>JAABNY020000045.1:8263843-8309250 GCA_015164015.2 Brevimyrus niger | reverse complement strand
CGACCGCGACCCGAATATCATTAAAAATATTTTTGGATGACTCGTAACCGCGGGTGACCGCAGGCACCCGCTCATTTCGGGTCAACCCGCGCATCACTGGTAGATACTGGTGTCAGATGCACAATATCAATTGAATACTGATTATCAGTTGAATATTGTCTCCTGTGGCATGGAGCAGTTCTGTTTTAAAAACCACATAACATATTAAGAAAATACCGCACAATAACAGGACACAACATATTAAGAAAACACAACACATTAAGAGAAAACAACACATTTTAAAATTAATTTTCTTCTTAATGTTGGCGTGCTCTGGGCTTTCAGGGCCACCGTAAATTTCTGGTAAATGAGCTGGTAAATGTGTAGAACCTTAGTTGGTAAATAATAGGCATAGTTTGAAAGTCATTTTGGATAAATGCATGTAGGCAAAATTTCACGCAACTGCGCAGCAACCACTACGGAGCCACAAACACCCCTAAGCGGAGCTGCGCAGTCACACACCACCCTGCACGCAACCGTGCATCAACCAGTACAGAGCCATGCATCACCCTGGAGCCGCGCAGTCACACACCACCCTGTTACAAATGGAGTGATGCACCACCATGCACCTCTGGTCCACAGATATGGATGCAGTGTGTATTTTTTGATAGACATCCCATCCCATCCCAGAACAGGCTTCAGATCCACAACAACCATATGCCGGATTGACCTGGAAATTGTATGTCTTTAAGTACAATATGTCTAGAGCTTATTTAGGAGGACATCGGCCTGCCTCTTTTTTTGTCTCATCCCCTGAAAAGTAATTTTTCGAAACTCATTTAGTGATTTGTATTTTTTTTTTGTATACATCTTGTACCCCTCCCTCCTTTCAGCAAATTTAAATGGGGGGGGGGGTGTTCCCTATTTGTTCACAGTGCTGAGCCTCTGTAGGGGTCAAACTCTGGAATTTCTCCTGCTGTATGTGTAATGGACCACGTTGCTTTACTTGTTTGGTTAATATGCATATAGGACACAAGATGTCACTGTTTGGCTTTACAAATGACATCTTAGTGCCAAAAGTGCTAAGTGAACAGCTGTGGCCTAAGGTTTTGAGAATGACACAGATACTAATTTTCACAAAATCTGCTGCTTTGGTTTTTATGATGGCAATTTGCATAAACTACACATTGTTATGGAGAGTTATCAGATGAATTGCAATTAATTGCAAAGTCCCCCTTTAATCCTAAAAAAACCCATTTCCACTGCATTTCAGCCCTGCCACAAAAGGACCAGCTGACATCATTTCAGTGATTCTCTCGTTAATACAGGTGAGAGTGTTAACGAGGACAGGGTTGGAGATCACTCTGTCATGTTGATTGAGCTAGAATAGTAGACTGGATGCTTTAAAAGGAGGGTGTTGCTTGAAATCATTGTTCTTTCTCTGTTAACCATGGTTATCTGCAGGAAAACATGTGCAGTCATCATGCATGCTTCGCGCAAAAAGGGCTTCACAGGCAAGGATATTGCTGCTAGTAAGACTGCACCTAAATCAACCACTTATTGGATCGTGAAGAACTTCAAGGAGAGAGGTTCAGTTGTTGGGAATGAGGCTTCAGGGTGCTCATGAAAGTCCAGCAAGCACGAGGACCATCTCCTAAAGTTGATTCAGCTGTGGGATCAGGGCACCACCAGTGCAGAGCTCGCTCAGGCAGCAGGCAGGAGTGAGTGCATCTTTTGGTGGATGGGATGGTGTCTAGAAGGGCAGCAAAGAAGCCACTCCTCTCCAAGAAAAACATCAGGGACAGACTGATACTAAACTCCTGAGGACTGGGGTAAAGTAATTTTCTCTGATGAATCCCCTTTCCAATTGTTTAGGGCATCCGGAAAAAATATTATCCAGAGAAGAAAAGATGAGCGCTACCATCAGTCCTGTGTCATACCAACAGTAAAGCATCCTGAGATCATTCATGTGTGGGGCTGCTTCTCAGCCAAAGGAGTTGGGCTCACTCACAATTTTGCCTAAGAACACAGCCAATAATGAAAGTGCTACCAAAACATCCTTAGAGAGCAACTTCTTCCAACCACCCAAGAAGAGTTTGGTGATGAACGATGCCTTTTCCTGCATGAAGGAGCATCGCGCCACAAGGCAAAAGTGAATAACTAAGTGGCTCAGGGAACAAAACATTAACGTTTTGGGTCTATGACCAAGAAATTCCCCATACCTCAATCCCATTGAGAACTTTTCAGAATCAGGTTTATTGGCCCAAGTATGTGTGTAGCACACACAAGGAATTTGTTTCGGGCAGTTGGTGTCTCTCCGGTACATTACAATATGATAGAACAAAACAATACACATTCAATGGGTGAGGGGGACCAGTGCTGAGATGTGTTTCCTAAAGTCCACTGTCATCTCCACAATCTTCAGTGTGTTCAGCTTCTGGCTGCACCAAAAGTATCAGCCGCTCAATATGCAGACTTGGATGAGATTGATGGTCTTGGTGTCGTTTGCAAACTTCAGGAGTTTTACAGCTGGGTTCATGGAGGTGCAGTCATTGGTGCAGAGGGAGAAGAGCAGGGGGGGATAGGACACGAGCCTGAAGAGCACCAGTGCTGATGGTCCATACGACAGAGGTGATCTCCCCCAGCCTCACATGCTGTTCCCTGCAAGTCAGGAAGCTGGTGATCCACTGACAGGTAGCTGGAGGTGCTTTCAGCTGGGAGAGTTTGGAGGAGAGGAATTTCTGGGGACAATGGTGTTTTCGCCAAACTCCATTATCCCAGAAATCCTCTCCTCCAAACACTTGGTCAATCCTCAAGAGGTGCATGGACAAACAAACAAAAGCCCACAAATTCTGACAAACTCCAAGCACTGATAATGCAAGAGCGGGCTGCCATCAGTTAGGATTTGGCCCACAATTTGATTGACAGCATGCCTAGGTGAATTGCAGAGGTCTTGAAAAAGAAGGACCAGGATTGCAAATATTGAGTCTTTGCAATACACTTAATGTACTTAATTGTCAATAAAAGCATTTTAAATGCTTGTAACCATAGAAACATCTGACAGTGTCCCAATTCTTTTGGCAATGTATTGTATATTATTGATATCATTGAATCCCAGGGATGAATAAAGTCCATTGCAATCATACAACAGGATGAGAATCCTCTAGACAGAATAGTGATACTTTATTAATCCAATTTTGTTTTTCCTGTCCCATCTTGGTCTCTGTGACACACATACACAGGTTCTCACCAAATCCTGAGGAGCTCAGCTCAGCTGATTTCACTTGCACACAACCTGTGCCGTCACGGACAAAACAAAATTGGCTTGTTTGCTACGGATGTTTGAATTGATGCTGAAATATCACTTATGTTTAATTCTGACAGTCAATCATAACATTAAAATGGTGTTTTTTTTGCACCTGATTTTTAAAATATTTTTATTATAGTGATATTATATATTATAGTGAATAGTGATATTTTATTAATTCATATTCTTAACATTTCAACATCATGAGATTCAACAATTCAGCTGTTTCCCTGGGTCTGTAGAAATTTAACAGGATGTAGAGAGCATATGGGAGCAGCCCAGTGGTGCAGTCGTTAGCACTATCATGTTGCAACTCTGGGACCAGGGTTCCATGTGTGTGGATTGTGCTTGTTTTACCATGCTATCATTGGGTTTTCGCAAGGTACTCTGTTTCCACCACAGTCCAACAACATGCTGAGGCTAACTGGAGTTACCAAATTTCCCGCAGTTGTATGAGTGGGCCCGGTAATAGATTGGCACCCCATCTTGGGTTGTTCCTGTAGTCTCTGGGACAGGCTCCAGACTACTCACAGCCTATGTCATGTATGGTGTTTTAACTAAATGCATGTTTTGAAATATCTGAGCTAAACAAATCCTTTTGGAGCTTCTTTAGATTAATTTGGGGCTAGCAATGCCTCTGTTGTAAGGTGAGGAATTTCCTAATAAATCTGGTAGAGTTTCTTGCACAAAGCATTCAGTGGTTGTTTATTAACCAAAGTCAGTAATAGGCAATCAGTCAGTAAAGTGTAGCAGGACAGAGCAATACCAGAAGTCAAGAAATACTAAGTACACTGGTAACCAAGGAACCCGCTAAATAGGGTTAAACATGCAATACCCTACATGGTACTAACGATTACACAGGATATGGACTTAATAAGGATGATCGCGGAAGGGTGATTGGTTCTGTGGAAGACTCGGCCTGGAGACCGGATCTAGCTGGACATGGATTGATGAAAATTACATATTTAAATTAGGCAGGTAATTACGTTTTTTGCTTTAAATTAGAAGCTGATTTAAAATTGATGTCATATTGATGATGACGTTAGCAATGAAAATCTAGTCATCACGTTTTTACTCGAATGACACTGTTTTATTACTAAAAAGTCCTAACACGCACGTTGTAATCTCGCTGTTTTTTTAATGTCAAATGTATTTCTTTTTTAAAAAAACAACGACTATGCTTTGAGCCTATTGTAACTGCGTGGATCTGGGACCCGGAAGAGGCTAGTATTGGAACCGAAGTCTGTCATCTAGGAATCCGACATCAGCTGCGGGGGAAGCGGCTGTTTTAGATTCAGCTGGCGAGGATTCAGAGAAGCAAGATGGGTATCTCCGACTCCAAGCTTAACTTCAGGAAAGCGGTGGTACAGCTCACAACCAAGACCCAGGTTCGTTTAGTCGATGTATGTGTAGATGTGTTTCAAAGACTGATTGAGATGGTAAATGAGAGCCCTGTACTCAGACGATAACTGGCATGGGGGGATGCCGGAGATCTGCGCTGCTGACTCCGATGTTTCACCGTTGACTTTCCAGTCATTAAATCTTTTGGTTGAGGAATTTATGTTTTGCTGGTGGAATATACTACTTATCCGTATCCGTGCAAAGTAAAAAAAATGACGACATGGAGAGATTAATGGCCAGGACATGGATAAATGACATGCAAATGTATATAAGATATAAATAAATGTGATTACATCTATATAATCAAACAGGGACATTTTAATTAGCCATAAAGTGCAGCGCTATGCTAATACTTTAAGTTCCATCTTTTAGCAGATGAAATGCTATTAATAGTGAGAATGACCATTAGACGGGTCTCGGCTATATATATAAAAACAGGATGTCAACATAATATTTTTATATAATATAATAAATATAAATCATGGCTTCCCTATGCGGCAGGGGTATTAAAGTGAATGCGCGAGGAAAGATAGAGGAACTAGCCTATCGTCCTGCAAAAAATGAACTTCACATAGTTTCAGTTTTTTCCAGTATTGCAACTCATTGCAATATATTGCTTGTGAAATGTGCTACCTAAATGAATCAGATCTCCATGTGATGAAAGCGATTATTATTCTCTATCTTAAAATGGCCTCTCTCTCTCTCTCTAACAATTATTATTATTATTATATACATATATGTCTATATGCGTTTGCGTATGTATATGTAATGAGCTCCCTGCTCTTTGCAAGTTATACAATGGTATGTTTTTTAATTCCGAAATGGGTGTTTCCGGTGTGTTTTCCACGTTTCTGGTAGTGTCCCGCTCCCATGGTCATTTAAGCCAGTCCTCTTGTCCCCAAGCCCGTGGAGGCCACCGACCACACCTTCTGGGACCAGTTCTTTGCTGAAACGGCTAACTCTGTCCAGGATGTGTTCATCACGGTGCCAGCCGCTGAGATCCGAGCTGTCCGTGAGGAGTCGCCCTCAAACCTCACTACTCTCTGCTACAAGGTAGGCTGTCCTGCGCAGCCTGTCACCAGGGCTATGCATCCTGCAGTTTCGTAAGGTCTTCGAAGGACCATGCTGTTTCTGAGAAGGAAATGCACAACCAGCAAAAGAGAAAAGTCTGTCCATTCTCAGCTTTCCAATTCGTATTTCTAGATATGCATTTATATTATGATTATTATCATTTACATGTATATTTATACATTTATTTAGCAGTCACTTATCGAAAGCAGCATGCAGTTAAGAAAGCCGGGTCTACCAGTCCCTGGACCAGTTGGTGTTAAGGGCCGTGCTCAGCAGTGAGATCATCTGCTAACAAGGAGATTTGAACCAGATAGAGACACACACTGCCCTGTTAGGGCCCAAGTTGCAACAATAGACTCTCGCAAGACATTTCATAAATTAACCTGTCAATCTGAGGAACTCTGACTTTAGACCTTACGCCTGTGTGTGTGTGACACGTGGACACTTTTCTATCCATCCAGTTTTCCTTTGAGTTGCAAGTTGGAATCTGATTTTGTGCTTCAGGCTTCTTACTGCCTATGCAAGTGCAGGAATTGTCTCTGACATCTGTCTCCCAATGGCATATCAGTATGCGTGTCACCTGACTGAGTTTGCTTCTTTTTGTGTGCACACCGTCAGTGTGTTGCATGAGGTAACTGTATGTCCCTGTTTGTTACTCTTTTGTTGCCAGGCAGTGGAGAAGTTGGTCCAAGGAGCCGAGTCAGGCTGCCCCACTGAGAAGGAGAGACAGGTGGTTCTGAGCTGTGCCCGGCTGCTGACCCGCATCCTGCCTTACATTTTCGAGGACCCCGACTGGAGGGGATTCTTCTGGTCCACAGTGTCCGGCATTAGTCAGGACAGGGTGAGCAAGGGAGGAGTGTAATACACATACTCACCCCCCTGGTGGAACAAAGCTGGGGGTGACTTTTAGTGAAATCGTATGCCAGTCCCACACTGAAGATTGCATCGAAGGCTAAGGACGACATTAAAAGTTTCTACCAATATTTTAACTCCAAAAGAGCTCTAAAAGCTGAAATCACTAATCTGCAGGAAAGTTAAGGGTTTTATAACTGAAAATGAAATTGATATAGTTTCATGATTGTTTTTCACGGGTATTCACCACAGAGGACACAAGTAACATACCGACTCTTATCATTAATCTAGTGCTGTCTATGACTAATGTATGTATAACTGAAGCTGATGTGCTACAAAACCTAGCTAAGCTCAAAATAAATAAATCACAGGATATTGATGCTCTTAAATGACGGATATCATTTGCCGACCTTTACTATTTCAGAAGTCCTTCTCTGCTGGTGTGGTATCTTCTGATTGGAAGCATGCTAATATAACACCAAGGGGATAGAAGTAATCCAACAAACTATAGGCCAGTTAGTTTAACAGGAAAAGAAATGGAGGCTATAATCTTAGTGAAAATTGTAGATTACCTAAATTCAAATGACACTGGAATAGCCAACATGGATTTAGGAGAGGTAGATCCTGTTTAAATAATCTACTTGAGTTTTCTTTGAGGAAGCTACAAGAGAAATTGATCTCAAAAAAGCCTACGGCGTGATCTACTAAGATTTCCAGAAGGTCTTTGATGTTGTCCTCCACAAACTCCTTAAACTCAAAGCAGCAGGGATTTTTGGAAATGTAGCAGTATGGATTGAAAACTGGTTAACAGACAGGAAGCAGTAGGTAGTTATTAGAGGCACAATGTCACAGTGGGCCTGTGTTCATAGTGGGGTACTGCAGGGTTCAATTTTAGGACCACTATTGTTCCTAATTTACATTAATGATATTGACACCAATACATACAGTAAACTGGTTAAATTTGCAGACGGTACCAAGGTGGGTGGTGTAGCAGATACTGAACTAGCAGCACTGAGGCTACGGCAGGATCTTGATTTAACTAGTGAATGAGCTGATACCTGGCAAATGAAATTTAATGTAGAGAAATGTAAGGTAATCCATGCAGGGAGCAGAAATATAAAGTACAGATATTTTATGGGTTCTACTGAAGATAAAGGTAGCTGATTATGAGAAAGACCTTGGTGTGTATGTTGATGCTTCCATGTCCCACTCTTGACAGTGTGGGGAACCAATTAAGAAGGCCTATAGGATGTTGGGTTGCATCTCTAGGTGTGTGGAGTTCATGTTAAGATTATACAATTCCTTGGTAAGACCCCACCTAAAATATTGTGTACAGGTTTGGTCACCATACTTTAAAAAGGACATTGCTGCCTTAGAAATGATTCAATGTAGGGCTACAGGAATGATTCCTGAATCTTTGAGGAATGAATCCTTAGAGGAATGTCTTATGAGGAGAGGTTAGCTAAGCTGAATCTATTCAGCCTCGAGCAAAGGAGACTAAGGGGGGACATGATCCAGGTATATAAGATTCTAACAGGTCTGCATGCTGTACAATCAATTAGTTTAAATACAAGAACTTGTGGCCATAGGTTGAAATTAGTGGGAGAACATTTTACACTGGATTTTAGAAAGCACTTCTTTACACAGTGTGTAGTTAGAGTATGGAATAGTCTTCCTGTTAGTGTAGCCGAAGCTAAAACCCTGGGTTCCTTTAAATCAGAGGTAGAGAAGATGTTAAAAACTCTGAGCTATTAATTGATTTCTTACGAAACCAGCGTAATGGGCTGAATGGCCTTGTCTCCTTTGTAATTTTTTATGTTCTTATTTACTGGATTTAGTTGATTATGGTTGTATTGATGGTATATTTTTGTTTAATTTACTTAACATATTGATGTTTACAATATGCAATTAAGCATCTGTTAGGTTATGTTATAGACATGCCACCAGATGCATTGCCTTTGGTTTACAGCTGTTCTTAATTGTTTTTATTTTAATTTAGAAATAAATTCTGTTTTTCCTGCTGTCCTGAAATTGCATTGAACCATGAATCTAAAACCACGGTTTTTACCAAGCCATGAATTTTGTACGCCATTATACCTTTACTGCTCTTGGAGCCGCAGTATCAAACGGATTATCTATCCACATGTGAGGCTACAGAACACCGACCAGTCCTGGTACTGAGCTGTCTTCACTGGGGGGAGGGGGAGGGGCTGGAGGAACCAGATTTGGGCTAGGGTTCAGTGCATTTAGGTTAAAGTTTTACATGACAAACCGGTCAGCCAGATTTGCAAAAGTTTTTGTGATTGAATGAACACTGCTGAGAGGCCATGAGGGTAACCTGGTGGTGCGCCCTTAACCCCCATACCCCCCAAGCCCAGTTATGTGTGCTGTTTGCTTATGTAAATAACAAATGGCAAGAGAAGATAGGTAGAAGAAGCTGTTTAAGTACAGGCTGTTCCCTACTTGGCTGCATTGTCAGTCTCATACAGAGCTGGCACAATACTGGCAAATGCTTTCTGTTTATACATCAGGCTCCTGAACTAACAGCTGTCTCCCCACAGGCGGAAGATGAGGAGGATGATGAGGAAGACCCCCATCCTCTGGCTAAGTCTCTACTGCTGGCCCTCGCCGACTTGCTGTTCTGCCCTGATTTCACTGTACAGAGCCAGCTGAGGGGAGGGGGCCCAGTAAGCACCCGGAACCAGACCCTGTGCCTGCCTAGCTCTCATCCGGGGGGTGAACTACCAAGCGAGTTTACTGCCCTACCCAGATTTCTTGAGGTTTACCTCTGAGTACTGGGTTAGGATGGACAATACCAATGATTTTTAATTTTTTTTGTGCCAAGTAATACTGGGTTAGGTATCCTGAGATTGATACTCAGTGGCAACCCTTTTGTGACCCCTCGCCAGGTCGCACAGTAAATTTGCTGGAATGGGGGTGGGGGTGCTGATGGTGAACATTGTTGAGGAAACCCTAATGCCAACTTAGCGAACAGATAAGCACCATTGGACTACCCTTTAACCCTGATTTTCCCAGCACTGATGAGTTTTCGGTAGGCCTGCATAAACCTCTGGCTATGTAAACTCTGTGGGGAAGATGTAATATTGTGTTTTTGCCTTTTTCAGGTATAATTTTGTAGCAAAATGCCCCTAAAAACATAGCATGGTATGTGTGAATGGACCGTAAACGCCTAAAATCTAAATCTATGTGCCAGAAGAGCTCAGAATGACAAGGAGCCACGAGTGGGTCAAGGGAAAACCAGGATTTTCACACAAAAGCATGGGAGAAGTGCAAAGAGAGACTGGTCGCATATTTCAGCGCATGTTTGAAAACTGCAGGGGAAAATGCAAGTCTGGTTTGAGCTGGAATTTCTCAGCGTCCGTGTTTACGTATATAGGGAAAAAAATCCACAAGGAGTGGTCACCCTCTCGATCCACATGGACTTACAGATTACAGAAACAGAAAACATACATATTCCATTAATGTGCAAGTCACATGTGATGCCGAACTACAGATCCCAAACATTGTGACAAGATATCCTGGCTCTGTCCATCGCACAGTAAAAAAAAAACACTAAATTGTGAAAATGTATAAAGTCACTTAAAAAATTTGAAGCGATCGATCGAATGAAATATTTCAGTTTGCCAGTTTAATCTGTAAAAAATAGGTTCAACTATAAACATTAATAGGAAAGTTATGCTCAAATGAACAAGCGAATAATTTTTGACTACACTGAACGAATAACAGCTTTGTTTTATTTTTTCAGTGTATCACGCCTCTACAGTGGGTTGCTAACCAGAATCGTTAACCACGGCTGTTGGGGATACTCACCATCATCTTAAATATATGTGAAACATATATGACGTCTTCTGTTTATTGTAAATGCATCACACACTAGTTATAATGGAGCTGGCTGACAAAAATATGGCAATAATTTTTAATGTAATAAAAATAATGTGTCCCAAGTAACCAGTCATTTCCAAAAACCCTGTTTCTCCATGGTAGATAGCACTGTTACAGCTGTGTGAAACACCTCCAATGTTCAATGACAGGACACAACTATCTGCAGACCGGCCAAGACCATGTTTATGCTGTGCTTTCTGATGTACATTCTTCCCCTGGATATATAAAACTTATAGTAAACCCCTTTGCTGTCTAAGGATTGACTGGTCCATATCCCCCCCCCCCCCCCAGTACTAGAAACCTACCACCATTGGGGCGTTTTGTACTCCTGATCTTAGCACTCACCCTGAGTGGCAGCAGAAGGCACGAATCTGCAGGAAGATGTTGTGATGAACCAGGTAGAGTTCAATGCCCGCTGTGACCTGTAGAATAAATTATTAAACAAACCATAAGGGGGGACTCCAACTCCAGGATTGTAAATCAAAATCACAAGCGTGAAGAAGACAGGTAATAGGTCAGAAAATCAATGCAAAACAGGGGAAATTCACAACATGAAGACATAATCACCGGAAAAGTTGTAAGACAAGAAATGCACTCTTGGGGTTCAGTCAGTGGGAGAGGAGGATGAGGAAAGGGTAACTGGCTTTGCTAAACCATGTGCCGGCTGGTTAGGGAACCTAACAGGTTGGCATGAATAAGCCGCTAATGTCACATCAAGAAGCAGACGATTCGTGTTTGGCTGTGGTCACCCTCTCTGTGTCTAGAGATTTTTGTAGGGTAAATGTGACCCCATGGGGTAATGTTTGCTCTCTGCTTCACCATGTTGTTTATACTGGTATCCATAGCATACGTCGTGTGATTGTAGGGAAGCTCTTGCGTGGAGCTGTGAGCTGACTGTTGCTCCCCATAGGACACAGCAGAGAGCAACCACTTGGACAGCTGTGAGTACATCTGGGAGACCGGTGTTGGGTTCGCTCAGTCCCCCCCTCTCGATTACATGCATGACCTCAACAGGTAGGGGGTGCTGAGCCTCTGATTTTTATTCTGCCCCCCCCCCCCCCCCTGTGTTTGCTGTTATTAACCCTTTCCCCTATTTCCTCAACTCCTTCACTACCATGCAGGACTGAGTTGCTCAGGCTGCTGCTGACCTGCTTCTCAGAGGTTATGTTCCTGCCTCCCTCTCCTCAGCACAGCGCCCTCAACCCTTGGGTCGCCTTCTTCTGCTCCTCAGAAAACCGGTCAGGAGCCCTGACTCACAGACCCTCTCATGCCCTCACACTCTGGTGCTTTAGAGATGGATATGTGTGAGTGTATATCCTGCAATGAACTGGCAGCCCACTCAGGCTTCAGGCTCACAGTGGTCAGATACATGATTGGAAGATGGATGGAATACTCTATAGTAGTAACCGACAGTATTTGTTAAATAATGTTAATATATACCTGGGATAGGTGTCCCCCCCCCCCCCCCCCCTTGGGTTCCAGAGTAGGATGTACAGTATTTATGCCTCATTCCTGAACAAACTCACATCAGAATCCACTTATGTTGAGAAGTTATACAGACACAGACCGTTCAGATTTTGGACACCTTTTATAAATGAAGCAATGCTTTATTTGGCAGTCATACAGAAGAAGGAATTATTCAGTGCTCATATACGTTACTCCCCCGTGAGACACATGCACAGGTGGAGCTGATCCCAGGTCAGCTGTTTTTCAGGCACCCCTGGAGCATTTCTTTCCCTGGTGTTTTGGGCCCAGCAGTAATGTGTCTATTCTGCCCATCGTGTAACCATTAGATTTACAAGCCCTGAGATCTAACCCCCTGCGCCACACTCCAGCCTGGTTTCTGGTAGCCATTACTCCCAGCTTTCTCTCCTGTGTTCTTTGGTGAAATTCCTCCTAACACCGAACCCGGTTTAAAAGGACCCCCCGCTACCCCATTCCCGCAGGCATGCCCTGCCCCTCTTCACCTCCCTCCTCAACGTGGTGTGCGCCTACGACCCTGTGGGCTATGGCATCCCCTACAACCACCTGATCTTCTCCGACTCCCGTGAGCGGCTGGTGGAGCATGCCGTGCAGATCCTCATCGTGACCCTGGAGCACCAGTACGGAGTCCCCGCAGAGAGCCCCAGCATGGAGCGGCCCAGGACCCCGTCCAGCATCAGCGATGAGGAGGTGGCATCTTCGTTCTGAATTTCTCTGTTCTTTTTAGGATTTACAGATTAGGCAAATGGCATTTTGCACAGGGCCGGATTTCCAGTGTCCCTAGGCAGAGCTTTGCTTTGGAGGTCTCCCTATTAAAAAAATCAATAATCATTTCACTTCCTCTGTAGCTACAGCCGGCCATGTATACAATATACAGATTGCCCCTGATTGACGGCTGGGTTCTATTCTGGCAGACAGGAATTTGCTGAAATGGACACATATTATAATTGGTTTATGCAGTACAACTTCTTCAAAAAGGTAATTCTTCATGTTATATATAACATGAATTAATTAATAGTTTTGTAATTAGAAAGAATGAAAAACATTGCGTTTAAGTCTATAACCTAATCAAAATAGCATAAGAAAGCAAAAGTCGTAGTCTGTCATGAATTACTAATTCACACTGCTTTGTTTTCTCTCATATTGCTAAGATTCTTTGAGTTATCTTGGTCGTGTTCTGGGATGGGGAGAAGTGTCTGAATATGTCCCTTCCCCCTAATAACCCCCCCTCTCATATTTTTGCCCAGTACTGCTCACTGAAGCCTCCAGGCATTTTAGATACTCAATAGTTTTCTTGAAAATTTTTGTACATGATTCAGTAGTTTCCCTTTTATCATTACAGCTGCCTGAAATTTTGACATACATACACTATTCATTTTTTTCTTTTGGTTATATATGCAAGTGGTCGTAAGTTGCATAGGTCATAATTTGGGGACAGACTTTGTTATTATATATTTGACTTTGTCTGGGACACCCTGGAAGTTTCTAAGTTTGCTTGTCTGGGTCCGACCCTGATTATGCATGTAAATAGCAATTTTAATGATCAAGTATAGAAATATCCTTATTGGGTGCAAGGTTATTATTGTTTTTGAAGTTAAAATGCAAAACTGGCATACTTTTATTAAACTAACTTCATTTGACTAACAGTGAAATTGATTCCTATGATGCAGGTCACAAACACTTGGGATAAACTTGCTTGGTCCCCAGTTCAAGCTAAAAGGTATGTCCCCTTAGCAAGAAATGCCTTGGGTTTTGTTGACGGTTATTTCCGTGCTTTGTTTCCAGCCAGAGGGACCAGAGAACCTCTTTGTGAATTATTTATCGAGAATCCACAGAGAAGAGGTAACTTCCTTTTCCTGTCTTGCTGTCTGCCTGTTGATTCTCGATTTTTCTTAGAGATGTAGAGTAAATAAATATGAAGATGGAAGATTTTCTGAAGACTCTTGTCTTCTCTCACCAGGACTATGAGTTTGTCCTGAAAGGCCTGGCTCGTCTTCTGACAAACCCCCTCACCCAGACCTACCTACCCAACTCTACAAAAAAGATCCAGTTCCACCAGGAGCTGCTGGTACTTTTCTGGAAGCTGTGTGACTTTAACAAGGTAGAAGACCAGTTAAATATCTGTATGCTAACACCACTGTTTCAGAGGGAAGTTTCTAACACAGGGATGTCAAACTCAAGGCCCACGGGCCACATCCTGCCTTTGGTATATTTGCATCTAGCCCATGCTATAATGTCTTAGGCCCAATCCCAATACCCCCACTTAGCCCTACCCCTCCATTTTGCACGTACCCGTGTAGGGTAGGCTTCAGAAGGGAGGGCTCTCGAAATCTAGCGGTAGGGCTAAGGGAGGAGAAATGAGATATAATAATATAAGAACTGGCCCACTGGTATATAGCATACACATCACTGGCACTACAATTCCCAGACTGGCACTACAATTCGCATAGCGATAATTGGTGCATTGCCATGTCAGTGAAGGGCTGCACAAAATCACATCGCAATATACTCACAATTAAATGGCGCATGTGCAGTAATCATCAGGGCTTTAGGTGGTACTATATGTATACAGATGTTTACTTATGGCCACAATTTGGTGAGCAGATTAGAAGTTGTAATTTGTATAAACTCAGCATATCCTTATGTTTAATAAACATGTACATAATTACCACCACACCACCAATGACTTTTTGCCTTGCTGGTCCATAATATCTCCTCTTTCAAAAGATGTTATGGCTGCGGAGCTGTTTCTTTATTCACCACCACTTCAGTGCGTATCACTTCCATGGTATGTACCAAAACAATAGTATGTGGTGTGTTTTGCTGGCCAAATTTAATCAACCAATGTATCCTTCATATTTGGGGTGGGGCAAGAACGGCATACAGGGATTTTTAATGTCCTTTGTACTTCTGTTCTTGAGTATTGGAACTGGTCTTCGATGGAAGACGCCGTAAAACAGGTACACAGGAAGAGAAACACAGACAAGTGTGCTTATTCAGAAACACCCCCCGTGTGTGACACTGCCTCAGGTCTAGGCATGCGCTTGTGCAGGCCGTAGAATCGATACCATGAAAAATTGTTATTGAATCAGTTTTATAAATGATGAAATTGATACTTGCATTAATTTCAATACTTTTAACAACACTAATGTGCTATAATTTTCTATGACTGGCAACCATGGATTGTGTTATGGGGGAGATAAAGGGATCTTGGCTCCCATGAAAAAGATACAAGCTCCCTTGTAAGTCTGAAACATTAAGGGGAGCTCTAAAAATTGTCCACTTTTGTGTTACAGGTTATTTTTTATTTTCCATACATACAATGTTCCTGAAAAAAAAAATAGAATAAATTTGTCAGTGTTGTGTGTCTCTATTTATTAACACAATTCTGGGTCTGTTGTGGCTATCCATGCGTGGCAGCACTGCCCTTGAATATTAAGATTTATGTAGCTCAAGATTTCGTAACCCCTCATCATTGAGTGGGTGTGCAATTTCAATACAGAAAAGAAACAGTGTTTTGATTCAGTATTTTGGGGCAGTTTTATAGATGAATAATGGAAACAATCCTGCTTGAGCATCAGAAGGAGGCAGAGGGAGAGAGAGGGAGCTGTAAGCCCCAGGCAGCTGTTTTATTTCGCAGTGGTTATAAAAAGGTTAGCTAAATGCACCGTTTTTTCTGTTCAAGTGATGTGTAGCTCTTCAAGGGGTTTGTATCAGAAGCGGAAAGATGTTACCTGTGTCCCTCCGCCTTGTGATTTTGTCCTTTGTTTACTTTGATTAGGCTATTAAACTTCCTGTGTGATTTTTATGTTATTGTGGTTGTGCCTACATGAAATGTTACTGACAGTATAAATTGAGTGCAGTAGTAATAGTAGAATGTTTTTTGCAGTAACGCTTTTAATGACTGCGCTGCCGTGCACTTATTTGTATGATATGCATTGACTTGGGAAGTCATGGTGCACACTGGAAAATAGGGTTCCCCCCGAAAGCCAATGTGTAATTCAAACCCTGCTGGCATTGCAGTAGGTTTGTTTACACCAAAATCACCACAGACACGTGAGGAATGTCTTGCACTATGACGTTACAATATCAGCGACATCACTTGGTGATAGAAATTTTCAGTGTCATTACAATCGTGTAGGACCATCATTGTATATGCGATCTGTAGTAATTGGCTTGTAGATTAACAAATGCTGAATGCAATTTTTGCTTTTCTCCTTTTTTTTTTTTATAAAAGTGAAAATCCTCGTCTTTCATAAAAGCAAAGTGGCCCAATTGAACATTAAGTGGGGGACACCTATAGCACCGTACAAAAGCTGTCATTTTAAAGCAAAATACACAAATCCAACAGATGAGTAGAATGTCTGCTCCATGGTAAGAACACAGGCTGGTTCTGTTTACAAAAACCAAAATACTCAAGAATAAAGAAAATGTCAGTGGTTGTTGATCAGCCTGTTCAGGCTCCCATCTGGAGGGTTTCTTGACCTTCTCACCGATGGGAAGAGAAAGCCCACAAAACCCCACACGCGCCCGAATGCCTCTGTTTGCCTTTCAGAAATTTCTGTACTTTGTGCTGAAGAGCAGTGATGTGCTGGACGTCCTGGTGCCCATTCTGTACCACCTGAATGATGCCCGTGCCGACCAGGGTGAGTGCCGTCATGATGTATTTTGCTTTTTTAAGCGCCCCCCCCTGTGCTGGGGTTCTTCCTACCCGAGCCCTTAGTTGCATGCTTCCCCAGTTAGTTCCTTGATTTAGCTAAATGGGCCCTGAAATGGCCAGTGGGTAACTGAGAGCTGGGATCTGCCTGCGGAGATGGAGACTGGCGGGGACCCTGTAGTGCGACGCTCTAGCATTTCCGCAGCCCACGTAGGCCTGCTGAGATGGAGACTGGCGGGGACCCTGTAGTGCGACGCTCTAGCATTTCCGCAGCCCGCGTAGGCCTGCTGAGATGGAGACTGGCGGGGAGCTTGTAGTGCGACGCTCTAGCATTTCCGCAGCCCGCGTAGGCCTGCTGCACATCGGCGTCTTCATCCTGCTGCTGCTGAGCGGCGAGAGGAACTTCGGCGTGCGTCTGAACAAGCCGTACGTGGCGCACATGACCATGGACGTCCCCGTCTTCACCGGGACTCACGCCGACTTGCTCGTCTTGGTGAGGCTCTGGTCGGATTGATCTCGGACGCCTGTTCTGGGAATTGAGCTGGATAGATTTAGCTTTGCGATGGTTTTGATAGATCTGTGGTGTGTGATAAGCAGGGTTTTGGGATCACATGGTAGGTTTACTTTGATATGGGTGCCACTTGTAGGTGTTCCACAAGATCATCACCAACGGACACCAGCGTCTGCAGCCATTATATGACTGCTTGCTCACCATCATCGCCAACGGTAAGCGCCACGCACCATCATTACTCAGGGTCTGTCGGACACACACATCACTGAGCTCTCGAAAAATTCCCAGTGATCTCTCCATTTTCACAGGTAACAGCAGATCCTTTTCTGGGTTCAGGTTTCAAATTTTATTGTGACTTTGATCATGACCTTAGTGTTTCTTCCTTATTCTTTCTTTCTTTTTTTTTTTTCTGTATGGTTCTGCATGAATGATTTAATAATGGATGACACGCACCCTTGAGGTGACAAAAATTCCCATATTGCGCTTTTGTTATGCATGGTTTTGTATTTTACTGCGCTGCTATTTGTCCCTTTGTTTCTCATGCATCTGTCACTTCCCCTGCAACTGTGGCACAAGAATTTCACTGTGTTCCTCAGAACACATGTAACAATAAAACTTGAAATTTGAAACTTCTCTCCCTGTGCATGTGCTTACTAGAAGAGACTTTATTACTCAATAGCTTCCTTCTTTAGACATTACCCAAAAGTACTGCCCCTAACATCCTAAACCCTTTCATTTTAGTTTCACCCTACCTTAAAAGTCTGTCCATGGTGGCCTCCAACAAGCTTCTGCACCTTCTGGAGGTTTTCTCCACCAGCTGGTTCCTCTTCTCCAGCCAGCAGAACCACCAGCTGGTCCTCTTCCTGCTTGAGGCTTTCAACAACATTGTTCAGTACCAGTTTGATGGTAGAGGAATGTTTATCTTCGTCGAACAAATGGGCATTACTTTTCTCTGCCTAGTATCTCCTCTTATTCATCTTCCACCTCTATCCAGGCCACAGCAACCTGGTCTATGCCATCATCCGCAACCGTACCACCTTTCAGCAACTGGCCAGCCTGCCGACCGACCGCGTGTCTATCCAGAAAGCTTTGCAGCGCAAGCAGCGACCAGCAGGGGGCACCACTCCTTCTGACTCCCAAGAGGGGGGTTCCGTAGAGGGCTCGTGCTCACTGGTGGCCCCTGGGCTAGGCATTCTCGGGACCAGCCTTGCCGCTATGCCAGGTACCACACGGGGACCATCATTTTATAGCCTGTTCTTGTCCTCCTAGTTATGTGGATTAGTTATGGCTGAAGTCAGACTGATTCTTCACAGATATTGACACGCTGATAGAGAAGTCACAGGTCTCGGAGGGACGAGTCACGATCTCACTTCGGCCATGTGACATTCCTCAGACCCCCCCTTTGAGCCGCACTGGTGTGGACAGCGGTAGCGACACAGAGTCTAACTTGGCACAGGACAATGAGGTGATCGAGCTGCACTGGAGGCCTCCATACAGCTGTCTTCTGGGCACAGCGATTTTTACTGGGTGTAGCTGAAGTACAGGTGCAGCCATTTACCTAAATACAAATGGGTGTGTTCATGTGAACTAAGAGCCGTTGGTGTGTCTGTCGGCCTCTCAGGACGTCTTCTACAGTGACACCGAGACGGAGCAGAATCTTCCTGCTGTGACGTCCACCTGCAGCTGGACCCCCACACCAGACTGGGTGAGGTCCTGCATCCGAGTCGTGCGCATGCAACGGTGTCTCCCCCGGCAACCAGAGTGGACGCCTGACTGGCGCTGTGGTACGCTCTCCTTCCTGACAGGCGCTTTCCTGGAAGAGCCAGCTTCCATTACAGACAATCCTTCGCCTACTGCAGGTGCTGGTTCCCCAGGTTGAGAAGATCTGCATTGACAAGTGAGGCTTTTTGCGAAGATCTAACAGGTTGAGTGATGACGGGTTGAATTTACCCATACAGAAAAAACTGGAGAAAACACTCCTGAAGGTCTTATATGTATCACAATGGGCTTTGGTAGTCTGAAAGTGTTTAGACGGTACATTGATATACCAGCTAGGTAGAATAATGATGTACAATGCGGGCTAATCATTGCCTTACTCCTGGTTTAAGGCCTCCCTTCGAGCTCATTACTGTGAGCCCCAGTCCATGCAAGATTTGTGTCCCTCATCCAGGGGTCTGACTGATGAGTCGGAAATCCTGAAGTTCCTCCGACATGGCACTCTGGTCGGTCTCCTGCCCGTCCCGCACCCCATCCTGATCCGAAAGTACCAGGCCAATGCCGGCACCACCATGTGGTTCCGCACCTACACATGGGGAGTGGTCTACCTGAGGTGCGCACAGCTGAGGGCTGGGAAGAGCCACTGAGTTTATTTTTTATTTACTTAAAATATTCAAACCTGTATACATGGCAAAGCCACGTCCTGATCATGTATAGCTGAAAAAGCCACTTTCAGCTGTTGTTCACTGGTACGAGGTCCAGTCCATTCATCAAGCCAGTCTACTGGATAGATGCTTCAGTAAATGCCTGCATTGAGAGATATCAAGTTGTGCCAGGAGGGGGTGCTCTTGTGGTATGAAATGATCCACGACTGTGTTGATTCAGTGATACCTGTTGTCGTGTCACTGTAGAAACGTGGATCCTCCAATCTGGTATGACACAGATGTTCGCCTGTTTGACATCCAAAGGGTGTAGAGAGATACTGAGGGGACTATTGGCTGGACTGAGTAGGTATCACTCCATTTGCTCCTGGACCTCATCTCCTCACGCTATTAATTCTGCTAAATGCTGCAGGCCCAATGTCGCACTTGTTGCTTCTAATTTGCTCTTTTGTTTAAGGTCACTGAAGGACTGAAGGCCAGATCCTACAGATGTTGAAGTGTATCGGCACTTCTGCAATGATGGGCTAAAAAAGGCAAGATGGCCAGGAGAACATTTTGGAGATGAGGCCACTTCATCTCACAGTTCCTTTTGCAGCTGATTTCTGTGGACATCTGTGTAATATAGTCATACATGACCCATATGCTCACCTGATTTTCGCATTATTTTGGATTATTTAAACATCCCATGTATATATTAGCGTATTTGTTGCAGTTCAGTAACTTTATTTATGTGAAATGTAATAAATTATGAATTAGCTATAGGTGCCATTGTCTTGTAACATTTCCTGATAATGGATCTCAGTCCAACTTGGCTTCTTACTGTCTTGTACGTTTTTATGATGCCTGCATGCCTAGAATCCAAGTTTAAGGTTTCATTGCCTTAAAAGGTGTGTTTCACCATATAAAATTCTCAGAATGTAGCACCTTGTTAACTATTTGACTCCAGCTTGGAGGAGCTGCTGAGATGACAAGCTACTTATCCACTTTGGTGGGAAGCCCATTAACTGCACTCCTTTTCATCGCATGACATTACTGCCTGTGTTTGTCACTGAATATGTGTGTAACAGAGATATATAAGATTATTTCCTGAATTTCTGGGGAGCATTACATTTCATGAAAATGTCATGCTATACGGGTTGGTCTGTGTTTCCTCGTTTACTCTTTATTAAGTGTGTATGACAGACCTGCCATTGCTTTAAAGACATGCAGTCTATGTTACTCATTAACTAGGTTTATGAGTTCTCAGGTGCAGTATCACATGTCACAGTTTTTAATATGTTTATATTGCCGTGTTTGTGTACAGTAAACAGCCCAACTCACAAGTACAGGATTGCTATCAAAGATTGCGCCCAACTTTTGACCCATAAGGCCAGTGGGGTGACGAGTTTTTGTTCTTCCGGGTCTGGTTTCTCCTGACTGTAGGGGGGGGGGGGGCATACATGACCCTGTTCAGTCTTGCGAGGTTCGATGTAAAAGTTGACTTTTAAAATTCACCGAATATTTCAACAGCAGCACCACAGTTTATTTCAGACTAAGGCAGGACTTCGCTTGCAGATTCCTGTTAATCATTTCCTGTTTGGATGCAAAGAAGATAAATGTACACTCTTTAGAATCACGTGGATTATAGAAAAGCTACCATTCCATCGCACAGAGCAAGCCCTCATTAATTACCAAAGAGTTCACGCCAGGTTAAAGCGCTGTTGCAGGACTGAAGGGACAACAGTGGGTTACAGCTTCGTAAATTTCTGCAAGAAGTTGTTGTTGATGTAACTTTTCCTAAGTAAACAGTGAAGAAATATGACAAAAGCATGATTGGCAAGTGATTGCTTTATTATTTATGGAGGGAGTCTATCTCAGTGATGGACCACCCTGCCGAGTTGTTCTGTGATAATCAGAAAACTTTAAAGCCTTATAATTCACCCCAGAGTGAAATTAGTCAAAATGTCCAATGCAACATTGTATAAAAAACAATGACACCTAATACCCTTATATACATTGCATATGGTCCACTGTAAACATTTTTTACCACACAGAGAAATAAAAAGCGATTTTAGATTTACGCTTAATGCCTTCTTAATTAAACCAAAAACATCCAGTCTGCACAGAAGTCTCCAAAGAGCCCAGACACCTTCAGGAGAATGTAACCACTTCATGTGGAAATCCTTCCAAAGTTTTCCTGTCTTTGTCTTCTCTTCTTCTCAAATTGCTCCCCGAAGTTATTCATTGGCTACTTTATGACTTTTCAATGAGACAATCGGCATCCCCACCCTCCCCTCCCAGTGTGACGTCCAGCCCACTGATGTCACGGCCTTCCCCTCTGCCCCTCCCTGGAGCGCCCACATCCTTGGGCGGTTGGAGACGAAAGGCCATATCACTTAGATTTTTCCCACGTACAGCACTTCTTAGAAAGTGTCCTTGGACATGTGACGCCTGTGGAGGACTTATTGTAGGAACTGCGTCATAGGCTGGGAGTTCAACCTCCACTTCCAATATGCATGAACTTTGAACTACATAAAAGGTGTTTTGCCTTTTCCCACAAATGTGGAAATGGACAGTTTAATACCATGTGACTCAGATTGCTCAAAAACTGAACTCAAGTCCAGAGCGCTTGTAAAAGGTCAGGGTACAATTGGGAATCTGACACACACCATGAATAACTACGAGTTTGATAGAATTGTAATGCAAAGAACCACAAACAAAAGGGTCCTCTTTCCTTACACAGTAACTTGTTCTTGAGAATAAAGTGCTTCGCAGGTGAGCTTTCAAACCTCAGCTCCTTGCAGAAACCCCCCCTCATCCACGAACACTTTTGTAAGTGTTTGTAAGACACGAGAGTCTATCACAAGCTGCCCCAAGATGAAATGACAAGCGCTCTGCAGCAGTGCTGACCGTATATAACCAAGCGAATCAAAAAAAGATGAAGGAATGCTTAAAAATCTGACCACAATATCATGAAGGCCAGCGTGATTCCTTCGTGTTTTCGAGAGCGCGGACCATCATGAGGTAAGGTAAACCTCAAAGAGACTGGCCACTGAATGCATGCGGTAGAAGATACTAAACGGGAGGCCGATGTTCACGACGGCTGACCAGGTGGTGACACTGTAGAAGTCGAACCCGAGAGGGTTGTTGAACTGGGGACGGGCGCCGAAGGCTGGCATGATCCAGAGCTGTGGGAAGACAGACAGCGATGAAGATGGACAAAACGGATGGAGCCTGCTGGCTTTTGAGGAGACCAGGAGAGGCACCTACCAGAACGTTGCACAGCAGAAGGAAGACGCATATTTCCTTGAGGACCCGCCTTTTCCAGCACAGTCCCAGGGCTACGGGCATGTGCATGCCTGCGGTGATGATTACCACAGTGCTCCGCCTTGTGCTCTGCCGTCGGTGCACCTCCTGGTTGGCATGGAGGGCGTGTGGGTTGGAAAATATAGGGCTTGCGTGGGTCTCCTTGAACGGCTCGCGGTGGAGCCCCTCGATGATGAAAACATTCTGCAGGATGAGCTGCAGGATGGTGACCAGTGAGCAGGCAAGGTTAACTGCATTGAGGGTCTCGGTTCTTCCTGAGGCTATCACGGCTACCACAGTGAAGTAACAGATGAGGAAGCTGCCAAGGGAGGCACCCAAGAGCAGGCCCACATCCAGGCTACGGGATGGGCTCTTCTCCGACACATGGTTCCTCTCATCCAGCCAGTAGATGACACAGCCAGCCAGGGTGGTTAGAGACATGAGAGAAACGGCCACCGTGTTTATCACGTAGTGCAGCATCAGGGCCTCGTCGCTGTTCTCTGACACCTTCACGTCATAATAAACGAAGGTAGCGATGCCAGTGACCAGCATGATTATCCCCCCCACTGGCCCGGCCAGGATGCCCTTGAGGTGGAGGCGATGCGTGTGTTGATGATGCGCGCGGTCGTCCATCAGCCTGCCCACGTTCTTCCACATGACGTACATCATGGTGGCGGCAAAGAGGCTGTACTCGATGTTGAAGGGATACAGGTAGTAGTAGGCCTGCTTGAAGATCCCGCAGGCTGTGTGGCTGCACTTGCAGCTCTCGTTGCTGTTGTCAGCTGCAGTGGCCAGAAAGGTATTTTAATGACCATTGTATTTTAATTACCATCGGCGAAGCAAACATCGAGGCTAAGATAGCAGACACAGATTGTTTGCTCAACTTATCTTTCATGTATCATCTGTATTATATTCTGTTCATCCACCCCCGCCCCCGCATGCCCTCTCACTTGTAGTTATACCACTGGTACCAAAGCCCCTACCTTGGCATGCAAGTTGTACCACCCCCACCAAACCCCCACCCTGGTCGGCAAGTTATACAACCAGTACCAGTCTGCAAGTTATTGTAATGGCTCCATACTCCCCCACCCCCATTCAGAAAGTTATATTGCCGTTACCAAACCACTCACCCATGTCAGTATGTCTATTGCTGGCATCCTGCATGCTGTTTAGGAGCTAATTATCATTATACCATTTTTAAATAAACTTCTCTCTGGCTCCCTTGGGACTAGTCCGTCGTCCCATCGTGATTTGAGTCTCCTCTTTTAAACGCTAAAAATTGGAAAATTGCGAAATTATACCTTCTGAGGTCACAGGATGCATCTGGGACTTGTTCCTCTCATCAGGATACACAGTCTGGTGCAGTGACTCTTCTGTGACCGTTGTCATCCACACCACCAGGTTAGTAGAAAGACATAACATGAAACCACACCTGCAGAGCAGGGCCAGGAGAGTGGACACTGTCATTTTGTAATAGTTAACAGCAGATCAAGCTTTACAGCTATCCAGTGAAATGGAAATAATGTAGTCTGTGTGAAAGAGCCCTATGTTTCTGCAATGAAGCAACAGACACTGACAAACTCGGTCAGAAATATTCAACCAACTAAGGTTTCACCTTCCTTCATTGACAGGACAACATCCATGATTAAGCTACTTTCATACAAAGGCTGGCTTGTTTAAAATCTTTCCCACGGAGCCGGTAATCTGCTTCAAAGCAGGTTTAGTTACTTAAAAACAAAACGTATTTCATAAATGGTCATGTCGACAGCGAATAATGATATTAGACTTTCCAGCAGCTATCGCATGACATTTCAAAGGCACATTGAGACAAAGGAAGTGTGTGTTGCCATAGTGTTGGAGAAAGGCTCTGCATACCGAGTCACGTTCCTCTGCAGCTGGACGCAGTCCTTGGCGTGGAACCAGAGAAAGTACGTCTGAAATGGCAATAGAAGTGATTCAGTCAATCACACTGGCACTTGGGCAGCGACAGAGCAAGACAGTCACTTTGTTATATCCCTGCCACCCTGGAAGGAAAGAAGAAACACGAAAATGCGGACAGAACTGTCGCACTCACCTGTATGAGTATGAACAGAGCCTGAACAGCGGGAAATACGACCATCATGGGTGACTCGCAGTGCATGTAGCCCACATAGTTTGCGATCTTGAAGACGTCCATGATGAGGCTGCACCCTCCGAAGAGCACTAATCCTCCTGAAGGGACACACACATAGAAATCGAATCACAAGGCCAGCTCTACTTAGTCACCTGTTACGTAGCCGCGTGGCAAAATCTGAAATCAAAAGGCTTCCAAAATTTCACTGCATGTGATAGAATTCCTCTCAGGAATAGAACCTGTCGCGTTCCTAAAGTACGTCACAAACTTGCCATGCATGAATACAGTTGAATACACACACTGTAATGGGAACAATGGTTTTATATTGGAATCCAGCAAGTCTCTTAAATTTGTGCCTGAAGGCTACAGTACTGCGGGGCCCCGTGTCTGTGCAGGACTCAACAGAGCCAAGCAACGTTTTTGATAAGACAACATCTATGCCATATTACAAGCTGTTATTTCAGACAGCGGTGCCTTTTTCCTGGAGCTACCAAAAGGCAAGTCATAAATGTCCTGATTATGGGACGGTCTACACTGTCCCATGTATGCCCTTCAATTAGAGCGACCATGACATATAAAGGGGAAAGCCACACACGCAGTATCAATTACAGGCTACATTCATGAAATGCTTTAAAATTGCTCCATCATACCTGAAACACATAGACATTTAAACAGTAATCCGAGAAAGAGATGAGCATAGCTTTAGGGTAAGCATACAGTGTAAGCTAACAAAAGTGCGTGCTATTTGCCGATTATGAATGGTATGTTATGTATAAACATTCTGGAAAACAGGGTTTGTCAAGTTACTGATAACATATGATAAAAACGATGCCGACTTTGGCATGGATGTGTGTCAGAGGCGTTTCTATTGAATTTTGCACTGCATGCATTTTCAGCGCACCGGGATTGCCAGTTTGTGAATACTGCGACTGTTCAAGTTTATTGTTATGTCATCTATTTTTCCAAGAAAATCACATAACATGTATTATCACAGCACTCCGGTTAACAGCTCTGCTCAGAGGCACAGCAACAAGGCACCTCTGAACCTCCACAAGTCTTCATCTCTAAAAACTAGTCTCATCAGCCAGTCTTCTGCCCCCCAAAACACAGTGTTATGGTGTTACTTCGCACTCTGGGGCAAACGGACTCACCTCTCAGCCAAATGGGTCCTGCGTGGGCATCCTTGTAAAGCACTGCCCTGTCCTCGTTAGCAACGTAGCCCATGTAGTAGACAATCCAGGCTGTGGTGAGGAGGATGAGTGCGGACAGGAAGCCCTGGAGGTGGATGGAGGACACGCCTTTCGGGTTGAAGACTGTGCTGCTCACCAGGGCACTGACAAGAAACAGGATGTTGGTGCAGATGATTCCCGACAGTAGACAGCCTCGTTTGCGCCCCTGCTCTCGAATGGTTGCCTCGCTGGGCAAGGGGGCCAGCCTCGGCGCTCGATGGACCTTCTCCCCAAGCTCCCCGGCTGGCATCACTTCACTTGCGTTTGTCATCTTTCGGGATTCTGAGGAAAAGTTAGAAGCCAAGCCTTACATCAGTCTCTTCTCGGTTTCCAATCTCTGCGACCCATTTGATGTGAGGCTTCAGGCTTCGGACGGTGTTTGTTAGGACGGACGTCAACTGGACCGTCAAAATGAAAGTCTCTTATGACGAAGACTTCAGCAATGGTCACACTGACAGCGGACACGCTCTTTAATTGGCACGCCTTGGGCCCTGTTCACTTCCTCTCCGGCAGCTAGCCAATAATCAATGGCCCAGCTCTTGACATCACCTCTTTGGGGTCATTAAGATGACTAAGCTAATAGCCTGCTCCCGTAACCGCCCCTTTAACACACATCGGGTCTCCTGTGTCACTGACGTTATTTACACATAAAATGAGACTACACTTGAACTTACGATATTACTTTCGTTGGATCGCAGCCATGTCAAAGTGTATCACAACAATGATAATGTTATTTAACAAGGAAGATCATTCCCACACTGCATTACTTTTCTCCAGTTAAGCAGAACATAGATAAAGTATTTTTTTTTACACTGAATTGACAGTCAGGACATCCCTGTTAACTTTAGTTTCATTTCCCACCCTTATTTAACGTCAGTCTTGTCTACTATTTCCCTGTGTTTTGTGAAGATATGTGAAATCCACACCTGTCTGCCCAATTCATATAAAAGGCATTAGAATGTAAGTATTAAAAACAGGAGGACATTGCTTGTCCCACTATTGAAAAAGTAAGTGTCATTTACTGCTGATTGTCCCTACAGTGCTATACAGTTTATGTAACACTCCCCACAGTTTGTTCTTAACTGGTAACTTATTCATTTTTGAACTTGAGTTTTAGAATCAGAGCTCATTAAGTAATTACCATATGATTTGGGTTCTCCACGGTTCCTATATATTTCCTGCTTGCTTGTGTTGTCTTTGCTGCAAACTTTCTAACCAATCATTTCACACTGGGTCATTTGTGTATTGTTCATCAGTGAACTATAGTGCTCATATTACGAATGAGATCTTTCCACCCAATAATTTCCTGGGGCATGTAGAAGCTCAGCAATAATGCCATGCTGAAGACACACAGACCTCTATGTAAACACCCCTTTGTTGCATGAAAGGACCCCCTATCAGGTCCCCAGGGTTTAGTTATACTTCCAGGCTAAACGTATTCACATTCATTCCTTCACTTGGTAAGTGTCAATGTGTTATAATACCATCTATGTGCAATTTAAGTCATACGTCACCAGCTTTAAAAGTTCCAAAGCACTTCATTTGGTGTTGCAATTTGAGCTAGGTCTGCCAGAGAGGTTGTTTAAACTACACCACAAAATGTTGTTTATTATTTGT
The DNA here is from genome assembly GCA_015164015.2 of Brevimyrus niger. Lineage (NCBI taxonomy): Eukaryota > Metazoa > Chordata > Actinopteri > Osteoglossiformes > Mormyridae > Brevimyrus > Brevimyrus niger. The sequence continues at coordinate 8,281,465 of JAABNY020000045.1, read as the reverse complement.
AAATTATCATTTTGACCTTAATTGGGCCTTAACAATACACAAGGAAAATCCTAATTTTCTTAGAATTCATTGGCTAAAGATTATATTTTATATACTCTGAGGAATTAAAATTTTACTTTATACCAACTGCCATTCTTATTACGGAAGGCCTTCAGCCTGTGCTGCCCTCCGGTGGTTGAAAAAATAGCATAAACATCCACCTTATAATTACTAATCCTAGTCAGACTCTGGATGCTGGAGCCGAAACCATACAGCGCAGGTCACAAGACTAGGACACCCGTCCATCACAGGGTACATACACAAAGTTATATTATGGGTAATTTAGAGAGCATCTTTGGGGTGACACCCGATGTTTCATGGGGAGAATGAAAACACACAGTGAGCATGAGATTCAAACCCCAGTTCTGGAGGCGTTACCCACTTAGTCACCATGCTAATCAAAAGTATAAACAAATGGACAAAAAGGTATTTTAGCAAGCTATGCCTCAAAACACTTCAGCTACACTGGAATATTCTTCTCATGCAAACAGTACAGTGAGGTATAACATTAATCCCATAATTTTATAATAATTCTATTACTTTATTCTCTTAAAAATACATTAAATAATCTACCTGTATATTCAAGTTTCTAGACATAAAGCCCAGGAAACTTTTACTCAAAAGCAGACCTTGACAAACCCACTTATTCCAGGGTAAAGAATAAATGTCACTGTCATTTACACTCATGTTGGTTTTATATCAGTTAGTTTTCTATCAGTTGGTTTTATATCAGTTAAGATCAGTTAATATTAACATAATCCTGGAAAGAAAATGATTTATAAATATCCTACATTTTTTTTGCCATCACTTTGACTGTGTAAAATAAAGTTCAGCTTATTGAAGAAGAATAAAAACACTAAAATGCATTACAAACAGATTTTTAAATGAACTGGAGTAAAATTACAACGATAACAAACAGTCAGTGCAAATTCCAGCACTATTACGAAATTACAAAATAATCATTATATACAACTATATACCTAATTTTGAGTTATGGTAATTAAAGTTGTGTACAGAGACACACATCCAAAATAGTTTTCTTTACCTCAAATTGAAAACTTGATAAAAATCCTGTACACCAAACTGCGTAAGGAGCTTAGGAGGTTAAACTAATAACTGTGTGATCACCCTACCAGGTTGATGATGGAGACTATCGCAAGCTAGCTCTCTTGTAACTTTAATTGCTTTTATACTTGTCTATCTCAGTTGTAAACTGCTGGCAGGAAGTAAGAAAAAAAGGTGCAGCTACATTATAAATTAACATGAACTCTGAAGATAACATCTATAACTGTTTCATGCTAAAACAAAATAAGACACGTGTTCACAAGTCTTAAGGAGCCAATGAAATTGTTCAAGCTATTTTCTGGGTAGTAAATGCATATTTCCTTAGAAAGAAAAAGACACAAGACATTAGAATAAATTCAAATAAACAGTAACAATAAGGAAATCAGAATTTCAAGTCAGATTTTCTTCCTAAAAGAACACTATTTCTTTTCCCAAATCTCTTCTGAAGGGCACCTAAAGGAGCATTCATTAAATATATTTCCTTAATATCATCACCAGCTCACTGACTAACTTTATAAGTGAAATAATTTGATGAAGTACTGAACAGACAAGCATGTTGTGCTTATGGTCGAGTGAACAAATACAGTATATGGGTACATTGGATGATTACTCCAAATAGCTACTGGGGTGAGTTTAGGTGAAATGTTGAGATGTTCTATATATATACTGTGGTACTTGGCAGACCGAAGCATCACAATGGTGGGGAAGAGATGAGGGAAGACAGATTTGCACAAAATTGGTCTTTCCTTGTACTCCTTTAAAGGCACAATAAGCAAGAATCACACTCCCACACACATGGCATGAAAACACAGAGAGGTCCCATAATGGACAGGAAAACTAACACACAGTAGGTCACTATACAATAACTACAGACACATGAGGATCAGGCAAAGGTCAGGCAGCAAAGAAAAAAACACAACTGACAATCAGAAACACAGCACAAATATCTACACTAACAAATACAAACAGGGGCTATTTACCAGAGATGTTTATGAGTGACAAAATCGGAGTCAAGCCTCAATTTAACTGCCTATTTGTTTTTTTCTATTAGTAACTGATGCAACTAAATGGGAATTGCAAACAGTTTGAAAACTGGTTGTCTCATAGTTCTTTACGTCATAGGATGGGCCCGTTGCTTTAAGTAACACAGCATTCTGGGTAAAGAGACCTCAAAGGGAGCTGGGAAAAGTTGGTTCTGGGGAATGCATGTGCAAACGCACATGCGAGTGCTGCGTTGTTCAAGTGCCATGTTTTACAATTTTGTTTGTCCGCCGACGGACATAATATATGACCTTGTTCCTCACCAAACTGGTTCATTGGACCTGCTTGTTGCCAAGCAAAGTGAGCTATAGATTGATCCAGCGTCTGAACCACAGTACAGAGCCATTTTGGGATAGAGAAGGCAACAACTTATGCTTATATACATTTTCTGTTCATTTGACAGAAAGTAACTGGTATTTCAAATGCCTTAGAAACAATATATATTTTTTATCTTTTGTAACTTAGATTTTAAAACAAATCTCAAAAATATCATTATGTTGAAGGCATCCCTTGAGCAGAAGGGATAGATCCAGATGAGGAAGTAATGGTGCAGGATTTTTTTCACACATTTTTCAGTTTGACTGTATGTGTATGTGACAAACGGAAATAGTGACAAACACAGAGAATAAGCTGCAGATTGAGCTGAATTTCTTTGACCAAGTGGTTTTTTTCAACCTCGTTGGCAATGTGGGAAAGTCTTTAAATGATTTGAAATAATACATTTCCTTCATCAAGAACCCTCTTTCCATCCTGTCTGGTGGGAATAGAGAAGCGCATCGACAAAGCTGAGGGCAGGACATCATCATCTGTAGATGAAAAAAGTAACCATGGCAATTACCGGACCTCCTTACAGAAAACATAAGATTTTGGACAATTTCATGCTAGTGCCAGTACACAAAGCAAGGTCCATAAAGACATGGATGAGCAAGTCTGGTGTGAAGGAACTTGACTGGCCTGCGCAGAGCCCTGACCTCAACCTGATGAATTAGAGCAGAGACTGCAAGCCAGGACTTCTCTTTCGACATCAGTGCCTGACCTCACAAATGCTCTCCTGGAAGAATGGTAAAAAAATTCTATAAACACTATATCTTGTGGACAGCCTTCCCAGAAGAGTTGATTTTTAGTGGGGCTGACGAACCAATACATCTCCCTTCCTACTCCAGTATAAGCATTCAAATGAACAGTCAGAAAATGACGTCCATTTCACAACCATAATTTAAGTGGAAAATTGCGGGAGAACATTTTAAAACAAATTTAAGGAAGCACTTCTTTACTCAGTGTGTAGTTAGAGTATGGAATAGTCTTCCTGTTAGTGCAGCAGAAGGTAAAACCCTGGGTTCCTTTAAATCAGAGCTAGAAAAGATTTGAAAAACTCTGAGCTATTATTAAAGTTCTTCCCAAAAGAGCTTGATGGCCCGAATGGTCTCCTCTTGTTTGTGAATTTCTTATGTTCTTATGTAATTACTCAAAATCAGCAATTTCACAGATAAAGTAAATTAACAATGTTCAGCTCCAGTTATTTCAGGCTTGTCCAGCCCCTTAAAGTGGATTTTTTCCACCATCGTCCTTCTTGCGAAAGGATAATTCAATAACGATCCCACCGAATTTGGTGGAAGCTGCCCCTGTTCAGTCATAAAATACTACCTATCGAGACATGCTATCGAGCCTCTCTGCGCATGTGCAGTTCCACCGTCTTGGGATTAGGGTTAGGTTTTAGGGGTTAGGGTTAGGATAAGGGTTTTAGGGGTTTTGGGGGATTAGGGTAAGAGTTACTACAGTAGCACTTTTCGACAAGGCAGCATTTGTCGACAGAACACCCCTCAACTGTCGTCATCGCCATCATCTCTCTCTGACTGACCTGAGAGCAATCCAAAACTCTCCCTTTTTTCTGTAGCAGGGGCGAAATTTCCAGCGCCCCAAAACCATTTAATTTGGCGATGCTGATAGGCCAGATCTTTATTATTTTCGTCTAGCAACCATACACGATTGGTTATTTCGTTGCACTTCTGGGGGAAATGATTAGTGGAAACCTGTCGGTGGAAATTCACTGTTATCTATATATATTTTTAGTTTAATATGTTTTATATTTTCCCCCACACATGGGAGGATGGTGCCCGAGCGCTCCCTATGGGCCAGCCACCACTGCAATCCTCTTAAATATTGTAATGATCACACAACAGTCGTAACCAAAAGAACACTTTAATGGCCCCTTTACGGCCGGAGCTCATGCCAAACTTAGAAAAGGAACAGGATGCAACAACTAGAAAGAGCCCCACAAAAACTATTAATGTTCCCCAGTATATATATGGTTGTGCGGAGCCCGCCACTTCTCCTTAAGCCCACTCCGCAGGTCCCCCACATTCCCGCTATCTCCAAACCCCCCGACATTGGCTGAAAAGGGGTGGGAGGACTGCCCTATGATAAACACTAAACAGTCCCAGTCCTCCAGCCGCTAAAATATTATAAAAAGTCCTGGCCTTCAATTAGTCTAGTATATATGCTGGTTCTCCATAATATTGCCCCTGATGGCATCCCAAACTCTTAGAGAAATACTGTGGTCGGGCTGCTCTTAAAAAAAGGATAAAACTCCTTTAGACTCCTCATCCTATAGGCCCATTAGCTTGCTTAAATTTTGATTATAAGATCGTTACAAAACTATGCAGAAGCTATCCCACTGGACCCGTCTTGCAGTCAGGTAAAGCCATCACTGCTGCCTTGGCCAGATGCTTCTAGCAGTCATGGTCCTGCTTTCAGCTGGCCAGCTCACTGCACAGCTGCTACAACTCCTGCTGCTCCTGCTATTGCTCTATGGACTCACACAGCCACTGCTGCTCTTGCTCTATGGACTCACACAGCCACTGCTGCTCCTGCTCTATGGACTCACACAGCCACTGCTGCTCCTGCTGGTACCACTCCTTCTGCTTGTCCAGCTCTGCCCTTTGTGTATTGCTGGCCATCCTGTCCTTCTCCTTGTCTCTTGCCTTTCAGTCCCAGTGTGTCAAATCCTTAGTGTGTTTTCCCTGTTTGCCAAACTGCTGCATAGCTCATTGGGCTGAGTGTGGGGCTCAGATGCTGCTAACCCGCTACCTGTGGGTGTAAGTCTGGCCTCAGGTTTATTTATATTTATCAGTTTTGTTCACCAGTATTTCTTGTTTTCTCTTCTGGTTTCCTGGTTATAAGTTACTCTTCCTGTTCACTTCTGTTCTCGTTATATTATCGTTGTATTCTTTGGTTCTTTGGTTTGCAAATTATCCTAGTGTAATAATTCCCAATGTGGTTAGTGTTTTGCAGTGTCAGTGTTTGTTAGAAATCCCTAGTTCTGTGTTTGTTGTTATAACTCAGCCCACCTGTTGCTTTTTGCTCTTTCTTAGTTGATTGATTAATTGTCATGTTCCACATGTTACCCGTTTCTATTTAAGTGCCTGAGTTGCCTCTGTTCTTTAGTTAGTCATTGAGTGTGGTGTGTTCCTGCATGTTGGAAGTGCTGCCCCCTTTGGGTTTTGTTAATGTTTTGTTTCTTCAATAAATCTCTTTTTGTCTAGGAGCTGCTAAGTGGATCACTGCCTTCATTCCTGCACCATGCCCCGCCCCCTTTACAGTCCAAGCCACTTCAGGAGGATGGGGCAGTGCCTTCCTTGCTGTGCCACTCTGATCTCTCCTGTCAGCCGGTTTCTAACTTCCACGAGGCCCTCTCTTGCCCCAGCCCCTGCAGAGAAGCTTCTCTACCTGAACACTTTTCGACCTGGACCCATGACCTCCCTCTTTTTTGTGAGGTGCATGCAGTTCACGACAGGCATGCAGAACTTGGCATAACACTGGCTCTGAGAGAAACAAAATAAAGCGATTCTTTTTATTGCAGAAAAAACAAGGATAAACATATCAGTACAAAACAATTCTGAACAATGTAGCTTGGTGACTATGAAAATATATCCACTGTTATTCTTATTGCACTGCTGCCAGTTTATTACAACATGATATGACATAAGCTCATGCAAGGCATTCGTTCCTTGCTAAGTAGTAAATCATCTTAAGTATTTTTGACAACAACATAGCAAACTATATAAAATTACGTTGATAGATAACTTTACATTGATTGTATACTTCCCCATCGTATAACACGAAGTAAATCATAAGTCAGTGCATTCTAGGCAGAAAAAAGACATTGCTTTATTTAGTTGACTGAGATGAATTACAGCTGTTCACGTCTCATCTCAGTATTTTCACATTTATATGTATTCATTTTTGATCCGTGAAACAATTAAATTGTCACAATTATACAATACTTTTTAAAAGTTCATATTAAGCCTATGTGTTTTTCATTATTTGAATAATGTTTCGCTGCAAATAGCCTCCATGCATACAAGTAATAACTGGGTGCCAGGGTTGCATGAAAATGGAATAACGGGGACCATTCACGCGCCTGTTAGGACCCGGGGGATGCAGTGGGGTATCCCTTCATTGAAACCACTCCCCATTTAGGGGCGTCCGGGTGGCCATAGAGACGGGTCGGCACCTCACCGCGTTTTAAGCCGGTCGATCCTTCTTAGATGGGGGGCTAGCTCTCCTGATTCCCCTTAGTGCCAGATGGTCGACTGTAAGGGGGAGAAGTTCGCCAGGCACAATGAGCGACAGGTACCACAGGGCGGCCCGGGACGGGTACTTGGACTTACTGAAGGAGGCGACACGGAAGGACCTGAACGCTCCCGACGAAGATGGCATGACACCTACGCTATGGGCCGCTTACCACGGAAACCTAGAGGCTCTGCGTCTTATAGTGGGCAGGGGGTGAGTGTGGCAGGTGTTCCCGGTTGGTAATCTGACGTGGAGCAAAAACTTTCGCCTTTGGGGGGTTAGAGGTGATCGGGGGACGGTGGATTTGGGACCCTCTGTGCGTCACCGCGACCTTTATTGAGGACCACCCAATATGATCGCGGCTTAACTTAATGCCTTTAAGAATATCATGTTATGCCAGACGCTGTATTAAAAGGTGTGTCTTCTTGTGCTTTTGACATTTATTATACATCTGCAGTTTTGTGTCTCGCGCTCTCTTCACCATAGGGTGCATTCCTGCTGCAGTTGCCATTTTTTCTTCTTTTTTTTCTTTTTTTTTTTTTTGCTCTGAGGTTTTTCGGAGGGAGATTATAAAATACCCAAAATATGAAACGGTGTTACAGCATGGAGATTTAAGTGATATTATGCTCGTTCTTAAACACCCTTCTCGAGCTCCCATTAGAGCCGGGAGAACGCGTACTGACTACTTGCGCATTCCCCTGTCTCTCATCTCGGTTTGTGTGTGTGACAAACTGTGCGCGTTAACAGGCATGCCCTGCAGTCACGGTTACGCGCAAAACAGGACACGCGTATCCCACTACACTGTCGTCGGTAGACGCGCCTTTAGAAGGCGCAGTCGGCATAGCAATGAAAGTTGCAAACATAGAGAAGGTGATATTGCATATTGACATTGTCTCTATGGTCCTTTATCTAAATTACACAGTAATCAATTTGAACTATTCATGACGTTACATAAAGAAATATAAACAACAATACAAGGAATATTTTTTTACGACCCGGGTAGCGTTTGCAGGTTCTGCTGAGATTTCAGTACCGTGCTTTCTGGAGATTTATCGTTATATTACCCGTGACTGCTACACTAGACGTACTTCTCATGGTCGGAATTAAATTGAAGCAAAAGGTCAGGGCCTTGCTGAAGGTACTGAGCCCCGATTTCTCCTGCAAGCGAAGAAACTAACACCAGACTCAAAATCTCCTTCACTGTTCATACAATGAAGTGCGCATTTATTTTTGCAGTATCACTGTAAAAATTGTCACAAATTAACAGTAAACTACTGGCAGCAGAGTTGCCCGTAGTTACCTGTTAATTTCACAGTTCATCCACTGTAATCTACTTTACAGTATGTTACTGTTATAATACCATAAAGAATCGCAATACTTATCTGTTTGGTTGAAACGAGTCCTTTGTCTGGATTTGTATTTTCTGGACTTGAACTTTTCACCTCAGTCTGTAATGGATTTCTTTTGGAACTTGTGCAACATTGCATTTAAGTAGATTGAACATGGGTGCTGTTGAAATAATAATAATAAAAAGATAATTGCAAACTACTTAGTTTATATAACATAAAATCGAACTATAACTGTTTACTATAAATATAAAATTCAGAACTGTTCTTAGATAAATTAATTTCATGTAACCACTTGTCTTAAAATTAATCACATCCAACAATACGTTTTAGTGTAGGGAGGTAGATGGATGGAGAGGATTTATTCAGGTCTTATTTAAGATATACAACAAAGTAAATGTTACGCAAGACCATAAGACCATAATTATTATATTGCCTTTAATTTATCATGTGATTCTTAAGGCTTAAAATTAAGTGACATTTACTAATTAGTACTGCAGTTAAACATATTTAGAAAAAGCTTGTGCAAAAACAAGGATTTTTAAAAATAAATTCTAAACAGCATCTTTTTCTATAGACCAGGTTTTTTTATGGGGGATAGCATGTGGCTGAGGACAGCATGTGGCTCAGCAGACTAAGAATCTTGTCCTGTGATCAGAAGGTTGCCAGTTTGTGCCCAGACACAGCCTGGTACTGCTTTGCATCAAATGTTGATGAGGTTACACTACTCATAAGAAGTTATTAAAAATGTACCCCAAAAAGCAACTGCAAATTGTTACCTTAGTTTATTTGAGCAAATTCTATAGGTTATTTTTTTCATCTCATGTACTGAATTACAGTATATTGCAGTATTTTATGGGAAATGGCCCGGTGCCCCTAAATATTGCCCAGAATGGTTTTTTTCTACAGTATTATACTGTTTTACTAAAAAAACAGTATGTTACTGTAATACTTTCACTGTTTTTCCACAGCATTTTGTTACAGTGTGTGTATTTACTGCTGAACCTGTGCATTTGGATACGTATTGCTTGTTGATATGAGATTATTGCCCCTTAGAAAATTGCTACATACAATAAATACAGCTCTGGAAAAAATTAAGAGACCACTATCTATTGTTTATAATCCTGGCTCTGCTGGCGGAAAGCTACACTGCACGACTGCACAGCTGGCAGAAAGCTACACTGCACGACCGCACAGCTGGCAGAAAGCTACACTGCACGACCGCACAGTTGACAGAAAGCTACACTGCACGACTGCACAGCTGGCAGAAAGCTACACTGCATGACAGGCTGCCTCCAGGATCTACGTTTCTGAGACAGCAGTATACTCTAGAAGAAGGAGACACTGGGAATGACCAACAACCAGCCAGGTAGAGGGCAGAAGCAACTTTCTAATGCCAGAGATAATCGTCAGCTTATCCGACAGGGCCTGATGAATTGGAGGATGACCTCAAGTGACCTTCAAACACAATGGGAAACAAAAATGAATGTGAAATGCACTGCTAGGATAGTTGGAAGCAGGACTGAAGAGATGCATAAAGCAAGGAAGAAGCCCTTCATCAGTGAGAAGTAGGGAAAAGCCATGCTGGAGTTTGCAAATCTTTTTAAAACATTTTACAAAGACGCATGCCCATAAATAGAGAACTGAGTAAAACTGAAAATTTAGCTGTGGTCTTTTACTTTTTTCAAGAGCTGTATATCTGATTGTTTCGCCATTTTATTATCACCATATGCCGGGCATCAGCGATAGTTGCAAATCTTTTCCTGTCAGGTCTATACGACAGCCCATGCATGCTTCAGTGCTCATGTGAGGACGGCCATGAGAGAGTGAGAGATAGCTGGTCATTCCCATGAGTCCCCCGTCATATGAAATTGGACCTTCATAAATCGTCTTTCTAGGCAGTTCTCGTTTAAATTACCCTTGACCTTGCATTCTTTACCTCGCTGATGACATTTTCTTCCTTGATGGTCCTCAGCCTCGGCCACAGATGCTCACATAGGTGAGAGCTGTATACACACCAGGCCATCTTGCAGTGAGAGCCGTATACACACTAGGCCATCTTGCAGTGAGAGCCGTATAAACACCAGACCATCTTGCAGTGAGAACCGTATAAACACCAGACCATCTTGCAGTGAGAGCCGTATAAACACCAGACCATCTTGCAGTGAGAGCCGTATACACATCAGGCCATCTTGCAGTGAGAGCCGTATAAACACCAGACCATCTTGCAGTGAGAACCGTATAAACAGCAGATCATCTTGCAGTGAGAGCCGTATAAACACCAGACCATCTTGCAGTGAGAGCCGTATACACATCAGGCCATCTTGCAGTGAGAGCCGTATAAACACCAGACCATCTTGCAGTGAGAGCCTTATAAACACCGGACCATCTTGCAGTGAGAGCCGTATACACATCAGGCCATCTTGCAGTGAGAATTGTGTACACACCAGGTGACCTTGCAGTGTTTTTCATTAATGCTACAGTTTGTAATTGTGCTTGGCTGCTTACTGTTTATCAGAGACTTTTGACTCCCTACAGTGTCCCATATCATATAGCTGTCCTTATAATTTGGGTGATTGGCTTCAGGTTTTTCTAACCGGATGTTGCAGGAATGCTACATCATTGTTCTTATTCACGATGAGCCACAGCCAGACATACAGAACATTAAGTGGCAGTGTCTTCCATAGGCCTGTTAAAGTGCCATCGTTACCTTGCATTTAATGTAGTGTGATGCGGTGCCCATGGCATCGGTGGAAAGAGTGCTTGTAGTTATGAAATCTGTTATTGTTTCAGAAACCAGTTTTAGTCATAGACTTTGTGGAAATCATATTCAGCAGTGAATCCATCCATCCATTCATCCATCTTTTCTTATTCTAGTCCTTGTCAGATTTGTCAGGTAAAGCAAAATATTTATATTTCCATTTATATTTTTATTTATATCTGGTCTATTGTGAGGAACACAGCATGTTCCTCAAACATTCCTAACTAATAGTCTGTCAGGGTCTAGTATTCAGCTGTTGATTGTAATTGGCAGGACCCTGATTGGATTCCTGCTTCTAATGATGCGGTTTTTGCCTCATTGTGTGTGTCCTTTGTTCAGGCAAAACAGCATGGTGTTTGCTTTATGTAAGAGCCATTTTATAAGGGACAATATCACCCCATTATTAGCAGGGAAACAGTCTGACACAATAGGCTGTCTCTCAGTGCAACCCACTGACCTCAATTTCAGATTTGCCGTCAGCCAAGCACTGGGGTGAAGGATACAGATTTTAACCCGTGTTGGGTTGGAGCAGGTGAGTGTTGGATTGTAAGCTCCTAGTCACTGCCTAGGAACACTGCAGCCGGGTGAGATGAGGCCACTGCGCTCGGTTGCATGCTGGTGTGATTTTGAGCATGTTTCACATGTTTCCCGGTCTCTCTTTCTAAATCCAGTCGTACTTGTCATGGTCATCATCGGTCACCCTGCCTTCCCGTCTCATGTAAGCTTAACCAGAAAAAAAGCCTCCCCGCTCCAAGATGCCCAGGGGTTCTACACACGCCATTTGGAAAGGCACTGGCGGGCAGTCTCATTTCGCGGTATGGTATAATACCGTTAATGGCCACCGTTGACCCTTCGAGGATGAGACTAGCCACAATGATGGGATGGCCCGGCTGACAGGTTTATTGGCGGAGCAATAGGGCGAGAGGCAATTAAGCAATTGTAATTTGAGGAATGACAGACAGGAGGTTGAAAGGTCGCTGTGAAAGATGGGGGGGGGGGGCAATGTGAGGCCCCCTTCCACTGCCTCCACATCGATCATGTCCTCGCTTTCCCATATTTATTGCACCCTTTTGACATTTGGCAAAGGAGCGTGAGCTGAAGCCGACGCCTCAGGGGGTAAATCCGCACAGAGCAAGGCCTGGAGGTGCTGTATAGGGAAGTGTACGCCTATGAACGATATTTGCTAACAGATAGAGTTATTGCTTTTAAAAGATTGTTTATTTAAGCTGCAATGAAGCAGGGACTGCAATAATGCCACAATTTAATGTGAAATGATTACAATGAGGCAAAAAATGTTAGTTTGTGGTTAATTTACATAAGTAAGACTATAATACAATATTATTTCTGCCACCACAAGTAAAATGTCACCAATTGAATGTCTTAGTTGCATACTGATCTTATGTTTGTTCACTGTTAATAAATCGTGACTCACACATCTTTTATCTCACATAGTTACTGTATATTACTATATTTGTTAATTCTGTAAACTGCAAACTACTGAAGGAACTTTTGAAGGAACAAGTAATGAAAACCACAAGTGAAATCCCCTGTTTGTTCATTATTAATGAATCATGACACATTTTTTTTATCTCAAGTAGCGACTATGATTCATGATTTATACTTCAGTAGTAACTAAGTTACTAATACGTTTTGTGCCCCTTTGAGTAAAGTGTTGCACTTTATTTAGGTATCTGTTCACTTTGTGTTTTGTGGGGTTTCATCTTTTGTCAGGCATAAAAGGAAAAGAACAAAAGATGCCCCAGTGTTGATTATTGGGTTAATGAGGGGTGGAATGTGGCTTGACGGGTTAGAGCATGGTCATGTCACCACTGAGCCCTTGAGCAAACCCCTTAATCTCACTGTCTGACTCTACTTTCTCAAAAACACATGTTGAGTAAATCAAATATAAATTAATACAGTATGATACAGTATGATAATTGGGGGTAGAATGGGGGTCTCATCTAGATCCTCCACGAGGATCATAAGGAAGTGATGTCACGACACTGCCACTGCTGCTGCCTGTTCAGTTCTCATTACATTATTGTTACGCAACACATTTTTCATTTCACAACTTACAGTACAGCATACGTAAATAACTATTCTGTTTAAAATTAGGGCGAACTGTAAAAATATTACACATTGCACCTATTTTATTGTTTCCCAGCTGCATTATTCCAAACATGACTGAGTAATCATGCGTGCAGTAAAAGCTAGGCTAGTTTCATTATCTTAAGATGGCTAATAACCCACTTTAGTGTTCCAAATCATTTGTGATTAATAATAGTAATAAAAATGTTCTTATTCACCCCCCCCCCCCTCAAAAAACAAACAAACACTGAGGTATGCACTAAACTGTGGTTTAGGAATCGTGGTCTGAACCCAGTCGTCAGATTTGGAGAATCGATACAGCCCTACTTGTTTGGGATGGCCTTACAGGGTATGGGGGCGTGGGCGGAAAAAAAACCTGTCCTTCATTTTTTTATCAATATTTTCACTGCCTTGTGAATTTCTACACTCATGTCACACAGGGTTAACCCCACACATTTCTGGTAGTGCGCAGCTCTGCTTCACGGCTGCATGTCACCCCGCGATGCCCCTTAGACGTGCTTCCATTTGAAGACACCCCAAACACATTTAGCCCCAGCTGAGGGGTGCAGGTGGCCTAAACCGCATCGTGTTCATGCATAATCTTGCCACGAGTGGGTGAAGTAGATGCGTGGGGGAGATTTATAGAGCAGTTAGGGTTCACTGTGAGGTTGCAGCCTGTTCCAGGAAGCTCGGGCATGAGACAGTGGCCACTGTGGATAGGATAAAGGTTTATCGGAGTCCATTGTTATCAGTATTTGTTAGTCGTAATGTTATTATAATAACATTATCATTTCACTTACTGATAAAGCAATGTGGGTGAAAATATAATTGGTCTTTAATGCTGACTAACTATATGAGGTCTCTCAGCTGTAAAGCCGTCGTAAGAGTGTCACGTTTAACAGGCTGTATATGAACGTGATCGATGAGCGGGGGGAGCCGCAGCCCTGTCACACTGCCATCCCACACGTGACCGCCGCCACTTCTGTGGTCATGTGACATTCTGTGGGGGGGCCCTGGAAGGTGATACACAGAGGCCTCCTGGTGACCTGTGAATGTGGCACCGTTAGATTGGGCAGGTAGGGGGGAGCTCAATGCCTGTGTGTCATACCCATATTACTCCATATTGCTGTTTTCCCTCTGTCGTCTCATTTTGTGAAACAGAGATGTGTACTTTGTGATGTGTTCTTTTCACTTTGATTGTAAAATACAGCAGTTTTTTTTTCTGCTCATGTGTGTCTATACCTTTTAACTGTTAACTGCCAGGAGTTTACTTAGGTAATGTAAGGCTGGTTGTAGCAGCAGAGCAGCTTAAGCTACCTATTTATTACCCGTGCATTTCCTTAGCCACGTATCACTTGCTTTGCATGACAGTCACTAACATCGCCCTCTCCTGGACAGTGGTAAAACTCCATCTTATCTGAGATTGGATACAACTCTCATAATTTGAATCATTAAGAGTGTGTGCATGATTGTGAGAACTTTGTTCTTTTTGTATAGCCTTGCAGGTATTGAGGATGTTCCTTAATCATGCTATTACCTACTTGGAAAAAGATGTAGGAAACTATTCAAGCCCTCTGCCAGTGTCTTTGTGAGAGTAATCAGAGCATGAGATGGTGAAAGGCCACTGGCTGCCAGCAATGAATTTCAGAAATGAGTTTTTTTTGGCTGGGGGTGGACAAGCAACCAAACAAGCAAATAAACAGTCCTTATTTATGTAATGACAAAATATTAACATCAGTTAAGGTGTATTTGGTATTTTCAATGGAACGCAGTACTCTCATGTCCTGTCATTTTGACACCTGCTAAGTTAGATAGCTAGTTCAGTCAGTATTCATCTGGCCTGCCGGCCTGTACGGAGAGCGGCTGTGTACACCCCTTGAATCGGGTTGCGGGTTGCCAGATTGCGTTGATGGGTTGAAATTATATAGTGTGTGGATTATGTTTTTAGATGGCGTTTTATACAGTAACATCAGACAGACATACACAAGTTATGGATCTGTGTATGACGGCCTTGTGATACGGGAGAAACCCAGGGAAAACATAATTGTTTATATGCTGCTCATTCAAATGATTTTTGGAGATACAGATGTCCTCTGGCCCCATCTCCCATGTAGCTCATCCCTGTGTTATTTACATGGTTCTCCTGCCCCTTCTACTCCTCCTGCAGGGGTGACCCGGACAAGTGCGACATCTGGGGGAATACCCCACTCCACCTGGCTGCAGCCAATGGGCACCTCAACTGCCTCTCCTTCCTGGTGTCATTCGGTGCCAATGTGTGGTGCTTGGACAACGACTACCACACGCCTTTGGACATGGCGGCCATGAAGAGCCACATGGACTGCGTGCGCTACTTAGACTCCATCGCCGCCAAGCAGACGGCACTCAACCCCAAGTTGGTGAGCAAGCTGAAAGATCGGGCCTTCCGCGAGGCCGAGCGCCGCATTAAAGAGTGTGTGAAGATCCAGAGGAAACACCACCGACGCATGGAGCGCAAGTTCCTCAAGGGCGAGTCGGAGGCCTCCATCTCGGATGCCATGAGTTTCTCCAGCTATGCCAGCAGCACGCTGAGCCGCAAACTACAGCAGCTGGGCACCTCTGCCAACAGTGTGCCATACTCCCAGGTATGTGAAGGCTGAACCCCCAGCCTTTAAACTAGACCTCAAGTCACATCATTAGATGCTCAGATGCATGGATTCAAATTTCACGCTACGTAGACCGATTTGGGTCACAGTATTTACTAGGCACAACAATCTCTGAAATAGCAGCATGTCGACTTTGCACTCTGTCCACAGGCCACCCTCCATGCTACGGCCAGAGGCAAAACGAAGATCCAGAAGAAGCTGCAGAAGAAGAAACAAGGGGATGGAACCTTCAAGATCTACGAAGATGGACGCAAGAGTGTTCGCTCCTTATCGGGCCTGCAGCTGGGAAACGATGTCATGTTTGTGAAGCAGGGCACCTATGCCGGACCCAAAGACCGTCTGCGGCGCAACGTCCGCGACATGTTCCCCAGCAGTGACGATGCCATCTCCCGTGCCATCAGCGAGCCAGGCCTTCACGCCGCGGATGCCGCCTACTCGGAGGTCAGTGCGGATTCTGGTCGCGACTCACTCTTCAACCGGCCCGGCCTGGGAACCATGGTCTTTCGACGGAACTATGTGAGCAGCGGCCTGTTCGACATCGGCTCCCGGGATGAGGGCAGCGTGGCGCGGCGGACAGCCGACGTACACCTGCGCAGCCGACTGCTCCGCTCACCCAGCCTGGACGACAGCATCGGCAGCGCCGGCAGCCTGCAGGAGCGCAACCTGCAGGAGCTACCCTGGGAGGAGATGGAGCTTGGCCTGGATGACGACGAGCCAGAGACCACGCCCTTGGAGGTCTTCTTGGCCTCCCTGACCATGAATGAGTTCATCCCAGTGTTCCGTAGGGAAAAGATCGACCTGGAGGCGCTACTGCTTTGCTCTGACCATGATCTCAAGAGTATCCACATCCCCCTCGGGCCCCGCAAGAAGATCCTGGACGCCTGCAAGCGACGTGCAGAGACTATAGAGGACCCCGACTTGATGGAGGACACTGAGCTGTGAGTAGAGCTTCTGTGCTGAGGTGCTTCAGGGGAAGATGGGGAAACCTTTTTCTAGCCTCTTAACCACTTTCTGACTTGAGCAAGTTCTATTGGGGTCGGTTATGGAAATATCATAGCCAGCATCCTGTTATCGGTGGATATGCTGACAGCAAGTAAAATACGAAATTTTAACTGAAATTGTTGGTGTAGCCTTCAGAGGGCTCGCATGGACTGTAATCCTGGGGCAGAGGCACCTAACCGCTCACTCCAGCCCCATTGTGACGTCACAATCTTCCCATCAACCGTGCCAGAGGATCGTTTCCTATTCTTGCCTGATTCCGAAGATGTGGCCCTTGGCATCTAACCCCCACCCTGTATCCCCAGCTACCCCTCTGGCCTCTTTGGTATGTCACGGGAATATGAGTGTACAGGTTTCACTGAATGAGTGAAAATGAAAAACACTGTCTGGATAACAGCATGGGATACATGAATAAATACATTTTTTTTAAAAAGACACAATACTGTCACCAGTGGGTGGGGAGGTTCTCATGGGAAATATCAGATGCCTTTAATATGAGCCCCTTATATTGTTGGGTCGAGATACCTGGTGGATTGGAGGGACAGTTTACAGTGCATCTGACTCGATGTCCTCTGGGGTTTAAGGTTCTGGGTCCCAAGAGAAAGATTAACTGTTGTAGTCTCAAAGGTACTTAAGGTCACTGCATTCCTGCTGGAAATGTCATTGAACCACTTTAGTCAAATATTGCAGGATATATAGATATATAAAGGTGCAATTTGTCTTGGTAAAGTCTGTCTTCTAAGCAACCAGATAATAAATGCCTGATGGTAATCATGATATAAATCGGATTTTCCACTGAGACGATTGTGCTGTTTGAGTTTCAGATGAGCTCAGATAAATAGCACGATTTGGCCGTATGGGACGAGCACTGCTGCCAAGGGTGAGGCCATCAGCTGCACTGCGCGTCGCTCGTGCTTGTGTCTGTCCAGACGGCGGCAGGACGGGGGTTGGGGCGCAGGGAGGAATGTGGCGAGCCAGACTGAAGCATGACGCCCTGGACGACGCCATTTGGACTGAAGAAGCACATCGCGGAGATGGGGGGGGGGGGGGGCGTCCTACCCAACACCGC
>JAABNY020000045.1:8239582-8249918 GCA_015164015.2 Brevimyrus niger | reverse complement strand
AGAGGAGAATGGGCCGACTGATTCAAGCTGATAGAAGAGCAACTTTGACTGAAATAACCACTCATTACAACCGAGGTGTGCAGCAAAGCATTTGTGAAGCCACAACATGCACAACCTTGAGGCGGATGGGCTACAACAGCATTTGTGCATCCCACAAATCTCCATCAACTGCAAGATGCTATCCTATCAATATGGGCCAGCATTTCTAAAGAATGCTTTCAGCACCTTGTTGAATCAACGGCACGTATAATTAAGGCAGTTCTGATGGCGAAAGGTGGTTAAACACTGTATTCGTATGGTGTTCCTAATAATCCTTTAGGTGAGTGTATATATTTTTGTTTTTTTATGACCTGTCGCATTACTAACACCAAACGAACAAAGAGAAAGAAAAATCTGTTTACCTCTCAACAGCACGTCTCCTTCGATTGATCAAACCACACGCACATTCTTGTCAGACATAATCATTTTCTCGTTATGTATGTTTCACTGGGTATGTGTGAACTGATCACCCTGAACCACCAAGTTCACCTGTGCTGCTGCACTGGGGTTTAGTTTCCGTATTTGTCAATGATAACTAACTAAAAGTTTAGTTGCTAGTTAACTGTTACACAGTCATGTTGCAAAATTGCTGAACTGTTGTTTTTATATACTGACTCTATAAAAATAGGGTACAAAGTTGGGTCCTTTCCCACCCTTACGAAGCCAAAGGCCTAATTTCGATGAAAGGATGTTGTCGCAGTCATGTTGCGTCAGTTTGTTTGCTTCTCCACCATCCAGAGAAGCTGCCGATAAGAAGCACAATGTCGGTCATTGCCGCTGAGCCCCACCCTCAGGTTCGAGAGGACTTCCTGAAATGTGAGTGCCTCTTACTGTATCGATGATTTTTTTTAATGACATTTTTTAAAAGTGCAAATAAGCATGTAGGATTTCTTCTGAACGGAACAACAGCAATATAATTCAAGTAGAATGTTCAAAATTAAACAGACATCGGACAATCCCACTCCATTACTTTATGGAAGCTTGTAACTGGGTTAAATCAAACACCTGTGAGCAGTTGTGCATGACCTGCTGTATTGTTTGGCCATACCTTGTAGATGGTGCCTCTTTGACTTTTGACCCAAACACTGCTCACAAATTCCTGCGCCTAACGATGGAGAATAGAAGAGTGACCAACAGCACGCCGTGGCAGCAGAGTTACTCCGACTCCCCTGAACGATTTGAGCACTGGCGCCAAGCATTGGCCACGGAGAGCTTTCACCATGGCCGCCATTACTTTGAGGTGGAGGCCAAGGGGGATGGGGCCCACATAGGCCTCACCTACAAGAGCATCAACCGCAAGAGCCAAGAGAGCGATGGCTGTATCACGGGCAACGACTTTTCCTGGTGTCTGCAGTGGAGGAGCAATGGCTTCTCTGCTCGGCACGCGGATGTAGAGATTCCCCTGCCAGCGAGCAAGTTTGTGCGCATCGGGGTCTATGTGGACTATGACGGAGGACGGCTGGCTTTTTATGGTGTGAGCGACAGCATGATGCTCCTCCATCAGTTCCGGGCCGAGTTCCTGGAGCCTCTCCACCCGGCCGTCTGGCTCCCCAAGAAGGAGGGCGCCATCCTGCTGCTCAGCCCCAACGAGGACCCTACAGTTGAGGACTCCCCACTCATGTCACCTCCCTCTATCCTGTCTCCCTCCACCACATCACCATCTTCCCTGTCTCCATCCCTCCAGTCACCCTCCACCAAGCTTCCCTCCATATAGTCACCCTCCACCCAGTTGCTGCCCTCATCCCTGTTACCCTTCATCCAGCCCCCCTCTCCCTGTCACCCTCCACGCAGCCCCCTCCTCCCTGTCACCTCCACCCAGTTGCTGCCCTCATCCCTGTCACCCTCCATCCAGCCCCCCTCTCCCTGTCACACTTCACCCAGCTCACTCCTCCCTGTCACGCTCCACCCAGCTCACTCCTCCCTGTCACGCTCCACCCAGCTCACTCCTTCCTGTCACGCTCCACCCAGCTCCCTCCTCCCTTTCACCCTCCACCCAGCTCCCCCCTCCCTGTCACCCTCCACCCAGTTGCTGCACTCATCCCTGTCACCCTCCATCCAGCCCCCCTCATCCCTGTAACCGTTCATCCAGCCCCCCTCTTCCTGTCACCCTCCATTCACAGTGTACATTTTGATTAGTAGATGCTCTTGTCAACAAACAGCTCACATACAAACTTCAGATGTTGCTGATTTATATGGCTCTGTTGGGTCTACGCCAGTCCTGTACACTCGAGGCCGCACCCTTCACCAGGATAACTTGTTGCAAAATAGATAGGTATTTAGTACAGAATAAATTAATTTCTTTTTTGAGATCCAATGATATTTTGCACTGGAAAATAATCCCATCATTAAATGATGAATGCATTTCTAAGAATAAGTAATTTTAACTAAGGAAAGATACATGGACACAGTGGTACCAGTTTCCTGTGATGGAATACCTCAATAAAAACATGCACTCCCTGCTAAATGTTTATACCAGTACTGATTACTGTTAACTGTTAAACCACTCTCATTATACATGCTTCTGCGGTAATAAAATCAAAGTACACATTTTAGTAAGTTTATTTTTATACATCCAAGTCAAGGTCAGTGTTCCTATCGTAAATTATGCACGAAACTGAAACATTTTTGGTTTTTGACAAAAAATTTCAGAGATTCACATTCAGATGATATAATTTATGTTTTTCTATAAAGGAATATGTTATACGGACTAGATACTCTGGAAACTTCGCATATAAAACAGGGTATAAAACTCTGTACCCTGTACCTCTGTACCTTTATAGCAGTATAAAACTCTAAATAGGGACATAGAGCCGATATTTAAATCATTTCATATTTTTCTTAGAGCAGATAAAGTAAATTAAAATGAAGTTTAGGCTGAACCTACTGATTGGAGACAAAACAGCACAAGTCGTTACAGAGAAATGGTTCGGAAGATCATCGTAGGTGTTTCTAGATTGTGCCGAAGTCAAATCAGTGATGTTGAGAAAAAGCTCAGGCCTCAAAATTGGTTTCATCATAAATGGGATTCACAAAGTGAATGCCTGCATTGGTCATAAAAATGGAGCCACCTGTTTCTTTGATGTACAGTTCAGGCTCAGCTGGCATCAGTGTAGGTTTGTCGAACATGGGGTTGTCAAATCCATGATCCAGGGGCCCACCCAGCTCCCCGATCTCGCTGCCCTTCTTGCAGCTGGACAGGGAGGGAAGGCTAGGGGTCTTGATGATGCCTCGATGGATGAGAACGGCCAGAAGGAGCAAGCAAGCCAGCAGTAGCAGAACCCCCACCACGCCCCCTGCCACAGCTCCTGCGTTGCTGCTGGTCCCCTCTGTACTGCTGGCGCCTGATGAAGCCTGGAAGTCTGCACCTTGGATGCCTAGATGTGTCCCCTGGGAGCCGACATCCCTCAGGATGTCACGAGCCAGAGATTCTGCTACCCTACCAGACTCGGCCCCCGTTTCTCCATCCAGGATCAGCACCTGAATTTCAGCCACCACTTCTGGAGACATCAGCCTTAGTAGCCATGATGTGGAGAGCCTTGACATGGCCAGCCGGACAGATCGATAGGGCGGCTGGATGAGGAAGAGGTGATGCAGCCGTTGTTGGTATGTTGACAGGTCAAAGCCAACTTTGCATCGCAAATGCACGACTGCACCACACACGTCGCAGCAGTGTCCCGCAGCCCTCAGGGGCTTCTTACAGTCTGTGGGCGCGCATTTCACGGCTGAGCAGATCCTGTCGCGGTTCGCAGAATTATCACAGACGCAGCCCATTTTGTCACTGCAGCTCGGTTCGCCGACATGGACTTTGGAAGCCCCATGGAACTGAAGCCGGCCTGAGCGCGAGCTCAGGTACCGAGCAAAGTCGTCAGAGGAACTGAACCTCTTCCCCAGCACGGACACACTTTTCACGGGCACGCTTAGCTGGTTGGCCGTGGTGTCCACCCGGAATGAGGAGTCCGCCCAGAAGACCACGTCGTCCTGAGGGCATGGCACGCTTTCCTCATGCACTGAGAACAGGAACGGACCTTTCTCTAGGTTGTCCCAGGAGGAGGCTGCCTGCCACTGGGCTGGGTCAAACCAGTGCAGCATTTCAGTGTCCTTGAATGTAACCTCAGATCCCGGTCCACAGTCATCGTTCTGGTCGTTGCTGGCAGCGAAACCTGCCCCCTGAGGCAAAATAAACTCCCCGTCCACAGGCAGGTTCATCTCGTGAATGCCGTGAATTGTCTCCACATACACAGACACTTCCTTCTGAGGTAAAAACTGAATCCGATCACTACTGCAAGGCACTGTTCCCTTGTCCCAGTTAGTTCCATTCTCAAAATTGGTGTTGGGGACCCACTTTTTGTACACCGCATGGGTCCTGCCTAAGACACAAATAAATAAAGCGGTGACCAGCACAGGAGACATTCTGAGGTTCTGTGCCAAGCTGGTGTGGTGACCTTTGGATCTCACTGAAATGACTGTCACGAGTGCATGTTTTCCCATAGGAATGTTAAAAAGTTTCCAGCAAAGGCGGAGGATCAGTCAAACATTGACAACAATATGATGGCAGCGAGAGACTTGCCTTTGTTTTCATGCAGCTGGATGCTTTAATCTGGGTTCATGGGTTGTCATCCTCCAGTGTACTATGTTAAAGGTACACACAAAAATATCTTCTAACAGGAAAATGTGTCTCCTCTGTTAATGAGGACATTTAAGACTAGTAAAAACTCGAACTAATCTTCCTAAGATTCAATAAAAAATCTCAAATTAGAATACAATCAAGAAACAAAGCATGATTTAATCTAGTTGCTTGTTAACTAAGGGTAGCAAAACAGGGTCCACCCTGCAACCCCAGGCTTATAGTTAGACTCCATGAAGCCAGCTGTGACATGACCGAGGCTTAAGTGGTATCTTGATTACAGCGTTGGGGAGTAACAAGTTACATGTAACTGTGTTACGTAATTTAATTTACACAAAAAATGTAATTGTAATCCGTTACAGCTACTAGAGAAAAAAGTGTAAATAAATTACTTATGGAAATATTCATGATTACAATTTTATTTTACATCATAAGACTGTTTGCAAATCCTCGGTAATATCTTTAATAACTGTACTTTTTATTGCTTTTCATGTTTTTCGTATGCAAAACATCCTCCTTTGCTATTTCCTTCCATAAACCGAAAGTTTGAAACTATTCGATGCTTCTGATTGGTTATTCTGTCGCGTCTACATTTGCATCCTGCTAATTAACTTGCCTGAGCGGTCTGAGTTTCTGTTGCAGGCAATGGCCGACAACAAAAGGAATGCATTCCATTGCTGGAAATATAAATAACATTTCCGATACTTTATGGAAAAAGGCATACATTTAACTGTGCAATCCAGTGCATGTTGTCGACATCTTAACAGTCCATGTCCAACCTAAGGAAACATCTAGAGCAGGGGTGTCGAACTCCAGTCCTGGAGGGCTGGAACCCTGCAGTTTTTGGTTTACACTCATTGAACACACCTGATTCAACTCCTTGTACTAATTACCACACAACTCTTGAGCTGAATCATTTGTGGTGGAACAGGGAAAGAACTAAACCACACAGGGCTCCGGCTCCAGGACTGCAGTTTGACACCCCTGATCTAGAGGTAAGTGCAGCTTACTGTAACTGGAGACAGTCATATTAAACAATGCAGGGAAGACATGCCTACCTTCAGCGTGCCACACCATGCTTCAAAAGTGTGATTTCAGTAATCATATAAAATCATCACCGATCACACTGTGAGATTTGGATCTAATAATCTTGGCTATGACAGGTATGCAGACTGTACGACGATGTACAACACCAACTCAATCATAAGACACGGCACGTTGGACAACAAAACAAAATGCAAAAAATGACAGCATGCGCAAACAATGACAACATGCGTAAACGCCACAACGAATCGTGCACTTCTGATCCCGTTGACAGAAAATGTGCCTCCTTAAATATGCTAAGGTTAATGGTAATATAACACTTTAAAGCTTCACTTCCAGGGAAGCTCAGTGTCTCAGAGTAAATGGGGCTTCAGAATATGCTTTGATTTCAGTGCAGCAAAGCCAGATGTTTATTCCATTATAAAATTAAAACTAATGTTGAATTAGTATGCACACCCTATAGACTATGTACAGACTATATACTGTAATAAAACTGTTACCTACATTTGAATGCATATTTATGTGAGAGCAGCCAGGTGATTTGCTTTTGTCAAGCTCATCTGTCTGCCTGAACCCGAAATGCTGCCAGACGCCATGTCATTAATACAGTTTTCCCTGGTGAACTTTAACATCACCCACTGTCGTGTCAATTAATTCACGATGCGCGTGATTAAAGATATTAATCTTTTAACACCTAAGCCTCAAAATGCTCGTTTAAACTTTTTTTTCCTATTTTATCTGTAAAAAGAGCAGAAAATGTTAAAGGGTAAAATCTTTCGACGTACGAATCGATCTTTAGGAATTATTATGAGAATCGATTAAGAATCAGAGAATCGATTTTATCAACACAGCACTACTTCTGGGCATAGGTTTTAGGAAAGAACAGCCCTCCATCTCTAGTTCAGAGGAAAGACAAATGTCAAATGCTAACGTGGTTATGTTTCCATTTATGCTGGGGGCACCATGGAGCCAAAAAATTTGCAGGGGAACCCGCAAACCAGGGGACATGCTTTCAGGAATGGGTGAGAAATCAAAAAATGTTGGATATGCAACCCCTATCTGAAAATAAGAAAGTGGTTATCATTAGTCCTTTAGGAGAGGCAAAACGTGAGGTATTGGCTTTAGAAAGTGCGGAACTGGAAAATGGCGGTGCAGATCTTAACCTTTCTGGAAGGTGTGTATGGGGATAACAAGTCTGTTGCTGTTATGCGCTCTGAGTTTGTCTCTCGTAAGCAGAAACTAGGAGGAAGTTTGAGGCAGTTAGCTTTGGCACTACGGGAGCTTAGTAACCAACTGTCAAGGAGAGAAGATTCCACTAATACGAGACATGAAGATTGGAACCAAGCATCTCTTTTTCAGAAATAAAGCAGGGAGCTGTTATACGAGCTGAAGAGTGGGAAGGCTCTGCACAGCTCGTAGCAGCAGCAGTCCAGGTGAGTAATGTAAAGCCTGCGGTGGATTTTGCTAAATTAAAGGAAGAGATTAAACAAGATGTACTTACTCAGGTTAGAAGTGAAATGAAAGATATGGTATCTGGATTAATACAGGAAATTAGAGAGGGTTTGCAATTAGAGGGAGGACAGCGTGAAGATTCCACAAGCATTTCAAGAGTAAGAGAGAGTGGTAGACAAAGGGTAAATGTGTTTGATGATTCGGGGAGACCAATTTGTCACCGTTGTAAAAGGGTGGGACATATTCAGAAAAGATGTCGGGCAGTAGTATCTATGGAGGAGCCTTTAAACTAAAACCGCCTTCTGTTAAGCCCCAGACAGTAGGGAATGGGGTTAGGGACCAGGAGAGTCATAGTAATAATATAATTGGTCAATGTCCAGTGGCCAAAGTGTTAATAAATGGTATTAAAATGCAGTGTTTGATTGATATGGGGTCACAAGTTACTACATTGACAGAAAGCTATTTTAAAGAACATCTGGAGGTACTCACCTGTTGCTTGTTAAGTTCAGCTTGTTTTGTGTATTTAGTCCGTGTCTCAGTCAGTGTTCCCCAGATCAGTCAATGTCATGTTGCGTGCTTCGCTCGCCCTGTGTACCTCCGAGTTCAGTGAATAAACCCTGTTTACCCATCCGCCTGGCTCTAATCGGCTGTTTTCTGGCTCGCCTGCCTGCTCTAGTGTGACAGAATGACTAATCTCGCCAGAAGCACAGTGCAGCAGACTGAGCACTATCGGCTTAGTCTGCTGCAAGAGCTGATGTTTTGGCGATCCCAGCCCGCAGTCCAGGAGGACCCCGTGGCCTGGGAGCTTGCCAACTGAGGCGTGGACCTCCTTTTGGAGGAGTGTCTGCCTGGGCAGGAATACCCCCTCCAGAGGGCACATAAATGCCTCCGACGCCTAAGGCAACGCCTGACGGAGAGAAGGGAGGAGCGCGTTGCCTGGAGCCTGGGCTCCACCTTCCGCCGCAAATGGCAAAAAGAAAAAGAGGAAATAAAAACGCCAACAGGAAGAAGACCCGACGCTCTTCCTGGGAGCATGCTCTCTGTTCCGGACCTGGGAGTCAGCCACCCCTTTAGGTCACACCCAAAGCTCATGAGTCATAACCATAGATGAGGGCACTAATGTAGATTAACTGGTAAATCGATAGCTTTGCCTTTCATCTTACCTTGACAGAAGGGTATAGCATCTGCATTACTGGTGATGCTGCAATGATCCACCTGTCAATCTCCCAGTCTTTTCTTCTCTCATTCATGAATAAGACCCTGAGATACTTCTCTTGAAGCAGCAACTCATCCCCCACCAGGAGGTAGCAATTCACTCTTTTCCAGTTGAGAACCATGACCTTCGACATGGGGCTGCTGATCCTCGTCCCAGCTTGCTTCGTTTATACATGGACATGATGGACTGCAACAACAGACCCTGTATCCCATACTCCTGAAGCACCCCTATGCAGCAGGAGCCCCCGAGGAGCACAATTCGATGCCTATTCCAAGTCCAAAACACACATGTAGACTGGTTGGGCAAACTCCCAATATCCTTGTGAGGTTGAAGAGCGGCGAAGGGGGTCTGGTTTGGTGACTTCAGGATGGTGTCTTCGTTCTTTTGCAGATGATATGGTCTTGTTGGCACTTTTTATTACCCCCATCCTTCAGGACACCCCAGTTCTGCCTGGAGACCCCACCTCCACAAAAAAAATAAAAAAAATTGAGATGTTCTGCCTACCCTTCTGCCTGTGGTGTCTCGGCTGCCATCGGGAGCAGCACCTGCCTGCCATTACCTGTCTGCCCTCTACATTGAAAGTTGGATCTTAAAATGTGCACAGTGTAAATTATTACACCAGCATAGACTTTCCCAGGGAGGATGAGGAGTATGATCCCCCTGAAATTGGATCCTCAGGTCCCCTTACTACCACCACCCCAGTATGCCAATTCAAAGGCGTGTCAGTCAAGATAGCTGAACAACATCAAGAACTTTTTAAGAACTCGGGGTAAATAAGTCCTCCTCTGAGTCTTCTAGCTCTACTTCGTCATATCTGTAGGATTCAGGAGGCCCTCAAAATACTCCTTCCACCACCTGACTAAATCCCCAATTGAGGTCAAGTTATCCCCCTCTTCATAAACAGCACGGGTAAAGCTCTGCATCCCTCTTATGAGTTGCGTGATAGTTCGCCAGTATCTTTTTGAGGCTAAGAGAAAGTCATTTTCCATAGCCTCTTCAAATTTCTCCCATATTTTTGCTTCAGAAGATGCATTCCACTTAGCCTGCCGGTACCTGTCAGCCGTCCAGAGTCTCACCAGACAGTCTCCTTCTTCAGCCTGACAGCTCCTATTGTTGGTGTCCGCCGCCTGGTTTAGGGATTGCCACTGTGATAGGCACCCACACCCATATGGCCACAGTTCTATACAGTTACTGGGGCAGGAATGGACAAGGCAGGGTCCACAGGTGAGTAGGCAGAAGTTGAGCAGGTAGGAGCCATCTGGGCGACAGCTGCAGGCAAGCAGTCAGGTGTTGTCTGGGCGATAGCTGCTGCAGGCCGGTAGAAACCATCTGGGCTGAAGCAGGGGGGTGAGCTGACTGGGGCCAGGATGTGATTGGAGCTGTTACCTTGAAGAAGTCTGGTGATTGGTGCAGCAATGCGGGAAGCAAGCCGCAGCAGGGACCAGGTGGAACAGTGGAGAACACATCCAGGCCAGGTATCTGCAGAGTGGCGGCAGCCTCTGCAGGGTAGACTGCTTGCTAAGTGACTGCGGGTTCTCCCAGACTGGGAGCCAGGGATGAGGTGGAGCCGCGATGGTGGCGACGCCTGGACTTTGCGCGGAAGGCCCTGGCAAAATCAGCTCCTCGTGAGACGGCGCCTGCTTTCTCCGTCATCTCCTTCCTCATTTCCTGTGATCAGCATGTCCAATGGGAGGTGAGGTGAAAAGAGTGAAACGACGGACTGGATCACATGCCTGCCTCTTTCACTGGTGATGCACCTCCCTTAGACTGTTGGAAATTCATTGCAACTCCTGGGAGGAAGAGAGCGGGGTAACGGGGTGCCATCCCCCGGTCAATGTGTTCCAGCAGGTCCATTTGCCTCTGGACAAGTCAGAGTGAGGGGATCATAAGAACATAAGAAATTTACAAACGAGAGGAGGCCATTCGGCCCATCAAGCTTGTTTGGGGAGAACTTAACTAAT
>JAABNY020000045.1:8216548-8235592 GCA_015164015.2 Brevimyrus niger | reverse complement strand
TCTAGCTCTGATTTAAAGGAACCCAGGGTATTAGCTTCTACTACACTAGCAGGAAGACTATTCCATA
Source organism: Brevimyrus niger (assembly GCA_015164015.2). Taxonomy (NCBI): domain Eukaryota; kingdom Metazoa; phylum Chordata; class Actinopteri; order Osteoglossiformes; family Mormyridae; genus Brevimyrus; species Brevimyrus niger. Next base: position 8,235,525 of record JAABNY020000045.1, on the reverse strand, counting down.
CTCTAACTAGTATGGTTTTTATAACCATCTATTTATTAATAATCACAATCTGTCAATTCACTGCCAGTGCCTGTAAGCAAGACAGCTGGACTACTAAGTATAAACCTAAACGATACAGGCATGTCCATTTAAATGTGCTTCAAGCATTAAACTAGGCTTTAAAAATCAGTCTCTAGGCTATTCTCAGTCTCTTGGTCCCCAATCTAATAATCACTCCCTGATTCTTGTCAGTCCTGTCTGCCTTAGCTGAATCTGTTGTCATTGTTCTTTTCGTCTGATCTTGCTCTGTTTCCTAATTCTGATTTGTCTTCCTAGGTCCTCTGTCCTGAGAGCCCATTCATCTGGTGCCCGACCCTGTCCAGTTCATCGAGTCCAGCCCTATGCTTTCCGGCCCTCATGTTCCCATCCTTTTGTTTGGTCCCCTGGGTCCCCTTCTTGGCTAGTCCTGCACATCCAAAGGACACGTCTTTGGGGTGGGGTTACTGTAATGTCCAGCCCATTCCACCTGTCTGATCCCCATGCATTCCCCTGGCCATGGCTTAGCCACACCTATGACGCATCAGTCTTACCTCTTGTTCCTGACCTCCAGTTGACCATGTGTGACAGCTGCCTTGTGTTTTCCCCTCAATGGCATAATACAGGGCTGGCCAATCTTATCCACATAGAGCCGGTGTGAATGCGGGTTTGTGGGGTAGTGTGTGAAGTGCCATGAAGACTATTGAGACTTCATAAAGCATACAGAGAGCCTGTATAAAGAGTGTAATATTCCATACTGACCATTAAGTCCTCATTTAGCATACAGACAGTCTATGTAAAGAGTGTAATATGCCATGCTGACTACTAAATCCTTATTTAGCATACAGACTGCCTGTGTAAAGTGTGTATAGTGCTATACTGACTATTCAGTGTTCATTTAGCATACAGACAGTAGACTGGCCCTCGTGACCCAACCTCAGATAAGTGGAAGTTAATGGATGGATGGACAGACAAATTGTTTGAAGTGTGCGAAGGGCCATGCTGACTATCATTTTCATTAATAAATAGATGGTTATAAAAACATGTACTATGAAAGTTCCATGATGTGCATTTCCCCTCAGAGTTTAAGGCTTTACTGGACATTTCTGTACAGTGGTACCTCAGACACAGGACAAGCTGAACAAAACAGGTAACAGGTGATTACGTTCAGGAATTAATACGAAGTAACGAGGGGGGCATGGCACACATGAGGATCGGACGAGCCGGGCATGACAGACCCCAAAGGCGCACACTCCAAGACCAAAACATCAATAAGGGACTGGGAACAGAACAGACACATAAAACAGGCACAGGGGCAAAAGCCAAAACAAAACCTGACACAGGACAGGAAAGGCAGACGAGAGAGACACAGAGGAAACACCAACAGGCAATATGAAGGGGCCAGGAGTGGACGGAGGAGAAACAGGAGGGTGAGGAGCAAACAAGGGAGACCAGACAGGCAGGGATGGAGGGCAAAGGGGAGCCCGAAGGAGCCCAGACAGGCGACGGGCAGCGGCCAAAGGGGCCGCAGGTGGAGGGGAGGCCGGAGCTGTAGGGAACCCCACAGGGGCCGAGGGAACGGGACGAGGGAGAGCCGGAGAGGACAATGAGGGAGCAGGAGGGAGAAGCCGGAGCAGGTGGAGGGGAAGCCAGAGCCGGCGAAGATGCCGTCCGACGCCCCGCTGAAATACGGGGGCCCAGAGGCAACCGGCACAGAGCCGGAGGCGATGCTGAGGACCTGCACCGAGGAACCGGGGAAGGACCCAGAGGCGGCTGCCAAGCTGACGGCGCAAGCCCCGCAGGCAGCCACTGAGCCACAGCCAGGGGCTGAACAGGCAAGCCTGGGGGCTGGGCGGCTGGGACCCGGGCCCGACGCCTGTGTCCCTTCCCTTACAGGACACTGAAGGGCGTCGGTCACGGTGGGGCAAGGGAGAGAGAGTCATCAGGGAGGTCCCCGAGGGGTCCCACTCTAGTTCCTCTTCTTCATAGGAAAAAGGAGCTGGGTGCTGGTTGTCCGGGACCTCCTCGGGGACAGGGACTAGTGCTGGGGTGTCAGGAGTCTTTTCTCCATGGGAGGTGGCCAGCAAGGATGTGGGTGGGGTGGCTGCAGGTGGTGCCGCCTCGTCCACGGCCAAGCAGGGCTGGACTGACAAGCAGGGCAGGACAAGCTGTGCTTCTGTGAGTGGAGTAACTTCTCGAAGGCGGGTTCCGCTCGGACTGACCCACTCCGGTTGGTTAAGACAGTAAATCACCTCCAGCAGCAGACAAATATGCTGGTCCTCCCTCTGCTGCAGTGATTCTTTAGCAAGAATTTCCATCGTTCTGTTGTATCCGGCGTGCAGGCGAACGGGGAAGCAGGCGAGAGACCTGTAGATAAGGGTAAACAGGGTTTATAATCGAGGGCACGAACAACACGGTAACTAACATTAATGACGGATCTGGGGAAACTAACTCAGAAACGGACTAAATACACAGGACAAGCTGAACTGAACAGGTTATTACAATTGGGAATTAACATAAGGTAAGGAGGGGGCGTGGCACACACGAGGATCAGATGAGCCGGTCATGATAAAGAGCATATAATGTACAGTATTAAACACATCTAAGCACATTTAGCAAAAAAGTAATTTTTTAAAGTAAGAGAATAAATGTATCCAAACAATGTGTTCTGCCCAATATTCTAAATACGTTTAAAAATCTTTATTTTTAAATGTATTTATTTTATTATAATAATTATTACTGTTACTATCATTGTCTAAATGTATTTTTACTGTCTAAATACAGTGGTAGGTCAAAACTCTAAATTAATCCGTTCAGAACTCTGGATCGAATCCTAAAAAGTTCGAGTTCTGATTAACTTTTCCCCATAAGAAATAAAGGAAAACCAATTATTTGGTTCCTGGCCCCCAAAAAAATACACCGAAATATGTTTTTTTTGCATTTAAACACAAAATGAACTGGACAAAACAAGAAAAGCATATACTGCACTAAACATATATACCACAAACAGTACCATCAAACAGTAATTTTTAAAGTAAGAAAATAAATGTATCCAATAGGGCTGTCAAAATGTACGCGTTAACATGGATTAATCCATCACCATGATTAATTTGATAAAAAAAATTTAACGTGATTAACCCATCTGCAGTGCAGAATGACTCAAAATCCCCAAAATGTCGGGCGGTTTTGGTGTGTTCCATTTGCCCTCAGAACTCCGAATAATCCGAGTCGTATGGTGCGTTCGATTATTTCTTTCCAACTCCAGCGTTTTGAAGCTGGAAGTGATGACATGCGCACTCCCATTTCTCGGAGATCCAAGAAATATCTCGGAGCAGCACAGAGGATCCCGACTTTTGTGCCGGATGGAATGCATCCAACTTGCGTTCAAGATGTTCAATAAACATGTTAAGTGCATATATATTCCCTTTTTTCTTGAGCCTGTTTGCTCATGCGAAATGAAATGTGATTAATATAGATTAAAAATAAATAGTATTCAATCATAATTAATCTAAATGAATCCACAGCAACCCTGTGATTAATCTGATTTAAAAATTAAATTATTTGACAGCATTAGAATCCAAACAACGTGTAAAATAAAAAAAAACTATGTGTCTTTCCCGATCATCTGCTCCTTCCCTTTGCCACGCCTCCTCGTTAACCTCGTGTGGAATCCCCATGGGATCAGCTCTTTGTGGTTGTTGTCATTAGTCCTCTGTATTTAGTCTGCGTTTCAGTTTGTTTCCCCAGTCCGGTCATTGTATTGTCCGTCTGCGCTTTGCCTGCCTTACCTGTAAACCCCATAAACCCCATATTCCCTGCAATACCCTGACGTCTGTGCCTTTGTCTCTGTTCCATCCCCACTGGGCACGAAAATATTATTATAATTAAATGTATTAATGGTTTATTAATAATATTACAATAATTCATTAGAAATCTTTATTTTTAAATGTATTTTATTATATAATAATAATTACTGTTACTGTCATGCTTTGGATAGTCAAACCTTGGATTCAGGAGGAGCAGTGTGGATTTTACCCTGGCTGTGGAACAATGGACCAGCTCTATACTCTCGGCAGGGTCCTGGAGGGTGCGTGGGAGTTTGCCCAACCAGTTTACATGTGCTTTGTGGACTTAGAGAAGGCATTTGAACAACTCCATTGGGGAGTCCTGTGGGGATTTCTCTGGGAGTATGGGGTGCCGGACTACCTTATAAGGTCTGTTCGGTCCCTGTACAACTGGTGTCAGAGCTTGGTCCGCATTGCTGGCAGTAAGTCTGACTTGTACCCGGTAAGGGTTGGACTCTTGCTCTTTATCACTGATTGTGTTCATAACCTTTATGGACAGAATTTCAAAGCGCAGTCAGGGCGTTGAGAGTGTCCCGGTTGGTGACCTCAGGATTAGGTCTCTGCTTTTTGCAAATGTTGTGGTTCTGTTGGCTTCATCAGACCGTAGGAGTTGAGCCAAATGGCAAAGTTCTCAATCTACGTTCCTACCCTCACCTATGGTCAAAAGCTGTGGATAGTGACTGAAAGAACAAGATCTTGAGTGCAAGTAGCGGAAATGACTTTTTTCCACAGGGTGGCTGGGCTCTCCTTTAGAGATAGGGTGAGGAGCTTGGTCATTTGGGAGAGACTTAGAGTAGAGCCGCTGCTCCTCCGCATTGAGAGGAGCCAGATGAGGTGGCTTGGGAATCTGCTTGGGATGCCTCCTAGATGCCTCCTTGGTGAAGTGTCCCAATGGGAGGAGGCCCCGGGGATGACCCAGGACACGCTGGAGGAACTATGTCTCTCAGTTGGCCTGGGAACACCTCAGGATTCCCCCAGAGGAGCTGGATGAAGTGGCCGGGGAGAAGGAAGTCTGGATTTCCCTGCTGAGACTGTTGTCCCCGCAACCCAACCTCGGATCAGCAGAAGTTAAAGGATTGATGGAATATCACCAAAGATGATTATGCCAGTGTCATACTTACATTCCAGTAACTGAGCAACAGAAAAAAAGTGTCAGATATACCAAATAGATGTCAGCAAAACGTTTGCTGGGTTTAAACACAGTCACCCCAAGATGAAATTGGGCCTGATTTCACATAGGTCAAATGTACATGCATAACCCAAATCTAAAGGACTGTGACAGCTTCAGACCTTCTCAACGACATTCTAGGCATTCTTTTTGAATAGAAAAAGGTGTCAGATGTATCAAATAAGCATCAACAAAAAGTAATCTGTTGGTGACTTTGTTGCATAATGCCCCTAGTACTGTGCGGTATAAACGGTATAAATTTGGCCAACGGGAGAAATTTTGATTATACCGCCCTGTCACTTCCAAAAATAATACACCTACTGAAAATGTAACTTCCGCTACTACGCATGCGCACATTCATCACGCATGTATCCACGACACCACATTTTCTGGCACTTCTTTTTTATATATTCCTAATGTACACTTCCACAGGCTCAATACAGCAGACCGTGATTGCGTGATTCCGGGCATTGACGTCATGTGTCATCATGCATTGGTCACGTATTGTGAGATGGGTCATCGATGTTTATATCTAAAACTCAACCAATGGCTGCAGAGGGACTTATCTCTGAAAGGCAGAGTATTATAGTTACTAAAGCTGAAGGAATATCCTGATTTACATATACTAGTCTCTCTGCACCTGGATAAAAAGATTAGTAATGATATTGACCACATGATTTTTAACTTTATATGGAAAAATCGTACACATTATATTAGGAAAACTGTTCTGATTAATAACTACGACTCTGGTGGGCTTAACTTTTTGGATTTCACTACCTAGAACAGGGGTGTGAGACTGCAGTCTTTCCCTGTTCCACCACAAATCATTTGGCTCAACAGATATGTGGTCATTAGCATAAGAAGTTGAATCAGGTGTGTTAAACGAGGGGAAACCCAAAAATGTGCAGGACTCCGGCTCTCCTGGACTGGAGTCTGACACCTGTGACCTAGAACAACACATTCAAAATTAATTAGGTTAAACATTTTCTTAAAAATCCTGCTTCTATCTGGAACCTTATATCACATTATATTTTCTCTCGTTTTGATGGCTTTAACTTCATCTTAAATTGCAATTACAATTTTGAGAAACTCCCTGTAAAACGTTCATCTTTCCATAAGTAGGTTCTCTCAGCATTGACCCTCATAAACACAACTTCTCAGAACTTAAATACCTCATCTGAACTAACAGAGTTCTTTTATACATAAATATATCACTATTCCTTGAATCATGGGTATAAAATGGAATCCTATTGGTGGCTCAGATGGTTAATAGAGAGGGACAGCTACTCACGTATAACAAATTCCTTTCATTATATAATTTTCCAGTTAGTCCCTGGGAATTTTCTGTGGTACTTGTGGCCATATCCCCAGATACGTTAATGCTGTATAAAAATATTGACAGCTCTCTATCTACTTCAGTTGAAGTCAGCTGAGTCAATAGTGGGAAAAAAATCTGTTTTCACAGGAGCTTAGTAATAGCAATAAGAGAGTGTGCAGTTTGTTCCAAAGGGATATTGTCTCTCTCCCGTATGTAACGTCTTATTGGAACCGTTAGGTTCCAGATATCAACTGGAAAATCGTCTGCATGATCCACCATAAATATTTAATTGTAAATAAGGTAAAGGAAGTGTCGTTTAAAGTTCTCCATAAATGTTATCCAGCTAAGCACCATATGGTAAAAATTCAAAGAGAAATAAATATTAACTGTGGTTTTTGTGGCGATCATCTGGAAACTGTGACTCACCTCTTCTGGTATTGCTCTTTCATACAGAGGTTTTAGAAGGAATTTAGCAGGTTTGTTGTGAACCATATTTTAAGGGACTTTTCCTTACGAATATTTTATTTTGTTATTTCAAAATCTTCAAAAAGAATGATAAATATTCCTTTATAATAAATTTGTTCATTCTTCTGGGATTTTTTTTTATCCACAAATGTAAATTTATTTATAAAACACCATATTTTCTTTATTTCCTTAAGGATGTGGAGTTGTATATAAAATCAATATCAAAAACTACCAACCAAATGGTTCTCAAAAAAAGCTCTCAAAACTATGTATATATTTAAATATTTTCACTTATTTGTATAATTGTTTATATTACTGTATCCTGCTGTATACTTCATCTGTTTATATGCTGTATACTTGCTGTTTGCTTAATAAAAAATAAAAAAATGTTTATATTATATTTTAGTCCCTGACAGTGTACCTGTTGCGAAACGTAACAGAGACGCGGACCCAGGAATGCAAGGAAGGGCAAGTTTAATCAAAAGCCAAACTGGCGAGGCAAAGGTATCCGAAGGCTTAGGCGAGAATCGTGGTCGTGGTCCAGGCGGGAAGGTCGAGATCCGAAAGGTCAATCCGAGACAAGGAGACGAGGTAGGTGGATCGGGAAAGGACGAAGGGCTGGACACGGGAAGGGACGAGGCGATGGGCTCAGGAACGGGAACTGGGCTGGGGAGAGGAGATCGAGACAGAGGGGAACGAGACAAGACAAGTAAACGCTTGGTAAGGCTCAATCCGAACATTGGCTCAATACTTCGCAGTGATCCTCAGGTTCTCAGGCCGTCTTATAGGAGTCACGCGTGATTAGGCTTGACTACACCTGTTGGGAACCGCCCCTCGGGTCCGCTGACGTAACAGTACCCATATTTGAGTCCTATTTTTTTTAAATAAGTTTTTAATTTTATTCATGAACCAAAATTCTTAACGTGTCCGTTGTTCCTTGTGTTTTAAGAAGGAAGTCGTTTTCCTTTGCTTGCTGGGCTAAAATGAAGCGAAAGGAAGATAAAAAAAAAATGTTCCCCTTAGTTATGGACATGGGCATTATTTACCCCAATTCCTGTACATCTATTTTTTTTTATTATTATACTTTAGGTCATTTTATATCTTATTTGCTTATCAAGGGGTTGTGATATATGTACAGCATTTTCTCTAAAAAATCCCACCAAAATAATAGTTAAGAATTTTTCTCTGCGCAACATAAACAACCAAACGCGTGTATGTACGGTTTAGCCAACGATAAAATAATCGCTCGTCTGTCCGAAACAAATATAATTTGCTTCATTTAGTACCACAAGACACAAATGCCATAACTGACACGAGTGTCACTGATACAATTAAAATAAATGACTCAGGAGAAAAAAAGTAAAAAGTAGGTTTAAGTAACTTCACGGCACATCGAACTGGGTGTAATACAGTACATAATGGTAATTTTATTTAGCACATAAAGAAAAACAAAGTAATGTCACCTTTGACTGTAAAATCGATGGCCATACGCCGTATTTTACGTTGCTCCTTCTGAGGCACATTGGGCATAAAGGCCCTGTGCATGCGAAATAAAATCTTTGTAAGTCGAAGGTCTCCATCATTAGCCGGTTAAATCTTCTCTTTCCTTTCGTTGTCGACATTCTCATCAAAAACCCCGAAGTCTTAAACGTGCGCATGCATAGTAGCGGAAGTTACATTTTCGGTACAGTTGTAACATTTTCGATAGTGACAGTGATAACACGCCCTACCGCAGAAATTTCTGCTCCTCACCCATAAAAAGTCGCATCAAATAATGAATAGTTTATTATTCATATGATTTGTATGAAAATTATTTATATGATTATTGCTGCACCTGGTAGCAGAGTCCTGCACGGGTCTGATTTTGAAAAACCGCACCCGCCCGTACCGTCATATTCAAACCCGTATCCGAACCGTTATCCGACAGAAATAAAATTCCGCACCCGATCCGACACGCTCTAAATACCGACATCCGACCCGCACCCGAATGAAAATCAGTCAGATAGCCAAAATTAAAGTCAGAAGTTTATTGCCACAACAAACGACCAGTGACGTGCAACATTAGTTGAAAAGGCATAACAGCCTAATAATAAGCAAGACAAACCGTAGTAGTCTACTTCCAATCTCAAATAATGTTTGAACACATAGCCTTACCAGCTTAAAATCAAATGCGTTAATAAAGCTAAAATTGTATAAAATGTACGTTAGGCTACCCTGCACGTTATTTGGTTTTATAAGCTACTTACGTGCACTGTCCATTTTCCTTTGATTACGATTGGAATTCCTATGCGAAAGCATAGACTAGTGTTTAGTGTGGTGCTCTATACTGTGTAAAAAAGGATATCGTCCACATTTGATTGCCTCAGCTGACTCCGCTCCCGGATGACACATCCGGCACATGAGAGATCTCGCTCACTTGCGGCGCTGGATGCCGGGAGGGCGAGAATAGATCTCGCAATATGAGCAATATTGGGAAACAAACGCTCATGCTCTCTCCACCAAGAAAACGCGTGAAAAGAGTTGTTTTCATCATCTGAGATAACTCCGAAATTCTCCCACACGACGGACTTGATTTTGGTGAAGGTATTGGCCACAACTTTAAACTCTCCACTTGCTAACTTTCTTTTCAACTCCTCAGCATCCATTTCGAACAGTTGCAGGAGATCGGATGCGCTTTTGAAAATGAAAGTGGGAGAGATTTCTGGGAATGTGCGTGCAGGCATAAACTGATATGGATTTTACATTTTATCATCTTATATGCCGGGTTTTTTGTGTCATTAAAATATAGTCCTAGGGTATTTTTTGTTGGCACATGATGTTTTGAAAACCACAATTTAGACCCGTGCTCTCCTGCGTCTGACCCGAACCCGTATCCGACACAGAATATTTTTCCCCCGTTTCATCAAAATTTGCCGGTCACCCGCGGGTACCCGAACCTGTGCAGGACTCTGCCTGGCAGGACCTTTATGGGAGAGATGGTCATACTAATAATTGTATTAGTTTTGTGGCTTTTGGTTCTGTGTCTTGTTTTCTGTTTACCTACAGTTTACAAAATCAACCCGTGTTTTCAATATAAGATAAAACCAGGGAAGTTACCTGAAATGTTTTCATATTTTTTCTATAACTGCAGATTTCCACAATAAATATTCTATGTTCACGACTACTTTGAAATGTGTTAACATTTTATTATACAACTTCCTGCTGCAATGGCTTTACTATGGACATATGTTACCCTTTCAGAAACAGTTATATTGGAATTTACAGATCAAATTATATACCCTCTACCGTCTATGGTTCAAATTATACCGCAATAATGATAATGAATTTTATGCCATTTCGCACAGCCCAAACTGCCCCTATAGTGAATTTAAGCCGGAGTTCACATATTTAAATGTGCATGCATAAAAGAAATCTAAAGGATTGTGTCAGCTTCAGACCAGCTTAGATACAGTATATTAGAGAGGCACCCCTGGAATAGAAACAAGTGCTACATATTTCAAAAAAGTGTCATCAAAAAGTTTGCTGGGTTATGCATATACATTTAACTTATGTGAAATCAGGTCTAGTTTCACGTTTGGTGGGGGGGCTATATTATAAGCCCAGCAAACTATTTGCTGATGCTTATTTTATATATCTGGCACTTGTTTCTATTCCAGGAGAGGTACTATAATGTATCTGAGTAGCTTTGAAGCTGACACAATCCTTTACTTTTCTGTTATACATAAACATTTTACTTATGTGGAATCAGGCATATATTCACACTACATTTAAAATCCAGCAGTCTTTTGCTATTGCTTATTTGATATATCTGGCACCTGCTTCAATTCAAGGAGTGTAATTAGAACGTGTTTGCATAGGACTCAAGCTGGCACAATACTTTAGATGTCAATTCAATTCCTTTTTATTTATATGCCACATTTTCGCCGCATCTAATTGTTTCAAAGCACTTTACATTATCCCTGCCCAAAGCACCCAGTGAGCAGTGGGCATATTCCGCCTAGGCAGCACTGTATTTAAAAGTCAGCAAACTTTGTGCTCATGCTAATAAGAGATAAGTGTCAGTTGTTTCTATCCAAGCAAACTTACTGTAAAATACACTGCAAACCATTAACAGTATAGGGATCACAGGCATTGTGATCAACTGGTTATATGGATCAAAAAGCTTGGGACAAAATCATCTCTGTACAAATACTGTTAAATAATTGGCTTATAGTAATCAAGTAGTTTACTTACACTTTTTAAACATGACAACATATGGAAAAAATAAAAATGCTGTACTTCTTCATTTTCTTTACTTTGCTTTGCCTTGTAGTAACCCAACTTCTCCTGGTTAGCTACCTTAGGGTAATTCTGTGTGCATAGAAAACATGATAGGGAAAATAAGGTCATTTTCTCTGAATGACAAACATAGACTCACTAAAGCTTATGATAAAGTGAGGAAATACAAAATGCAAGAACTGCCCTGTCAAAACTCAATTTATCTGATGTGGTGACAGCATGCAGGAGACAGTATCTTTGTCCTGCAACTTAATTAAATAAAACTACAACTTACAAAAGGACTGCATAAACTTGCATACATTTTTTCACCCATGTTATGGAATTCAATTACAAAAACAATTAGTTGTACTCAATACGACATCACAAACATATAAAAATAAGTTCTATATATTTATATAAAAAGATCGACCCTCACCGATGATGTTAAAGATAAAGAGTGTCTAGTTTGATGTCATTAATGTGTTCCAGAAGCCTTTGCTGAAACACAGTAAGGACATCACACTGGAGTGTCAAGACCGACTACATTTTGCCACTCTATCACTGCAACACTGAAGATGTCACCAGAATTACTCTCCACACCACTCTGTCTCACATGTTCAATGTACATATACATTCACCATGGATTATTTACTTATATTGCAAAACATATTAAGTTGCTTTGTAAAAAAAATGTATTTGTATATAAATGTGTGCATCCATCCATCTTTCAACCACACACCCAGTGCTGGGTCTTGGGAGGGGGCTGTAACTTAGTCATTGTTACCGTAAAAGCTAAACATCTGAATTTTGTTTTCATAACCCAGTTATCAACTTCTGGCTGGGGTAGATGTTATCAGATTGTATACGTTTCCTTTTACTAACCTAATGCAACACCAGGAGACAAACGCAGCCGGTGCACAGCCTTTGTAAAAAGGTATTTGTATTGAGCCTTCTCTGTAATGCGATTGGCTGAGCGCGAAAGGGGGGGGGGGCGTGGTAAAGCAGAGACACTATTTACAAAGTCACGAATGTGAGCGACGTCGTCCTTCAGATATCCCATGGTCTTCTAAGTGAATCTGATTGGCGCTGCTAGTGGTTGAGAACCACGCTTTGCCGAAAAATCAATAAACATTTACGGGACATTCAAACCAAGAAATATCAAACGTCGGGGAATGTAGGAAGGCAAGCAACCGCTGGCTACTCTTCCTAATGATCAACAGGTAAATATTCATGCTGGTTTTATAGCCCATTAAGAAACTGTTCACGTAAACTTCAGTAAAGAAGACGAGAAGTTGTCTGCATTTGAATAGAAGGCAAGCGTGTGAATACAGCTAGGAAAACTGCACATTCCGAAGCACATTTATTTATAAATGCGTGCATCCATCCAGTTACGCAAAACCTCGTTTTCCGCGTTAAGATGTTTGTAAATGTTTTAAAATGTAGATTGAATGTATTTAAGGTAAACATGTTCTGCATCGGCGCGTAACTTTAATTCACAGACCAAATAAAGTCATTCTGAATAGAAGAAAGGTTAGACGTGTTTCCAATTCACAAAGTAATTCTGCCAGTAGCCAGTTTTAGCAAAGGGCGATATCAAATTAAATTACATTTTAATTATAGGGTGATTACTTAAACGCATGTCGTTTCAAAATGTACGAATTACAGAGAGTGGTTTTGGTAGTATTACATTTTCTGTAAACGGTCTCGTGATTGACGAATAGTTTTAAGACTTAAGCAGGACTCGTTTTAAGCTTTTAGGAAAAAGTAAATAACGATGAGTTGATGTTGCGAAGGAGTTCTGCTATGGCACGGCCGGGTACAGCAACCTCACATTGTCGATCCGGAGCGCATCTCCCGGCATGATTTAGCCAGATTAATCCGAGCAGTACTGTCAGAAGTGTTTTAATTATGATATAGTTTGATTCGGAAAAACTCCCAGCTATGGAAAAATAACGAATCAACGTTTTTGAAGGCTTATTCATAAAGTTGCTTGCACTCGCTCTCAGGAAATTTTTGGGAATCTGTTTTAGTCAATAAACCATCCATCTTCCGTTATTAATATAACGTTTGATATAAATATGCAATATGCTATGTGTTTTTGTTTAATATATTTCTGGAAAATTTATATATAACTGCGCAATTACGCACCACTGGATCTTCTCAATAACTGAAATCTAAAAGTAATCCGTTTTATTTTATTCGTTAAACAAAATTTTGTTCAGCCAAGGATGGATATCTGAACATGATTACAAGTTACACTAGGTTTTTATGCCACATAATTATCATCGTTCTCTGATACATTATTTTGACACGTCATGTTTTTCCCCATATGGTTAGTTAATCGCACTATGGCTTACAATAGAAAATAAATGATGGTCTGGAAGTAATCATTCACAATTCTCCATCAAAAATGTATAATCACACTGATGAACAAGAGGACAATATTGCTCCAGTCCTTGTTTTGTAGGCCTTTCAAAACCATAGGGTCACTGGATATTGGCTGAGAAGCCAATTGATCTTTCAAGCAAAAAATAGACATGTTTATATAACAATTTTCCATTCACTTCCTCTGCATGCTGTAATTACCAGCAGAAGAAAACAAATACCTGTGGGGGGGGGGGGGCAAAGTCAGTATTTCATGTAGGTGTTAGACAGATAAAACAGTACTAAAAACCGATGAAAAACAGAAGTGCTTTATTGTACCATTTTACAATGGTACAAGCAAAACTGATCATTTACTTGCCGGCCTACAGTTCATGGTTTTATTTGATTTTGGTTACATTGAAATACACAGAAAGCTATACAAAATTAACTTGAGCTTGGTGTTGGCATCAGGCTTGTTTGTAACAACATGTGGCTGATTTTCATTAGGGTTTTATTTACTAATGCCCCATGTTTTTTTGCAAGGACTGACTTCACCACAGTCAGCTATGTGCAGGAATTGGCTGACAAAGCAGTGCATGCATAACAAAAACAGGTAGCAATGTCTGACTGGGGGTTTTATCCCACATAGAGGATGTCGCTTCTGTGCAGTATGGGACCAAAGCTGGATCATTCCTTGGAGCTGCACCCACTAAGGTAGCTAGAAAGGGTTTGACATTTTGGGCCTCTAATACACAGAGAAAGAATTTGTTTGGATATGGGTGCTTGAGTAATTTCATGGAAACTTGTTTGCCATTGTTATTTCTATTGTCTCAGCATAAACTGAACTTTGTTCGAACCACGCAGTTAACCTGATACCTACCCATTTGTTTACATATTCATGGTGACAGCTGGTTTGGGTTAGTTAATTTTGGGGTTTGGTTTGAAGGGAGCTGTGCATTATTTAGAAAAAATAGCCATATTTTAAGACACTTTATTCAAAACTGGGAAATGGGGGCCTTAAACATCATCCTTAACTTAACAGGAACCCCCCCCCCTTCCGGCCTATCCTCACAATATTAAATACATAAACATTAACATTAAGTTCAAACCACCAGGAATATGAACAGTCTTTCCAACAATAATCTGAAAGTAGGAAGATCATTTCTAAGTAAATGGAAGAAAAACTTCAATAGAGGGATTATTAAGTGGCTGCACAAGTGCTGTAAACAGCTCAGGATTTATGGAGAGTAAAGCAGTTTCCAAATTCAATACATATTCAAGTGCTCTAAGATTAGAATGAACTGCAGGGAAAATTCATAATCAGACCCTCAAATAAAAAGCTAAACTATCATACCTTTCATCTGCAGAAAAGAAGGCAGTTTGCAAGGAACTTCCAAATTAAATCTGATCTTAAAAGTAAATAAAGAAAGCATAACAGAATTACAGATGGTGGATTAGAACTGGAGGAGTTTCCAGTAACAGGTGGACTCAGTCAACAGTATGTTTGCTTTTTGGTTGCACGTGGTGTAATACATTCAGAGATAAGTCATAGAACTGTGTGATCTGACAAATCTCTAATTTTGCATGGTGTTTTTTTTTTCATTTTGTTTCTAATTATGCCGTAGACGGAAGTAAATAAATTTAGTGACGTAATTATCTGAAAGTTTTAAGTTCAGGTGCTTATGATGGAGTCATTGAACTCATTTTAAGTTGAATGTGATACATAAATATGTAAACAATTACTGTAACAAATTACTAGTATTTGGAGCATTAACAAATGAATAGAAGTTTATTTGGTTGAACAGAGAAAAAAAGTATACTTATGTAACATTAGTTAAACACTCTATGGTATATGCTTCCGATCGCTACAGAGACTTAGAAGCCTGGCTGCACGGATGCTGCCATTTCCCATTGTACCATTGTAAAGTTAAAATATCATAAGTCAAACCACCATAAAGTGAAGAACTTCTATATTTAAATATATAACTACATTTTTTACAAAGTTTTGCATTGTAGGAACATGGCTGCATGTAAGATAAAGTGTGAGAGAACATAAGAACGTAATAAATTTACAAACCAGAGGAGGCCATTCAGCCCATCAAGCTCATTTGAGGAGAACTTAACTAATCGCTCTGAGTTGTTAAAATCTTATTTAATCTTATTTTTAATCTTACTTGATTTAAAGAAACCCAGGGTTTTGGCTTGCACTTCACTAACAAGAAGAATATTCCATACTCTAACTACATGTACACGCTGTGTAAAGAAGTGCTTTCTCAAATTAATTTCAAAATGTTCTCCTACTGATTTCCACTTATGGCTATGAGTTCTAGTATGTAAACTAATATTGAAATACCCATTTGGCTGAAGAGCATCCAGACCTGTTAGAATGTTATATACCTGAATCATGTCCTCCCTTAGTCTCTTTAGATTGAGGCTAAACAGATTCAGTCCAGCTAACCTCTCCTCGTAAGACATTCCTCTAAGACCAGGAATCATTCTTCTAGTCCTACATTGCACTTTTTCTAAGGCAGCAATATCCTTCTTAAGGTATGGTGACCAAACCTCCACACAATATTCTAGGTGGAGTCTTACCAAGGAATTATACTTGTAGTCAATTTTAAGTCATTGACCTTAGTTACATTACTGACCTTTTTATAGGAATGTGATGCAGGGAAGAAAAAATAGAATTAAAATGGCAAATGAAATATGGAGTTAACACTTTCAGATGCCTATCATTAGTGCCAGGATGATGTATCAACATGCTTGATTAGTCAATTAGTATGTCAATGTATCACATTATCTGGAACTTTAAAGAGGGCAAGATGCCAGGACCTAGTAATGTAGACATTATTATGGCAAGTGTTTCATTTTTACTTTTCAGTATTTGATTGTTCGATTTTGAAAAATTGAAATAATCAAAAATTTTATTGGGTTATTCAACAAATGAGTTTTTGTGTTAATAACTGGGGAAAAAACTGTGTGATTAATCAATACAAAAACAATTGTTTCCTTTGGGTGGTTTGTCACAGCTGTCTTCTGCTTGTCTTGTGTGCAGAGCTCCCATTCTTGCTGAGGTGCATGGCCCTGATGAAAGAAGACTGAGCTTCGTTACTGTGGGATTTCTTTGGTTTAGCCACGGCACGGTACGGGGCAGAGAAGCAGCTTCCCAGTCCAGTTGGTCCTATTTTCTGCACAGGTTGGTCCTATGAATGTCCAGTACTGTTCCTCAGAAGGTTCTTCCAAAAACTTTTCCAAGGCAGTAGAAGTGGAGCCCTCATCAGCGGAAGCAATGGGTAGCGTGCGGGCCAGTCACTACAGTGTCGTGCCCTCCAAAGTAGATGGCCTCAAGTTGAGCACTGTGGCCGTGTCCAATGGCCACAGCAACGGTGATGGGAAGGTGCACATGTGGCAGCCAGGGCCATGTCGTTTCGTCAAGAAGGATGGACACTGCAACGTGCACATCATCAACATGAGCGAGAAAGGCCAGCGCTACATGGCCGACATCTTCACCACCTGCGTGGACATCCGTTGGCGATGGATGATAATCATCTTCTGCTTGACCTTTGTGCTTTCGTGGTTGTTCTTTGGCTATGTGTTCTGGCTGGTGGCCTTCTTCTATGGTGACTTAGGGAACAGCTCCCAGCAGTGTGTCTCCAATGTCAACAGCTTCATGGCAGCCTTCCTCTTCTCTGTGGAGACGCAGACCACGATTGGCTACGGCTATCACCATGTGACAGAAGAGTGCCCAATTGCCGTCTTTATGGTGGTTTTCCAGTGCATTGTCGGCTGCATCATCGACGCCTTCATCATCGGCGCCGTCATGGCCAAGATGGCCAAGCCCACAAAGCGCAACGAAACTCTGGTGTTTAGCCACAATGCTACAATAGCGATGCGGGACGGCAAGTTGTGCTTGATGTGGCGGGTCGGCAACCTACGCAAAAGCCACCTGGTGGAGGCTCACGTAAGGGCTCAGCTGCTCAAGTCCCGGACCACCGCCGAGGGGGAGTTTATCCCCCTAGACCACATAGATATTGATGTGGGCTTTGACACTGGCGTAGACCGGATCTTCCTTGCTTCCCCCACGACCATTGTCCACGAGATCAACGAGGACAGTCCCTTCTACGATATGAGCAAGCAGGATTTTGAGACTGCTGGATTTGAGATTGTGGTCATCCTGGAGGGCATGGTAGAAGCCACAGCCATGACAACCCAGTGCCGCAGTTCCTACCTGGCAGGGGAGATCATCTGGGGACACTGCTTCGAGCCTGTACTCTTCGAGGAGAAGAACTACTACAAGGTCGACTACTCTCATTTCCACAAAACCTACGAGGTGCCGAGCACGCCGCTATGTAGTGCGCGGGAGCTTGCTGAAAAGAAGGATAATGAGTCCAGCTCTAACTCTTTTTGCTATGAGAATGAAGTGGCAATGATGGACAAAGAGGAGGCAGAGAACATAAGCGAGTGCAGCAGTAGTTCACAAAAGGTTTCAGAGTTGCAGCGCAATCTCTTCATGACGTTCAAACGAGAGTCTGAGATTTGACTGCACAGTTGATGGGAAGGGAGTTTTTAAGCCTTGATTGTTCATGAAGGCCCCAGTGAGGTATTACTATTATATGTGTAGGCTAAGAAACAAACTGTACCCCCCTTACAAGGACTGGAAAAAACATTGCACTAGGACAGAGTGCTGTGAGGTTGTGCACATAGTGATGGAGATTGTTCTCCAGAAAAATGTTATGCATGTGTGTGAAAAAAAGGTCACGGAACAGCAAAGAGACAAACAAAATGGCAGGATGCTGCTGAAATTTAAAATAACAGGCGTGTTTTACAGGTCATCAGCCTGTTGAGTAACCAGACCAAGATGGTTTAAGTAGCATTGTTTCCCTGTTTACTCACGTTATTAGATATTGCTGCTATACAAAATGCTCTAAATTGTATGTTTATTCATATTAAAGGGAGAAGAATTGTTGAGACAATAAAGTAGCACTTTAAAAGGAGCATGTGTGTGTAAACACAACATGTTTCTAACATCTTAACTTGTTATCAGAAGGCTGTCCTGTTTTTGCACATAATCTTTTAGATTTAGGCTGTCTGACGGCAAGACTACTGTTTAGCTATGGATACAGGCATGGCAGAAGAAGGACTCATGCCAGGAGAGAAAACTCACTCTTGTACTGCCATCTGAGGTCTTGTGCACTTTAGGCCAGGTCTTTGTTAGTTCCCTGAGTGCTCTGTGAGGAAGTGTGTATCTACCAGTCTCCTGAAGGCAGCCATCATCTATTCACTCCAAAGTCAATGCAAAAAATTGACAGCTAGCAAAAAGCTATTTATCCTGTCTTTTGTGATACAATGGCTGTAATCCCGTCTAATTTTTTTAAATGTCACTTGATCTGTTAATGAGCTGGTATCTTAACAGAGGGGCTGTTAATGAGCAGGGTTGGTTTTCTTACATTTTGGAGAAGAATGCGACATGATCCTTTCTTTTCACGGAATTTTCCATTTTTGTTCAGTGATTGCAGGTCACGTATGGTGTGTGTGAGTGGGGGAG
>JAABNY020000045.1:8166944-8205410 GCA_015164015.2 Brevimyrus niger | reverse complement strand
CTGATTAGCACTGATTTGCACACTCTTTGCACTCTCTGCCACCTACTCTTACTGTATATTGTATTGTATGTATGTATGTATATGTATTTATGTTCTCTGTTGGAGGGTTTGTGGGAACCGTAATTTCAATTCTCCATGTGTTTCTGTGCATGTGGCAGAATCGACAATAAAGCTGACTCTGACTCTGAAATCGCAAATTCCGCAAAATGGAAGTGGTGGCCTCAAAATGCAGTCAGTCAATAAGCGAACTCACACAATGTCAGATGGCAGGACTGTCCAATCCGACATTTAGGAGGCCATCAGTAGCGGTGTCGATGGGATGACATGAGGAGTTAAATCGGGAGGAGGAACATAATGTCTTGGCCAGCAAAGGAATTTATTTCGGGAAGAAGAACAGCTCTTGCCCGGAGAAGTTTGGCGCCTAACCGGTGGACAAAACAAGTTGACATCAACCCACTCATCCACTCACAACTCAGCAGTTTGTCCTTGTATAGGAAGGTCAGATGCTGTTGGTCCATCAGCTATCATCCTTCTGTCACTGGCACACATGTATGCCCCATTAATGCCGTGAGACACCGAGGTTAACCAGATGTAATAAACAAATCAGTATTTTCTGTCCATCAGTGATAATTTTGGTGTTGATGGCAGTGGTGCTCAATTACAGTCCAAGAAGCCAGAAGCATTCTAGCGATAAAGGACCAGTACAGTCATGATTGCATTTTCAGTTCAGTTTCCTAACCTATTCTAGACACAAGCCTTATACAAGCCAACGGCCAAAATGATTATTCCTAAAACATATACAAGTGCAAGTTCCACAACAATCTCATAATAATCACATGTTAAACATTTCAAAAGGAGAAAATAATGTAAAAATAATGTAAAGATGTTACATTACATTATTACACCAAGTAAGAAACCCTTGGATTGTCATGGTTTCACTGTGGTAAAGTGCAAAGACAACTAAAGGAACCACAGTCCTAAATCCCCATCCCAATCCAGATGACACTGAGTAAGGAGCCGGCTTTGTACAAGCAGAAATACTGTTAGGTTAAAATTTCCAGAACTGTGCAAAACCTCCCTGCACACATGAAATTTTGTGATTAATATTAACAGCATTCAGAGATGAAATTCCTTTTGAGTTCAGATTTTACCTAGAACTTTTAGTTCTGCAACTTAAAGACCTGGTTTTCTACTTGGCATTATTAGAATATAAATAATTATTTTAATTATTAGAATAATAATGCCTCCTCCTTGAATTGCCACCTTATCATGGTGGAGGGGTTTGTTGTCAGGGACAAAAGCCCCTAGTAGGGTCTCCCAAGGCAAAAAGGTCCCAGGTGAGAGGCCAGACAAAGAACAATCTGAAAAACCCCTGATGAGAAAGCATAGTACCAAGGTCTTGTTTCCCTCGCCCGGACTAGGGTCACCGGGGTCCCACCGTGGAGCCAGGCCTGGGGGAGCAGCCTGTTGGTAAGTGCCTGGTAACTGGGCTCTGGCCCATGGGGCCCAGCCGGGTTCAGCCCGAAAGAGGTATGCGGGACTGTCACCAGGTGGGCCCACCACCCGCAAGGGGAATGTCAGTGGTTTGGTACTTTGTGGATCAAGTAGTGGTTAAGGGAGGCCCAGGCAGGCCGATCCCCGGCTGACAAAACTGGCTTTCAGGACGTGGAATGTCACCTCTCTGACGGGGAAGGAGCCTAAGCTTGTGCATGAGGTTGAGAGATACCGGCTAGATATAGTTGGGCTCACATCTACGCATAGCGTGGGTTCTGGAACCAATCTCCTGGAGAGGGGCTGGATACTCTTTTATTCTGGATTGCGGCGGGTGAGCGACACTGGGCAGGGATGGGGTTACTGGTAGCCCCACAGCTTTGCGCAATAACAACTGAGTTTATCCAGGTGAACGAGAGGGCTGTCTCCCTGCGCCTTCGGGTCGGGGAGAGGTCTCTGACTGTCATCTGTGCTTATGCGCTGAATGACTGTTCAGAGTACCTGGCCTTCTTGGACTCCCTGAGTGGTGTGCTGGTTAGCGCACAACGGGGGAATTCCATCGTTTTGTTGGGGGACTTCAACGCTCACATAGGCAAGGACAGTGTGGCCTGGAGGGGGGTGATTGGGAGGAATGGACTCCCTGATCTGAGCCCAAGTGGTGTTTTGTTATTGGACGTCTGTGCAATGCATGGTTCGTCCATAATGAACACCATGTTCGAGCATAAGGGTGTCCATAATTGGACATGGTACAAACATGCAGATCATATCGTCTGATTTGTGACCTTCTATCTTGGAAAACTTGGGTGAAGAGAGGGGCAGAGCTGTCAACTGATCACCACCTGGTGGTGAGTTGGCTCAGGTGGCAGGGGAGGAAGCCGGTCAGACCTGGTAGGCCCAAGCACATAGTGAGGGTCTGCTGGGAACGCCTGGCAGAGGCTCCTGTTCACTGGATCTTTAACTAGCACCTCTGGTAGGACTCTAACTGCATACCTGGGGAGGTTGGGGACATTGAGTCTGAATGGACTCTGTTCTGGACCTCCATTGTGGAAGAAGCCGTACAGAGCTGTGGCTGCAGTGTGGTCGGTGCCAGTCGTGGCGGAAACCCTCGAACCCGATGGAGGACACCAGAGGTAAGTGTGTCTATCGAGCTGAAGAAGGAGGCCTACCAGGAATTATTAGCCTGGGGGTCTTTGGAGGCAGCTGACGGGTACCGGGCAAAACGCAGCTTGGGCAGTTGGGGAAGCAAAAACCCGGGCGTGGGAGGAGTTTGGTGAGGCCATGGAAAGTGACTTTCAGTCAGCCTCAAAAAGGTTCTGGAAATATCAGGAGGGGGATGCATCACCCAGAGGTGGAAAGAATATTTTGAGGACCTCCTCAACCCTGCCTCAGATACATTTACCTGCACTGCCTTTGAGACATCTTAGGGCACAGAGCCCGAGGGGGCTGGAGTGGACTTGCCCATCACTGGGGCTGAGGTGGCAAGGGTGGTTAAAGAGCTATGTGGTGGCTGGGCCCCCAGGAGTGGACAAGATTTCCCCGAGTACCTAAAGACTCTGGATGTTGTGGGGCTGTCATGGCTGACATGCCTTTTCCACAGCATGTGGAAGTCAGGGAGAGTACTGCTGGATTGGCAGACCAGGTTTTTAAGAAAGGGAACCAGAGGGTGTGTTCCAACTATGGGGGGATCACACTTCTCAGCCTTCCCGTGAAAGTCTATTCCAGGATACTGGAGAGGATGGTGAGATCGATAGTCGAATCTCGGATTCAGGAGATACAGTGCAGTTTTCACCCTGGCCATGAAACACTGGACCAGATTTTTACCCTTGCGAGGGTACTGGAGGGGGCCTGGGAGTTTGCCTATTCAGTCTACAGGGCTGCCCTTTGTCTCTGGGCGAGGTGACAAGTACACAATGCAAGCAGTGTATTGACTGTACTTGCATGAGTAGCTTATGTCTATTTAAAGGATTCAAGGTCATGTCCATTAGGGAGCAGTGTGAGAAAATCATCTTGGTTAGCTTCTTTGTTTCCGGTCTCACTTGTTTTGTACAAGGTTATGACATGAAATTATGTAAATTATGTAAACTCACTTGCAAATTTTTTAATATTGCTGCAACATTTTCTGTATTCTAAACACTGCTCCACTGTTCACTCTGCCACGTATCATTTTATTAGACCATGTTGAATGTCGTCATATATCTTGTAGTAATTAGTTATCTGTAATTAGGCTGCATGACACTGGAAAAAAATTATACCTAAAAATAAATCATTTTCCCACAAACAAGGCTATTCATGAGTGCTTTATACAGCAAAGATGAAAATGATTATGAACGGCTTAAAGAGAGCGTATGCAGAGCTCATGCAAAAGTAGTGCCAGTAAACTTTAAACTAATGTTGAACATATACTAGATAACCCTGAAAAGGATTAGGCAATAAATTGCACAGCTTTCTAAGTTCTGTTTCCTATAACAATATAAATGTTCTAGCGAAACATAAACCCCACGCTCTTGGCGAATTTCATAACCAAGATTTATAAATAGCAGAACTGCACTGAATAATAATGTTGCTTATGAAAGTAGGCAAGTCAGAATTTCAAGTTAGGGTTTCAATGTACTTCGTACACATGATACTGCTTTCTTAAAAACTTGAATTGCCATTAATGTAACTTTAATACTAAGTATCATATATAAAATGCATACAGTAGGTGCCCATACTTCCACACCACTTATTGACTGCATCTCCCATATGCGTTGCATTAACTCCTCGTGTTTGTGCACTTACGACGCGTGGAATGAATGCAGAAAATGCGAGGCAGCCACGATGCGCATGCGAATGCATTGTGAGCATCAACTATAAATCAACCCTAAAAAAGCGGAGTTGCTGCTGGAAGAGGTGTGGCTAATAGATAAGCCCACCCTGAGGTTTAAAACATTAAAAACTGCAGGTCATAGAAGATCCCTGGCCATCTTTCAGAATGGTATGTGGTACCCTACTGCCCTGGCTAAAATTGTCCACTGTGGGACAATTCACAGCTTCAAAGCTGGCCTCCTAATTATCCTCTTTATCTAATTGGTGAATTTAATCTTACTCCTTCACTACCTTTGCTACTGTGTGGTGAGTGTACTGGCACAGAACGGTCAATGTCACATCATCTAGGTGGGTGCTACACAGTGGTGGTTGAAGTGCTTTTCCACTGTTCTATAAAGTACCTTGATTAACTTGACAAGTGCTATATGGAAAAAGCATTTACACAAAATAATAACTCAGTCCAACAATCTCTAGAAAACCTATTGTGAGAGATTTAACAGAAAAGGCAAGATCTTGAAAAGAACACTGTGTCAACAAGTGTTCTGTTTTAATGGGACAACATTACTGTGTAACAGAGTGATGTGGTTTGGCCAAGATGGCGTCATTCTGTAGGTATACACTCCAGGGCATTGACAGGAACTGGCAAAACAGACATCTGGTGTTTAAATTATGGTGGGTCTCTTAAAAGAGAGGCAGAATCTCTGTAAACGATGTTACTGCTTTGGAAACGGAAGCTGGGGAACAAGGACATCAAAGACAGTTCAGGGACAAAAACTTGGACCGTATTAAAAACCTCGCAAAGACTAATGCTTCTCTAGAGGCAGTTCAGAGCTCAATTCTCAGAGCTCACAGGCATTCTGTCAGCCGTTGGTTTAATGTCGGTTCACTTTGATTTAGGGCTGTGCGATATGGCATAAAATTCATATTGCGGTATAATTTGAACCATAGACGGTGGACAGTATATATTGCGGTATATAATTTGATCTATAAATTTCAATATAACTGTTTCGAAAGGGTAACATACAGCAAAGGCATTGCACCAGGAAGTTATATAATAAAATGTTAACACATTTCAAAGTACTCGTGAACATAGAATATTTATTGTGCAAATCTGTAGTTATAGAAAAAATATGAAAACATTACAGGCAACTTCCCTGGTTTTATTTTATTTTAAAAACTCAGGTTAATTTTGTAAACTGTAGGTAGGCAGAAAACAAGACAGAACCAAAAGCTACAAAACTATAATACAATTAGACTAGTGTCATAACTCCATCTATATTAGTATGACCATCTCTCCCATAAAGGTCCTACCAGGCAGAGTCCTGCACGGGTTCGGGTACCCGCGGGTAACCGGCAAATTTTGATGAGACGGGTGAAAAATATCGGATACGGGTTCGGGTCAGACGCAGGAGAGCGCGGGTCGAAATTGTGGTTTTCGAAACATCATGTGCCAACAAAAAATACCCTAGGGCTATATTTTAATGACACAAAAAAACCTGCATTCAAGATGATAAAATTTAAAATCCATATCAGTTTATGCCTGCACGCGCATTCCCAGAAATCTCTCCCACTTTCATTTTCAAAAAGCGCGCGCGATCTACTGCAGCTGTTCGAAATGGATGCCGAGGAGTTGAAAAGAAAATTAGCAAGAGCAGAGTTGTGGCCAATACCTCCACTAAAATCAAGTCCAATTTCGGAGTTATCTCAGATAACGAAAACAACTCTTTTGACGTCTTGTTCTGGTGGAGAGAGCATGAGCGTTTGTTCCCAATATTGCTCATATTGAGAGATCTATTCTCGCCGTCCCGCTGTTCCTGGCAATTCGGTTTCCCTGTTTCCCCTGTCGCGCGCTGATTTGTACACGGTTTCGCCGTTGTTTTCATGTCTTTTTACGAAGCTTTTGAGGTAAACAAGCCATATATTTTAAAACATGACATGCCTTTTCGATTTTTTTTGTTTTTACAGATAATAAATGAAAATATAAAATTAGGTAAATAGAGATATTGATGAAAACGATATAGTATTGCTTATAAGACTATATTATGCGTGACGTATGCCCAGACATTCACATGTAATAATGTACCTGAGTGATTTTCAGACATAAAACATACATATTTGCTTAAATATTAGGAGAAACATTATTTCCTGACATCCAGGATATTTGGTTCCCCCCTGTAAAACAGGTATACAGCAACTCTGGGCCTCGGTACTAATAACAATACAGTATTCACATATAATAATGTACCTGAGTGATTTTCAGACATTTCACATACCTCTTTGCTTTAATATTAGAGGAAACATTATCTCCTGATATACAAGGGAAACCGAATTGCTCGGAGCACCTGTTGTGTCATCCGGGAGCGAAGGAGTGAGCTGAAGCCTTCGACTGTGGACGATATCTTTTTTTACACAGTAATATAAAGCACCGCACTAAACACTAGTCTATACCTTTGCGTAGGAATTTCAATCGGGTAATCAAAGGGTAATGGACAGTGCACGTAGGTAGCTTATAAAACACAATATGCAGGGTAGCCTAATGTACATTTTATATAATTTTAGTTTTATTAACACTTTGGATTTTAAGCTGGTAAGGCTATGTGTGGGCATGGTAGTATCAAACATTATTTGAGTTTAGAGGTAGGCTACTACAGTTTGTTTTGCTTTTTATTAGGCTGTTATTAGGCAACGTTGTACGTCACTGGTCGTTTGTTGTGGCAATAAACTTCTCTTTAGTTTTGGCTATCTGACTGATTTTCATTCGGGTGCGGGTCGGATGTCGGTATTTATTTAGAGCGGGTCGGATTGGGTGCGGAATTTAATTTTATTTCTTTCGGATGACGGTTAGGATACGGGTTTAAGTATGACGGTACGGGCGGGTGCGGTTTGTCAAAATCAGACCCATGCAGGACTCTGCTGCCAGGTGCAGCAATAATCATATAAATAATGTTCATATAACTCATATACATAATAAACAATTTATTATTTAACGTGATTTGATTACGTCAATGTGTGGGCGAGGAGCGGAAAATTCTGCGTTAGGGCGGTATAATCAAAATCTCTCCCGTTTGCCAAATTTATATCGTATACCGTTTATACCGCACAGTACTACTTTGATTTTAATTTAGTCACATTTGGCACATTATTCTTATCTAAAGCTCAATAGCATATTGATAAAAGGAAATATATCGAGCAAACTGAGTTGTTTGTTTTTGACTGGCTTGGAAGGCTGGTTAAGACATCACTGAAGGTCAGGGAGCACAGTGCCCCTGAAATGGGAAAACAACAGCTGAGCGGAAGACATCTTACAAACTGGCAGGAGTTTGGCTGCAGTTTAGAATTTCGCACTTTGCATATGAGATCACCCCCTGTGGCCTCCAAAGTATTGTGTGAGGAAATGGACCAGGCTGGTGATCCACTTCCGACAGGGGTGAGATGATCATAAACTACACAAAACACAAAACTAGAAAAAGGGCAAATGGGTGATCCATCTATTTACAGGCCTTAATGCAATGAGTAGCGAGCATATAAGAGCTTAATATTTTCCACGTAGCGTGAAACATCAACTTCTGCAAAGAGTCTCCATATGTTTGTATACTGCCCTCCTGCTTTGCAGAGAGGTATATCTGAAAGATGTCTTTTTAGGGAATAAGAGGAACTTATGTGCATGTAAATATTGAAAAATGATAGTACAAGTCTATATCCAGATATGTTAAAGAAGACATGTTTAGACATAGCCCTGCTACACCAGAATTTGGGTGAGGTCTCCCTTTGTCTGATGATGGAGATAGCATCTGCAAAAGTGATGGCTTGAGACCACAAATTGAGCTGTAGAGAGAGATACAGAGATTGGACAGGATGGAAAAATGAGAGAAAATTCCTGAAGGATATGAATACAGGTACTGTAACCTTAAAATAACTACTCACAATTGGTGGATCTGAGCTGTCCCTCTTCAAAGTTGTATTTTGGACGGCACTACTCTGCTGGCCCATGTGCTGAAGTGTCCGAATTGTTAGCACCGTTTCAGACAGACATCAACAACTGTGCTTTTGTTACGCTGACACATGATGTATGCCGATGAGAAGAGGGCAGCGGAACAGCAGGGGCAGGAAACTGATACAGGAATTGCTACGTGTCCCACAAGAGTGTGTCTACTTGGCATCACTATAACCATAAGAATTAAGAGGAATCCACTGGAGCGGAACTTGTGGTGCTACAGGAGATAGTGATAGCTGTTTATCACTTGTGTGTGCTAAACCAATAGGGTGGTAGTGAGTACACACACATCTTGAAAGCAGGATTTCCATCTTAGATACTATCTTTCCAGCACAGCAAAAAGAAGCTGTCCTCTGTGACCTGTGCTCTCATCCCTCTGTTTTGTCAGAAGGGAAGTTGTCACCCTCCCAGAAGAGGGCTGAGAGTGTTGTACACAAAGCCAACTTGTTATCCTATATCGGAAAGCAAACACATGCTGGCCTTATCACAAAAATTATACAAGGATAAGTACAAGAGATCCTTTAACTCTTGTTCACTCACAAACTGCAGTTTATTTCCTATAATTTCTCCTCCCTCTAAACATCAATTACTTAGATACATCATACAAACTCCAAGACAGGAGCACAACAGACAGGGGGAAGGCAGAAACATCCAGTTAATATTCTGTTTCTCAGTTATGCCCACAGTGAATCATATCTCACTTGGGCTAGCAATATGGCTACTGTAAAGAAATCAGGGTTATCGGGACCTCAAGTACAGATATGTCACATATTGAATATACATAATATATGTGTTAGATAGCACACAAATGACCCTTAGTTAATAAAACTGTTTAGCTTTTTCTGTCTGTAGAACTTTTCAATGCATATATCTGAGTAACACATATTAAATAAATCCTTTGTCATGTAGATTCAGTAATATCCCACTTTCATAATATTCACTTAACAATCAGCCTCAATTTTTTAAACAGCCACCAGGCCCATTTGGCGGGAGCTGTAAGATATCATGTGGGGAGCATGTTCCAGTCACTTTTCCTTTCACTGTCCCGGAACTTAAGGCACACCTTAAATGACCTCAGACACAATGTACAGTAAGACATTAATCTCAAGGGGATGTACACAAGCCGATCATATCAAGATTGTGTTGTGTTGGAGTTATTCCATAGGCAGGTAAAAGGAAGTGAAAAGCACAGGCTACTGACAGTGTTTCCAGAGATAAATAATAAATGCACTACATATTCATATAATGAACATTTGCATAATACACACTAAAACATGTTTTCACATTTACTATACTCTGCTGCTACTACTTATTTTGATTGTGGAAAAATGTTTTTCTGCATATCACTCGTTCACCTTACCTCACTATGCTACTACGTCTCTTTCTACATTATATTTAAGTCATCTGCACTTAACTGTGCAATACTGTAATACATTGTGCAATATTTAACTGTTAACTGTGAGATTTACCTCTGTGCTGAATAGTGGTCTCGTGTCGTTCTGTATTGTGTGTAGCCTGTAGTATTTTTGTTTGTTTTGCACATTGAGCTAGGAGAAACACAATTTCGTTCTACTATGCAGTCTCGATTTGTATGGTCCGAATGAAAAAATGTTTACTTTGACTTGACAAAGATAGTGAGGGATTTCATCCCCTGCTGAATTCATAAGTTGACCCATTAATAAAGAAATGAGAATTCTGTAATTTCACTGGTATGTTTATTTAAACAACAAAAGACACATTATTAACAAAACAAGCAAGAAAAAAGTCATTATGTAACAGTTACAAATCAATTTGTCATTTGTATTTGATCCCCTACAAGCCAGCAAGAAATTAGGTCAAGTACATGTGCACTAACACAACACAAGTAGTACTTAAGTATTAACGAATACCAAGCCATCAGTGTCATTTAATGGAATTACTTTATAGTAAATAGTACTCTTGGGTCACAAACTTGTCTACATCCTCAATCTTATCACCATGGGAAATGCCAAAGAGACATCTAAGGACACCAGAGTGTGTTTCGAGGAAAAAGAAGGCTGGAACACCATCCCTACTGTCATACATGGAGGTGGGAGTATTATGGTTTGGGGGTGTTTTTCTGCCAAGGGTACAGGACAGCTGCACCGCATCGAAGGAAAGATGGACAGGCCCATGTACCGTAAAATCTTGGATGAGAACCTGTCTGTAGCGGTTAAATATTGATTTTTTTGTTGCTTGTGTTAATAATCCATCTTTTGCTGTTTAAATAAACATACCAGTGAAATTAGAGACCTAATTTCCTTATTAACGGGTCAACATAAGAATTCAGCAGGGGGTCAAATACTTATTTCCCTCACTGTAAGTGGTATGTTTATACACAGAATCATTTATCCCAGCTGGCTTCCCCTCACCTGCGTTTGGCAGTTTCCCTGCCTTTGTTAATTTACTGCTTTTTGGATTAGAAGATACTATTATGGGTGGTAATAAGTATTTTTCGGCCAGAAAA
Organism: Brevimyrus niger; assembly: GCA_015164015.2. Taxonomy (NCBI): domain Eukaryota; kingdom Metazoa; phylum Chordata; class Actinopteri; order Osteoglossiformes; family Mormyridae; genus Brevimyrus; species Brevimyrus niger. Next base: position 8,194,635 of record JAABNY020000045.1, on the reverse strand, counting down.
TGCAGCTAAAATAATATATAGGATAGATATTAATCTGTTCAGAGAAAGGACACTACTGACCAAAATTGTGGAAATACTTCCAGTTTTTAGAGATTGCAGAACTTTATTCCAATGTATGATATTTGTGAACATTGACTGTTTATAAACACTACCACCACTATTTATGTAATCATTTTAAATAATTTTACATAATGCCAAAAATGCTATGATCTTTACAATTTTCAACACAAAATAACAATTTTGTAATAGAGGAACAGAACGAATCGAGGCCACGTGTGTGTGTGTGTGTGTGTGTGTGTGTGTGTGTGTGTGTGTGTGTGTGTGTGTGTGTGTGTGGAGTTTCCATGTTCTCTCTGTGCCCTGCCTTGGGTGATTCCCAGCCTTGGGTGATTCCCAGCCTTGGGTGGGCGCCCTGTCTTGGGTTGTTCCCTGCCTTGTGCCTGTTGTTCCTCAGGTTCTAGACCCTCTGCATGAGAAAGGTAGTATGCAAGATTAAGGAAATATATTACTGCTAATATTAATCTGAACAAAAACTATGAATGAAAGGGGTTATAATTCCCACACAGTTCACACAATACAGCAGTTCAAAGGCTTAAATTAAAACTGACAGTCTGCACTTTAAGCACATATTGAGTGCCTAAATTCTTCACCATTAGTGGACTCAGGGCAGTCCAATCTGGAGACATGACACTGTAAGCAGGACTTGCCAAAGAAACGCTACATACAGTGAAGGCTGGACACCTGTAGGGTTGCCAACCAGAAGTTTACACCTACCCCTAATGCCAATAAGGTGTCCAGTTAAACAGTGAGGAATCTTGCAGAGAATCAGACGACAAGATATGGGGCTCAGTCTGTTAGGATTGCTCAGCAATAGGGCTATTTTGTATCTGTTTTATTCCAAGAGTTTTTAAGAATTTGAAATCCTTACTATTAAAGCAAAGTAAAAAAAAAGGGGTAGTTAGATTTTATCAAGCTAAAAACAAGAAGATGTATGGACAGAAATCCTTAACTTGTCATTGTTTTGCTGCTGGAATTTTTTTTTAAGGTCTTTGTTTTTTGGCTCAGCCGGTTAGGTTGTAACAGCCCAGTATGCTCCAGGGGTGCCTGGTTCACAGTTTCCAACTAAGGATTCCATGCATCAGGCCCAGGAAAACTTTTTATTAGACATATTACTGAACAATGCAATAGACATTCAGATGCAGGCAATGTAATATAATGTAATGTTTGACTACTCCCACAAGAAATGGCAAATTGTACTGAGGAAACTTTACTTTCCTTCTACAAAAACAAAAAAAAGATTTTTGTATTGATCTTGGAATCAGGGATATTATTGACATAAAGGTTCCTGTGTGTGAAACCATCTGGTCACCAAAGCACAAGGCATTGGGGAGACAAAGGGGTGAGGAACATTACCTCTGTCCTGAACAAAGACTGTCTGTCTGGGTATTGCAGATCGCTCACAAGTGCTTAAACTTAGAGAAGCAGCTGCATCAATGTCAGTTTCATAGAAGAAAAGCTTGGGGTGTATTGGAACGGGGATTTTTAGGCTTTTTAGTTTTTTTTTTTTTTATGATACCTTCTCTAACACTTGTTGCTCTTTAACAACATAATGCCACTTTTAAGAGCTTTAATTAAAATCTGGAAATGAGCGAATATGAACCAGGTCTTAGAGAGCTGTGATCAGAGGGCTGCAGGTTCAGCTCTTGAGTTTGGGTTATTCCCTTGAGGATGGTACTTAGCACGAATGAGTTCCATAAGTACCCAGCTACATGAATGGGTGCAATGAAACAATTGTAATCAATGTAAGACACCCCCGATAACGTCATCTGTTCAGCAAACAATTGACTAATTAAATTAATTAACTATGAGGTCATAGGCACTAGGGAACTGACACTCAGGGCAAGATCCCAGACAAACATTTCTAAGGGGTCAGAAACTCCTACATTTTAATGGCTGTAGAGGAGGCCTTTTAAAGCCTGTAGGGGAGACAAATGCGTAGGTCTCAGAAACATTACAGGATGTGCAGCAGCGCACAGAACATGACATCAGCCCTCCAGAGTCATCACAACAGCCTGATTGGTTCCCTGGAGCTGGTGACACAGATTATTTAGCACAATAGGGTTAATCATAGTACTTCATGTTAAATTTCCCAGGTTGCCATAATTACACAAGATGTAAGTCTAATGCTTCCATACCTGTGACACGCGCAGAGCTCCACTGGAAGGGTGATGTCACAGTCTGAAGAGCAAAAGCAGGAAATAGAAGCTTATTCTGTAAAATTTTCCAGTTAAATATCCATTTATGAAGTTATAAAATGTTTGGTTTTATAGTATTTTTGTGGTTGGTCATCATTTCATTACATTTTGCTAGAACGTTCATTACAGTTATAAAGGAATATTTTCACACTAATACAGAGATCAGTTCCTTAATATTTAAGGGGTTTTTTTTACTGTGAATAGTGCAGTAAATCCTTAAGAACGCTACAACAGCAAGTTTTCTGATTGTGGCGGTGACTGACAGAGGACTTGAAGCTGGTGACCAGGCCATGGCAGCTGGGGTAATCCCTGGAGTAGAGGCGGGAAATCCCAGAGCAAAGCAGACAAGTGCAGAGGTTTCACACAAGTCCAATAAACAAAACTCAATTCTGACTTATTCTTAACAGATTCAAGTGTCTTCCATCCATCCCTAAGACAACAATATTCTGGTAAAGAGGAACCATGGTTCTTACACATAATCATATTTGAGGGACAGAGAGAGACATAACAAGAGAGACAAAACAAGAGAAAGAACATTAGGGGTAAAGGGAAAGAAAATTTTGGTCATTGACACTCCCAAGACAAACTCCTTATGTAACTCTCCTACACCTTTTTTGGTTGGTTAAAACCATTATTTTATTTTCATTGTTGTTGTCTAATGTCATGCCTTGCAGAAGTGCAAAAAGCATAGTCTTTTACTGCCTTTTTGATTAGAAGGTACTTTAACTATTTTGGGTGGTAATAAGGATTTTTCGGCCAGAAAATATAGCTAAAATAATATATCGGATTGATATTAATCTGTTCAGGGAAAGTACACTAGTGACCAAAATTGTGGAAATACTTCCAGTTTTTAGAGATTGCAGAACTTTATTCCAATGTATGATATTTGTGAACATTGATTGTTTATAAACACTACCACCAATATTTATGTAATAATTTTAAATAAGTTTACATAATGCCAAAAATGTTATGATCTCCCCAATTTTCGACACAAAGTAACAATTTTGTAATAGAGGGACATAAAAATGGCATCTGGAGGCCGCGGCTCGATTCCCCACCCGGCTCTGTATGTGTGGAGGTTCCATGTTCTCACTGTGCCCGGCTAAAGCCTCGGCCTAATGGCCCAGCCCAAAGTCATTTGTATAGCATAAACAGGGGACTAATATGAGGAACTGGTGCAAATTTGGTGCATGTAGGATTATCCCAGCCAGAGTTAGCCAAGGGGTGGCATTCTGTGGCAAGGTTTCCTGCTATAATCCCTCAGCTATAATCTCGGCCATATGGCCCAGTACAAAAAATACTCCCCTGATCGTAAGACTGGGCTGTTGGTAAACAAGTAGGTTGTTCAGTGAGTATTTGTATAAGAAATTTGTAATAAATAAGTAGAAGTATGGTTACACAAGAAATATAAGACAAGGGAAAAAAGGAAAACCAGATATGAGCAACAAATAATTCAACAAAAAGTGGATGGTACATGAGTAGGGAGTGAATGTTTAATAACACCTGTCAATTAGTGTTAAGTAGTCTGATGGACTGGGAGTAGAAACCCTCATGGAAAGTTGCTATAATTTTATTTAGTGTGGTCAACTATTAGGTGATCTAATGCCATACCGTTTTGCAGAGCCACATGCAGAACAGCGGATAATTCAACCTTAACGGCCTTGTCTGATTGGCCACTTTTTCAACTGAAGTCTGTAGGGCAGCCACCTCTGTCTGAAGGTCTGGCACTCCAAGGGGTGGAAGAAAAATCCCATAGAAGGGCCATGCAGCAGAAGTGTGGGACAAACCCAACAGTTTGAAACATTCAGCTTAGCAGTCACTGCTCGGGCCGAAGGCTCCACAGCACTGGCATCCATCACCTCCCTTTTCCCTCTATCCAAAACCTGTCGTGGGTTTGGCTCTGTTGCAGTACAGTGGGTGACACAGCTGGAAAAAGCAGTTCTCCAAAACATTATAGTATCAATCCCAAATATAAATGTCACAATAAAAATGGCTATCACGGAAAGGCAACACAGTTGTGAACCCCCCTCAGTCTGCAGTGGACCTGATGAATCCAGGCGTAGATTCCCTCCACTTTCACTGCGTGAGGGGTCAACCATCAAAACCTGGTGTGGTCCCCTCCATCTCAGCATGTTCCATCTCTTCCTCCTCATGTCACGAACCTGAACTCCTTGTTTCAAGCGGTGTCACAGCTTGTAGCAGTTCTCCCTCTGGATTCCTCCAATTGGCACAAACCTGGTCCCAGGCTGCACCATCAAATGCAGGACCATTGTCTGTGCTGATTTTAGATGGAATTCCCCATCGAGGAATCACCTCCTTTAGCAGGCATTTAGCCACGCTCAAAGCATCAGGGCGATGACGAGGGAATGCCTCCACCCATCTGGAAAACAGATCTACAATCACCAAACAATACTTGTGTTCCCTGCATTGCATTAGCTCAATAAAATCCATCTGCAGGTGATCGAATGAGCCTTGGGAACTTAAGGTCATTGCAGGGTCGGTTGGAATGCCCTATCCCACATTGAATTTCATGCACACCACACACTTCACGCAGAGTAGGGCAGCAGCTAAGGCAAACCCAGGGACATGCCACACCCGAGTCACAGCTGCCACCATCCTGTCACGAGACACATGATCCTGGCCATGAACGGCTTTGGCCATCCCTGGATATGCGGATCTAGGGAGATAAGGTTGGTTAGTCCCAGAATGCTGCCACACGCCTTCCCCATCACACTGTGCTCCTCTCCGTTTCCATCTGCGGGGCTCACCCTCCATTGCACCTGTTTCAATCAAATCAAGGTCATTTTCAGCGCATTGTTTATCGACATTCTCTGCCAGCTAATCCTTATCCCCAAACCCAGTGGAGTTCTTAGCTAAACTTTTAGCCCACTGGTCTGCAAGGTCATTTCCCTGACTGATTTCCTCAATCCGCTTTGTGTGGACCTGGCATTTCACTATTGCCACCTGTTGTTTGGGTAGCATGAGGGCGTCCAGCAATTGTTCCAAACACTGATGATGCTAAATGGGCTTTCCAGTGCTGGTACGAAAACCTCTCTGCTTCCACAATGCACCATGATTGTGACACACCCCGAGCAGATGCCCTCCATCCACAAGTAGTCCATCTTGCAACACCATGGAATAGGTCGCTTGGGATCCAACCTCCAGCCTCAAAGAACTCCCATCGATAAACAGGATGTTGCCTCCTTCCAGTGGAATGTCAGTCATATCCGGCCTAGGTGGTCTGCACACATAGTCAATCATGCGGTTCCCTATCCACCCCCCTGGGAAGGAGGGTCAAACCAGCCTCCCCTCTGCCCCTGATGCACCAAACCTTCACTGTCGAGTCTGGCTAACCCTGCGGGTGATGGCTTCCCTGCCGCCTTGTGCCCCATCGCACAATATACAGCGGAGCCACTTAAAATCACGGAGTGGTCACTCGGGTGTCCAGTCGGACCGCACCCTTTCCCTATCACAGGTGGATGAGCACGCTCCCAACGGCCTTCCTAACCATGGTAAGTGCTTCTCTGTGCTTGGATTCCCACAGTCATTGCAGACTTTCACATAACATATACAAGTACTACCAAAAACATAACCTTCAGCAACAAGCAAAGGAGCAGCAAGAATAAATAAACAGAGAAGCCTTTACCTCACCAACACAGGTCCAGACAAATCAGTCCCAGGACTACGCTGTACCCGCTTCTCTTGCAAGATCCCTCCATCTGGAACAAGTAGGGAACTCAGTGGCCCCATGTTAGGTGGCAAACTGCGGTAGAAAAATTATAAATCAACCTCTCTGATAACACAGAGTCACTTAGAATAAAAGTCTGGACCTCTGAATTTGGTGAGTAAAGAAAATCTCTTTTATTCCAGCAATTCAAAGTCACCTCCAGCACACAGAGCAACCAGTTGATAAGCCATAACTCCTAATTCCCAATAAGGACTTCGAAGTCCTGATTGGTCACAAAACACCAACAAACCAAGCTAAAACATATAACAGACACAATTCTCCTGCTCCATCAGTTCACCTTGGTAGCAAGGTAAAGTTCACCCATTTTGCTCAATTTACCGGAATCTAGCTCGGCTTCTAGACTCTACTTCAGATATGTATATAGATATTGATTATATGATATTGAATCACTGTTAATGTTTGGGTGTTCCATTAATTAATGATTAACACATTGACGTATTGTCACTGAATCACTGCAAATACATGGTGAACATATGATTAATATGATTAACATTAGTATGATTAACATAATTACTTATACATTTGCAATAATGCATAACATATAATATATTGTCTACTGCAACTATTTTATTAAGCTAAAACTCTTTATGCACCAGTTGGGGCAGCTTCGAACCTCTTCCTGCAGGTGGTTTCAGTCCTGACTGACACAGGATGCAGGCAAAGGAAGTCATGGATACGGACAAAGGGTTATCTGCAGGGTAACACACTTTAAAACACATATAACGTTAATAACCAGACTGGGGAAACAAACTGAAATGCAGACTACATAAATTGAACTAACGACAGCAACAAGAAACAGCTGGTGAATATGGAGAATCCACACAGGGGAGATGAGGGGGTGTGGCACATGGGAGGATCAGACAAGCGGGGCATGACATTACCCCCCCTCCTAAAGGCGCAAACTCTGGGCATGCCTAAGGGAAGAGAGAAATGGGACTGGGGACACGGGACCTGCAAGACAAAAGCAAAACATCAACAGGGCACAGGGAACAAGACAGAAACACAGAACTGACACAAAGACAGCAACCCAGACAACAACTGACAAACAACAAGAAAAGCAAACAGGCACTGACAACCACACTGAAGACATAGGGAAACAGGAGGATGAGGTGCAGACACAGGGGGCACAACGTGCAGAAGGCAAGGAGGCAAAGGGTGGGTGGAAATTGGGAGCCCGAGGGAACCTCAGCAGGCAATCACAGGTGACCGCAAAGAGGGAGCAGGAGGGAATGCCAAAGGTGGCGAGGAGGAAGGTGGAGGGACCAATGAAGGGGGCGAGGAGGAAGGCGAAGGGGACACAGTTGAAGGGGAGGAGAGAACAGCAGCTCCGGCAGGTGAAGGCGCAGCCACCGCCAGCTAAGGCATAGGCGATCGATGAGCCGAAATTAGGGGACCCGCAGGCGACCGACGAGGCCAGCTGACGGGGTGCCGGCAGGCAAAACCGAAGGTGACTGCTGAACTAAAGCCGGACGACCCACAGGCAACCACTGAGTCAGGGGGACCAAAGGCGAGCCAGGGGGCAGGATTGGCGGGACCCGACCCCGGCACAGGTGTCCTCTCCCTTTCCAGGAGTCTGAGAGACAGGGGCCTGGCCGGGATCTACCCTGCTGTGCACTCACTGGGGAAGTCACTAGGAACGCCACTTCCACTATGGAGGGAGGAACGGTGGTCAGGCTGTCAGGGACTTCTTCAGAGATGGGCTGGGGTCATGGGAATTGAGTCTGGAACCAGGGGGACTGGAGGCAGAGGATCAGGAACCTCATGCAGAAGCAGGGGCATTGTGGGCACAGGAACCACAAGGGGCAAACACGGAACCACAGGAGGCTCAGCAGGAGCCACGAGGGACTGCCCATCAGCCACCAGCACAGGAACCAGGGGGGTGGCACATCAACCGCCAGCACAGGAACCACAGGGAACTGAGCAGGAAACACAAGAACCACAGGGGCTGAAGCAGGAAACACAGGAACCACGGAGGCCAAAGCAGGAAACACAGGGACCACGGGGCACTGCAGGAACCGCCGGCATAGGAACCTCGAGGGGCACTACAGGAATCGGCGGCACAGGAACCTCAGGGGATGCTGCAAGAGATCCACGGGTGTGCTTGGGAACCCGTGGAATGGTAATGTCCACAAGCACCCTTGCCCCTTAAAGGGCCAGGCGTGTTCCCACAAATGAGAAAGTTGCCAATGTTGGCAGGGGGGGGGCAGGTGGATGGGCTTTGGGTATTTGTTCAGGGCAATGGCGGATGGCAGATTAGCCTTGCTGATGCGTTCAGCTGATTTTACCAGCTTATGCTCTCAGCAATTAGTATCTGGATGGGATTTTCCAAAACACACAGCAGTTATTGGTACTCTCGAATGATTGTGGGCAGCTAAAACAATATCTGCCTGGAGAGATGGCTCCTCACATAGTGGGTAGTAATGGGGTGTCCTGGAGACGGAGTACTTCCATGGCCTTCACATGGCTTCAGACAGCTTAAAAATCTCACACATTCCCAAAATACAGTGCTGCTGGCTCGTGAAACTTGGGTACTTCCGAGAAAGGGAGCAGCTGTGCACCTGAAATGGTGAACATTACCAGTTAGTGCCCCTTTGCATGACGTGACCAGGGTGACAGAGATATTCTTCCTTTTAACACTCTTAGCATCAACTGCCAGATTTTCTAATTTTTTTTCAGGATTTTTTTCTGGGAGGGAAACTCATCTTCAATCCAATTCCCTGCCCACTTAAACAACGCGTCTGCTCTAGAAGCCCATTATGGACTTTTTACCAACAGAAGCCAATAAAAGTAAAACCATGAAATGTATACACTACAGATTTTTGAGCTTCGAGCTACACAGCTGCTTCACTCGTTAAGCCTGGTCTTCTATTTGTTCCTCTGTCACTCCCCTTCTTTAATAGCCTAAATTCTTCAAATTGACATGCAGCAAATATCTTGTAGAGAGGACTCAATAGGTCCTGTTACCGATTACATTTCCCTCCAGTTGGCAAACAGGGCTCAAACAACCATTATGATCCTCCATATAGCTTGATGAAATATTCCTCCAGGTCATATATTTACTGCCTGACATTGGTGGGGTTCTCGGATGGCATATGTAGCCCCTTGTGGTGTGTAGCCATCTTGAGGTCAGTGGCAATAGAGACCATGGACAGAGTGCCTTCTGCTCCATCACGCAGGTGAGTGAGACAACCTTTACAGGTGGTGAAGGAACATGAGGTAAATATGGTAAAATAATGATAAAAGTCCCAGTATAGGATCTCCCATCACAGGTTTTTAACAATAGTGCCACCCAGCTTGTAAGGAATCCACTTGCAGAGTCTCTGCAGTTTCAGCAAAATGGTGGTTTATTGAACAGTAAAAACAATAGTGTAGACATACACCGGGTATTGAAAGGCAGCTCAAATACAAATTAAGAGCAGTTCTTCACCCCCCTTTATACCCCAAAAGACCCTCCCCACAAAGGTGCTGTGAGTGAATTTACATATAAAGAGTGACCCCCTGGCCTGTGAGGAGCCTGAGGCAGGGACGGGACAGGACAGGACGGAGATTTCCCGTGAGAGCAAATGGTAGCTTAGGCACTTCTCTGGCCACTGTCAATTGAATTATCTTCCTTATCACCCTAGTGGTGCCGACTGGAACCCCTTATTCTCTCCCTGGCTTCCCCTTTGATCACCCCCCCTTGATCATTAATAGCTTACACTGTCTGTGTCCACATGATCAACCAAGAACATTGGGGCATCTTTACTACTTTTCCTTACACAGCTGTAAATAGTGTTTTTTGTAGAGCTGCTTGGTTTTACTGACATGGCTATAGGACTGGCAGAAGGTACAAGCAAACTAAGCAACTGCTTAAGGCCCAGCAGCCACCAGGTCCATTTGATAAATCTGCCAGAATGGGAAGAAAGATGACAAATAACAACCAGATTAATCAAATTTTGCTTTGTTCTCTGAAAAGGTTGGGGTATCCCTGAGTTTCTGAATTTCCCGAGCCCACTGTTTGAAGCTGACTCATGGCTTGAATTACACAGGATATCAGGTGGATTGAACCCAACTAGATGGCTTGGGACAGGAGGGTGCCAGTGGAAAATGCCATCCTGTGCCAGTGGTCCTGCTCCCCATCCACAGGCTGTGCATATCCTAAAAAACACACTAACCCTGCTTGTGCTTGGAAATGACACAGCAACATAAAGTTCATTCCTCAACCAACTGAAAGCTTTGCCCATGTGACCTTGTACTAGTGCTATAACCATTTGGCACATTACTGTTCTTTTTTTTATTCACACACAGAATACAGAAGATCTTCTATGACCGTCTTTCTGACGGCATATCAAGTTGACCTATACACAGCTAATTTAGATATTTCTATGGATACAAATGTATGAGATTTCAAGGTGCTTTATGCTAATGCATAAATATTCCATATATATTTACTAACAGCTGTTGCATTTACATTTACATTTATTCTGCCTTCCCTGCCAGGAGAATTTTTCAAGAGCGTTTTTCAAAGCGTTTTTACAGAACCAACGAGGAGCCACTTCAACCACCACTATGAAACCATTCTGGGGTAGGAGAGAATTCACCAAATAGATTTCAGGGATGAGTAGGACATCACATTTGAAAGGGCCTCAATGGGCAATTTTAGCCAGGGCATTAGGGTACTACCCCCTATCCAAATCTGCAGATCTTCAGATGGATTACCTAGTCTGACCTGCAGGGGGTTTGGCTGCTGACATTTGCAAATCATGTAAATATAACCCTGGGGAATCCAGACCACCTTGTCATTATAGGAAAATATGTCCATTGGCTAAAATGATCATACAGACCCAGTAAACTCAAAAACAGGTGTTTTGTAAAAATAACCCTTTCCCAGTCCATGTTATGAATGTGCCATATATGACCCATATGCATACTATATACAGTTAGATATATACAGTTAGATATAGGTAGTGGGTCATTATATAGTTGGCAGCACAGCCCATTCTCCTGCACCAGTTATACTAAACAATACACCTGTTAACGTCCTACTATATCCACTTACAGGTGGCTCTTGATCATTGTATATTATTTACGAAGGATCTTGGACGTAAATGTGGTCGAACGTGACTTGATCTCCCATATCTCAATGTAAAACTGTATTTAGTGACAGTGACAAGTTTCTTTGGCCTTAAGACTTGAGAATGATTCTTTGTCATCAGCATAACCTGCCTGCGTATGCTTTGTGTAGATATAACCCGACCATTCTACTCATCAATTTCTATTTGTCAAGGTTGAGAATTAAGTGGAAGTCTGTGCATATCCTACGTACTGATCAGGTTACTTCAGTTAATCTTCTGTCTCACTAGGGATTTGTGTACGCATTGTCGGGAGTGTTCATAAATAGGCCTATATGCACATTCCTACACAGCGGAAGAAATTGATAAATACTATTCTATGCGTAAAAATGTGCATATGGACAATTTATACTTAAAACTGCTCAAACGCATGGTTTATAAATAAGACCCCATGTTTCTGTGAGTGCACAAAGGTGTCAATGGCTGTTTAATTTAGATTTTTCATCAAGTACAATATACTATAACACTTACTATAATTCCATAATAAACATACACAGTATAAAATTTAGTACATAAACAAGGCCCTTGATAAATACACTGTTAGTTTCATGACCTGCTCGTACAATCCTCGTGTGTGTGCCACGCCCCCTCATTACCTACACGTGCTCCCCCCAAATTGTGATCACCTGTCGAAACCCTGTTTCTGATTGAATTCACGGCTCCTTCGCCGGTCATCGCAGTTGGAAGAGGGATGGGTATTGAAAGTGGTTTAGGAAGCTCATGTACAATTAGACATTTCAAGACAGTAGTCCTCCAGTATCCATGGGTTATACATTCCAAGACCTATTGTGGATAACAGTGAACCATCCGTGGACCCCACATGCAATGGGATTTTCGTGTACATATTTATGGTGAAGATTATGTGATATACTACAAAAAGTAAAACATTGTCAAGATTAAATACAGTAATAAAATACTGTAATCTCTCGAATGAAATTAATTCTGACACTTTAGCCTAATTCTCAAAAAACAATTTAGTAATGAAAAAACAATCTATCAAGGGATAATGGTGCAATGAAAATGTTTTTTATACCCCTTGAAGGAACAATAAAAAACAGGCTAATGTCACACATTTTACAAAGAAAAATATTGTGCCCAAACTTAATCTGTAATGAGAAAAATTTATTTGTTAAAAAATCTTAGCCTGCTGTACATACTCAGCGGTTTATGGCCAGTACTCACTTGGCACATGGTTTAAAACTTGTGACCAGTTTCAGGTATCGATAAACTTTTTTTTCTGAAACCACAGAAAGGGGGTTCCAGTGTCAAAGACATAAGGACGTTTCACCATATTCTGTCAGACAGAAACCCGTGACAGGACATAACCACAAGAATCTGAGCAGAGCACCATGCAAAGTGCTGACATAAAGATATAGTGACACCAATAACACTTAAGGAGTTATTTTATGATCACATAAATCTTCTGTAAAGCTTTCCCACCAGTTACGAGACAACAACAGGTAAATTTGTCAATTTTTAATGAAACACCCCCCCCCCCCTTGCAATAAGTGTTCGATACAAGATATTCCAAAGTAAATATTTAATTAAGCCATCTACAGTATACTGCATTTCCCCAACCACCCCTTGCTCCCCAATTTTCATTATGTAATATGTCACTCTGGTTTAAAATACAAATTCTTAATTCAATACTAGTCTTTCACAATAATTTAACATCCTGACAGCATTGTCAGACATCTATCAAATAACACAGTAGTAATGGTGTAATAGGATATGACCCATCCAGAAAGACATTATTCGATAGCTGCTACAAAGAATGTTATAGAGCACCAGGCAGGATATGAATGGTCAGGGCTGACATGCATGCTGATGGTGAGGCTCCTCCAGCATCCATTCCCCAGTGACAGTTCCAGGCTCCTCTGAGGTTCAGGGGCTCATCTCAGACGGGACTGATTCTACACCATTTGACGACTCTTAGTGATCCTGCTTGCGATCCAGTGCATTGTGAAACCCGGGCCACCGGGGCCTGCTCGCGCACTCCACTATGCATGGCCCATCTCGCAAGTCTCTATTTACAGTGTTTGTTGCCTCTTCATAATTCCAGCAAGGGTGTGTTGAAGGCAGGGGACACCGATCAAGGCCCGGGTGTAGCGAAGGCTGATCGGTGAGGGTGATCAAAGACCGACAGAAGCGGAACCTGTGAAATGTCCTGATCATTCAGTGAGAGACCCTGGGAGGCAGCCACCCACCTCCACCAATGATGAGGGATATTCAAGCTGAAAGAAAAGCATTCATGCACAGAAAATGCTGAGGAATCTCCTTTCATTTAAGGAAGATTCACTCCCCTTACGTCATTCACAGTCATTATCACACACTATGAATGATCTTTCCCACAGAACTGAAGTCCCTCCGCCCATCTGGCTTGTCTGAGCAGCAGATGCCAGCCAGTAAGGAGCACATAGCCACCGCAGGCCCACTCGCTCGCTCACTTTCACTGTACATCCAGCTGCCAACTTACTCGTACATGGAGCATCAGGCCAGACACCTGGCACAGCTCACTCTGACGGTGCCCTGTAACCCAATCCGATTGGCCAAGGTGGCAGCTCTGTCCAGAGAAGTGGCCCCACTCTGCATTGAGTGAGAAATATGTGAGGGATCAGGCCACTGTTGCCAGGGGACACACCTGGCACTTTTCCCCAGGCACCGATGCAACTGAGTGGGGCAGTAGGGAATCTCATAGTAGAAAACCAATGGACGTATTTCAGTATGACACTTCACTGATCAAAAACATTCATTACCAAATGCCCACGTCAATTGTGCACAGTGATTAGTAGTAATTTTATTGAACGACCCAGGGAAGTTTCTAGCTATTGAAAAGATCAGGGGATAAGTTAGGTTTACCTGGGGCTTGACTTTTTTTTTTTTTTTTGAAGAAAGGAAGATTGGCATCGGGACTAAAATACTTGGGGTTATAGCCCTGAGTGATCAAACCTAACGATGCCCATAGAAAAACCACACATCTATCCTCAGAAGTGTGTAAATCTAGACATCTAACCCAGGTGAATTTAACTCCTTTGTGGTTTCTGGTTAAACATAACAAGCAAAGACTTCCTGAAACAACGACTGATTACTGTGTAGGTTGGATACTTTATCTATATCCTGTAAAATATAAAAACAATGTAGCTGCCTGAGCCATGTGTACTGACATTTAGGTCCACCTGATGGAACTTTGAGGTGGGATTTTATTAATCCCAGATGGACATCAGGATGTTACAGCAGCGCTCACAAGAAAAATACACGGACATGGAAAATTGACTGAATAAAATATAAATGTTCAAATAAAATATACAGATATGAATACATGTACAAATTAAAAAAGACAAATCTTAATGAGCAAAATGTACATATGCAAAAAAATAAAATGAATTCAAACATACCGTTACCATTTCGAAGAGTGTTGACTGGACAATTTTTGGCTGAAATATAAACCATACCCAACAGCCTATCCCCAATCTTGAAATGTTAAGAACCTTGATGCAAAGGCTATAAGGGGCTGATCCAAATTTGGCCATTTTCTCTTCCCTGGTTTTCCCAAGTGCTGGAGAGATTTACGTATACAACCAAATATGACGGATCCTGGCTGGTTTCGCCTGGAGGTCCCACACTCCACCTCTGTTGGATTCTGGACCCTGGTCCAATGACTCAGGATGATGTAACCACATGACCATACGGTTTATTATGAAGTTTAAAAAGACGCTGGCATCTCCTCTGGACAAAATTAAACCAGACTTCATCGGCCATCATAATCACCGGCTATCCAACTCTGGAATATCTGGCTAATAAAACAAGGACCTATGAAAATACTCAGGACACAGGGGCATGTACACCAAGTGACATCAAAACTAAAACCTATTTATGAAACTGGAGGAAGACGTTACTGCAACTTTTATCTTCGAGGAACCATGTGGACTGTACAATCCATCAGTCTTATTTTTAGAACATGCAAACAAAAACAATTTGTTAAACAGTCTGGTAAACAGGAACTCAGCCTCCACTACTTCGTGTCAGAGAGCCTTACCTATTGATCGGTCACCAATTTAGTTTGAATGGGGACAGTCATCAGCCTCTGCCTTAGTTTGCCTTATTCCCACTCCATACACAATAGGTAGCGCATCATTTTACTGTCAGGTCCTGTCAGCTTCCCTGTGCAGTGACACCTGACTACCTACACCATTCCAAACACACATCATTAATGGGACCCAAAGCCACCATTGGTTCTTGCATTATCAATACGCTAAAACATGTATCATCAGCACAGATGCCATCTGGTTTTTCCAAGTGCTTGAGTGACATAAGCATAACATTACATAAAGAAATAAAGAAAAAGGCATAAGCCGACGTATTAGTATTGTACAAAATCAACAATCCATCAAAAAAAGGCACAACTAAACTGCTTGGACTATCTACAGTGTTTTCAAAAAGCTGGAAGATATGCTCGTAGCCAATGAATCTTATTCCTCATCAACCACAGTACTGGTATGTATGATCGTGTGTGACAGATTAGCTACCAGTGAAACAGGCTATAGGTTTTAACAGGTATGGTACACTCTGTGACAAATCCTTAGGAACCAGCTGCCTGATAAGCCACAAAGAGAAACATTCACTCGCACTAACAAACACCATCTTGGCATACCTCCAGGGACATGGGAGGTGGGCCACAAGCTAGTATTTCATACCATTTAGGGGTTTTCTGGAACCCGACCACTGCAAAATGAAAACAGGTCTATAAGCAGAGATGTGGGGAGGGGCCTTAAGTAAATGCACTATCCACTGGAGGTCCGTTGAAGTACTGGTAGGTATTTAAAAGTACCAATCTCTGGCTTCCATAGGTTGTGGTTACCATGTCTGCGCACAGCCAAAAGGTTCACAGTTTGAAACCTTGCATTTTCACTCCCTATCCCAGCCATAACACAAAACATTTTTTTTAATTCCACATATACCATCCCACCATCCCTAATATTTACTTCCTTGATAGTCTATAATATTCTGCTTTTTTTTGCACTGCATTAATTTAATTAGATTGTTCTGTTTTTGCACCTTGTCTGGCTTGCACTAATGTATATTGTTTGCTTTTGCGTTATGCTCTTGCTGTTGTATGTATAAAGTTTATCAATTTAATTCTAATATCTATATGACCTGTTTATCTATTAAAAAAACTAAATTAAAAAAACAAAAAAAAATGGAAAAACACACAAAATGAAGAAAGTCAATCAAGCTTTTATCAACCATGTTGGGTCTTAACTCATACTTATTTTGTATTAAATGAAACATGTTGAAAGTAACCATTCTCCAACATCAGCATTGCAAATAAAAACTGACATTCAATTGAAACCTTCAATAATGCTGCAATATGAATACTGAGAAAAATAACACTGCAGACCAACTCATACAAATCAAAATGTAATTGAATCAAAATTAAAACTACATTTGCAATGCTGTGTCCAACAGTACAGTACAGAACATAATTTCAAATAATTTAAATTCAGTGTTTAATATACTGGCAGCCGTCATAGACATGACTTTGCAATCTTAGCATAAAGAACAGTGTTATTCGGTTTTTCCTGTATATTAAGATTATACTGAAGGCGTCTGCATACAGCTATCTTCACAGATGGGTTAAAAAAAAGAGACTGATTGATGTTCATTTTCACATTGGTTTCACACAACAGGTTACGCAGTAAGCTTTGGTGCAAAGCTGTGTAGGACCCAGAACTGACGTGCTCCAAATAAGGTACTGAGGGGGAAAAACAAAAACCTCAGCATTATCATTGAGACCTCAATTGTCTTAGGATCCTTGCTCCACCCCCAAAGTCCCACATCACAGGAGAGTTCTGTGTAGCTCCAGGTACATAAACCTGCCATCTTCAGTGACCAGCTCAGTAGGAGTCAAACACTGGGGTGAAAATTTGAGGCATAAGAGTCTGCAATGAGGAATACGGAGAAGGTCAGATCTAATTCTGGGGGGTGTCATGTGGAAACCTATCAGCAAGGCACTGAAGAGAAAGGAGGGAGTTACAGATAAAAGAGGAAAGGCAGGGAGATATTAAAAGGCCCTTTAAATAGGCGAAGCCCCGGAACAGAAGGTTCCATCTTTGAACATTTCTCATGACTGCTAAGAAATGCTCCGGACGCAGAATGACATTCAGTCCCCACTCATAGCAAGGTGGCTGTGATTTGCAAAGTAACATAAACAGTGCAAGGATATTAGTTCGTTCATAGTACCTAGAAGTTCAGTGTTAAGTAGATCACTGTCCCGAAGACCTCAGCCAGGGCACACATGGTCCATTAGCCAACTGTCAGTCTGTAGCAAGTGAAACCGAGGCAAGGGGGCAGTACAGGCAGTCCTGCTCCAAGGCTCTCACCAAACAGGTCAAGTCCCACTGCCACCACCCAAGCCTAAAGAAAATAGACCACATACCTAAAAATAACAGCTCCTCCGAAATACAACTCAGTGTCAAAAATACTCATTGTTATGTGGCTAGCATTCAGACAGCAGCCATAGAAATGCGAAAGGGCTCCAATAGGAAGTAAATTTTTTATGCTTACACGCGCCTGGCCCTTAACGGCCCCTTCAGGAGGAAGCCATTAATGACACGGCCAAGCTGACCTGCTGAACAAGACAGAGAGCCCACGGCACGGACACGGGTTCGAGGTCGCAAAAGTTTCCCTCAGAAAATGTGGCGATACACTTTTGGGAGAAGACGAGGGGAAATTCGGTGTGAGGTGGTTTACAATTTTCATGTCTAAACATCGGCGCCAAACATCAATGCCGTTGGCCATGGGTCAGTGACTGTGGCACTTTTTACCAGTGAATGTACTGGCTGTAACAACACATGTGCTTCTAATCAAATACATTTACACAAAGCCCATAATTCACCTGCATTTGCTGGGCACCTTTCAATATCTTTGACATTCACAAGGGAATACGGACAGTTACGCACAGAAAGTGTGATGGACCTTTAACAAACAGTATCAGTCTTATAGTCAGATATCTTCACTTACGCCATCTATGCAGAACGGCTTAATCTATGGCTGAACGACAGAAGTTCACACTTATGCTCCATCTCTTTACTTCTCACACAGCATCCCCTGGCAGTGTGGCAGGTCAACTTGAGACACACAGAAAGAACTGCTGATGTTACCGCACAACCAATAACACGCAAGTTATTCTAGCTGTTCTGAGCTATTCGGACTGATGAATGCAAGGACTGGAAGAGCCAGCCTGGCTCCCTCTGGGGCAGAAAGACAGAGGCGTATGTAATAGAGATGCACTGATTGATCGTCCAGGGGGTCGGATATCGCTGTATTTCAAAGTGCTCGGCCCAGACTGGAGACCAGCCGATGTCATGCATTTCCAATACCGAACTGGTCCGTTCGACGCATGCGCCGCACATCATACGCACAGCGATGCAGATAATAGCCTCACAGCCATGTGCAAACATGTCATTAGTGTGGAAGTTCTGCACTTTGTGCGAGTGACGATGACACAAAGCTTGCAATTTGTAATACATGTAAAGCTACAGTAAACCGTGGTGACACATCAGAGGTAAATTTTAAACCGATTATTAAAGATATATTACACTTATACTCTTGGAAAGGAATAATCGTTAAAATTGCAAAGCTAGCTTAGGTTTTTCCCTATGAGAGTAAAAATGTTTTAGCAAAACTTTAACCCCCTGCAATATAATGTCCGTAGAGTAGGAAGGTATGAAAAAGCCTGATCGTAATCTAGCTTACTAGCGTTGTAAGAATTGTAAGAGTATAACATGTGATGTTGGTATTAATACTATTACCTTGCATCTATTATTATTTGGAAGAGTATAGCCCTCTTCAGTTTTATTTTAATGTTTGTAACCTATGGACTGTAAGATGAGTAAAAAAAAAAAAAAAGAGAAAAAGGTAAATTATCCAGTGAATTAAAACATACTGGAAAATTATTTTAGTAAATGACATCTGTTTTATTTAAATCTGTTGCACCTGCTGTTTGCTAAAGTAAAATGTGTCATAAAATTGGGGTGTACAGCAGCTCATTTTCAGTTAGCTGTTATTTATATCTCGTTTCCAGACTTGTTTAAGTGAGAGAAGATCCTGTAACTTGCAGTTTGGAGGAAATTGTAAAGTTTAACAATTTATTTTATTATTTGTAAATTTGTATTGAAGAAAAGTTTGTTAGTCGATTTTTGTTTGTATATGAAGCCAACTGTATTCTTAGAAAGAAAATTGCGATCAGCAGGTCAACCTTGCAAAAACATCAGAAATTGGAATTGGCCAAGAAAATTGCAATCAGTGCACCTCTAGTACGTAATCAGCATGGGGACTGAGGTGCAGTCGTCTCAGGCTTCTGTGGTTGATCCACAAGTTGGACGGGTTCCTTCTGCATCACATTCATGACCAGTCCTGTTGGCATTTCACAAGGCATGTGTGCAGATTGCCACCTGAATCCTCTCTCTGCTCATGACTGAGTTGGTCTGTCCAAACAAACATTATCTGAACGGTATTTATGTGTTCCCATTACATGACTCTGCCCATATATGGACAAATTATAAAGTAATGATAAGCATACATGCACAAGCATTTATGCTTTTTCCCAGGACAATATACGTTTATGAACCCACATTCAACCGTGGCTTATCCAGTACAGGGTTATGGTGAGGTGGAACTTACCATAGGAAAAAGATGGTGCATGGGAGGGATACCCTGCATGGGAGGGAGGGAGGGAGACAGACAGATAGACAGACAGACAGACAGACACACACACACACACACACACACACAGCAGATCAACCCATGGAACCAGGGGGAGAACATGCAAAGCCTTTACACACCAGGATAAGAATCAAACCCCAGCTATACCATGAGGCTAACAGGCTACCCACTGTGTGTCACTGTGCCTCACTCACTCACAACATTTCAAATGTTAATCTTCTTTGCATGAAGGAGGTCTGATTACTGATCCCTTTAGTGGTTTAGTGGCAAACTCACTGCATGAAGGCCAACTGAAACTGCGATTACATTTAGAGAGTACAAATCCAACCAGGCTGGGCGGCAGGGTTATCATAGTAACATCTAGTTTCCAGAAAGGAAGCCTCCATCCCTTTTGTAAGCCCTCCATCTTGTTTATGATTCAATACTCATTGGTTGACAATATGGGGACTCCGAATACCAAGCAGCGGGTGAAGAGTAGGTGTCCAAAGAAGCATTACCCCACTGATGCTGCGGAACTCCCAAGTGTTTGCTAATTGGTGGATTGGCAGAGGTGCCCAGTATTTCAAAGGTCACATGGATAATGCCTGGCAACCAGAATACTGGTGAGTTGGCATAGTGCCCAATCCCTTAGATGTTATGTGGGAAGTGCCCGAGGGCCCAGGTGCATCGAAGCATTGGCAAAGGAGTCCAGCCAGGCAGGGGTTCCATGGGCTGTCAGGGACGGTCCGTTTCAGTAGCCGAGAACAACCTTGACGAAGCTGGATACATCCGTCACTTTTGAGTCGTGAAGTATGAAAAATGGATGTTGCTGCAATGGGGCAAGAAAGTAGCAGTTAGATTTAGGACACAAATATTGCATCATGACAAACCAGCCTACGTGAAACAGTTTCAGTCAAATCCCCACCGTTGAAATGTAAATGGCTATAAAAAGAGAACAAGTCTACCCACTAGTGACCATTTAATAGAGATGCATCTGAACTTGTCCACAGGTTGAGATGTTGTTATGCATTGAATTACTTTACACACTGATTTCTCAGGAACAAAGGGAGGTTTATGCAAGTTGTGTTCAAAACTCACCATGAGCTCGGTGTAAGCTGGCCTCTCTTTCGAGTTCTTCTTCAAACTGAAATGGAGTAAAACACTCAGATAAAACATATCACAGGAAGATCTTCAGTAAGGCAATATCAAAAGGCAACATTATGCTTAATACATTGTGAAAAGACCAAGTGAACAGGATATCAATGCCGGTTCAAGAGCATCAGAGCAGTTGAAAGTTGCATGACTTGCTTCTGGAAATATGGTTAAATCCTAGAACACAAGTCCATCGTTGTTCTCTGTTACATCCTGGACAGGTAACAATGACTGTTGTGGCGCATTTCCACTGGCATCCAGGAACCATGCTGGACTCAGCTCATACCATGAAGATACACATGTTACCATGCTGTTCCACCTGGCTTTGAATTTCCACTGCAGAGGGGTTAGCTTGGTGTTGCCAGGTTTGGAGGGCGACAGTGGTGTAAAACCGGTGAATCATGATTTAATAAGTGCTAATTTCCACCATCACGTCTGTGAGAATCACCTGATATGTTATCCTGAAATGCTAGCAGAAATAGCATTTGCTTGAGTAAATTTGTATTATGGCTCAGTTTAGCCATGCCTTTGACCCTGTTAGTGAGCATGGTTAGTAAGTGTCAGCATGGCTACAGTACGGGTACAGCTCACATCATTTTATGGTTCCGCTTGTGTACAGCTAGGTTTTTATACTCCTTCATACTGAAAACTCCTGATTCCCCACAAGTTCAACTCACATCGACTCAACAAAAATGTAACCTCTAATCACATATACATGTGACTCAAAGCCAGCTGTTAGCAATCTCCAGTGGCATTTGGGAGTTCCAGCAAACGTGTTCCGTTCCCTTTAAATCCCTTTGTATATTAGGTGTATTAGTATAAAAACAAGCATTTTAACTGAAACCCGTAAAAAAGAACAGAAACCTTAGAAGACTACACTGGTTCCTCCCTTTCAGCACATGCATGCGACAGGCCCCGGGCTGTAGATTCATCACGTCAGCAGAAGCCGAATGAGGAACTCACCATTGAGCGGTGAAATCCACAAACTCAGGGGAAAAGCACTCGGCAGGCAGTTGGGGTGACGGTTCCTCCACCACCTGCTTGAGCTGCTGGAAGGGTGTGCCCCATGAGTCATAGGGGAAACGCAGGATGGCTAACTCAATCTGGGGGCCAAAGATATAGGGGCATTTCAACACAAATGTCATTCACTAAATGGAATATATACAGTGGTACCTCAGTTCTTGAACTTAATCCGTTCCGGACTCCGGAACGGAACTTTCCCCATAAGAAATAATTAAAAGGGTCTGGGCTGCAGCCGCTCAGAACTCTCAGCCATCTGCACGCTCAGCCGCTGACGTCAGGTGCACTCTCAGCTATTGGCACGCTCAGCCGCTGACGTCAGGTGCACTCTCAGCCATCTGCACGCTCAGCCGCTGACGTCAGGTGCACTCTCATCCACAACAGGAAGTCCAGGGGAATCGAGCGCTAACTTAGTACTTGAGGCCAGTGTGAACGGTACGTTAAGGTTCATTATTTGTATTACTGAATTATATAGCTACTAGTTTATTTCATGCCATACATTATTGCAATGTAGTGCGTTGTGCTCTTTTTTTCTGACTAGAGTGAATTTTTTCAGTTAAGGCAGCTACTAGCCAGTTAGTTCCCAGTTAACCTACAGTAAAAGACACATTTATACTTTTACAGAGCTTTTCATTGAGTTATCTTGTGAATGTCTTAGTTTCCAGCATATAGTTTTTAATTTTTCCCGTCATCCTGAGAAGAACGTTTCTTGGTCTCCTTATGGTAAGGCAAGACAAGTTTATTATCATACATACAGGTTATTTAAATGAGATGTTATCGGTTTGTTTAGTTCAGTTTTTTTTTAATCTTTTATGTGAAAAAATAAACATTTAATTGCTGATGTCGTGCCCAGTGTTCTTTGTTTATTTACATCCATATTTTATTAAGCAGTTTGGTACCTCATGGCGTATGTAAAGTGTATTACGTATTACAGTTCTGATAAGATTATTAATAACATTAATAAATTGTACACAGTATTTTTTTTATTCCGTTTTACTGTTTTATAGAATAAGGATACGCGTGCGCGTTAGCTAGTTATGATGTTTGCACAATTAAGTTTTCCTTGAAATAACAGCAAAAAAAAATTAAGTAGCAGGGTCTGAAAATCAGTGCCCTCCCTACGCTACCACGGCCACAATGCTAATTACAAGAATAACACGCCAGTATTTAGTTTGACTCACTTGATCTGGTATTTAACATTAATATTTTAAATAAACCAACAACGACCAGTCAAACAACATACATATGCACGTTAACAAGATTAAGAATATTTCATATCGTTCATAATTGGCAAGACAGTAACTCAAAAACGTACCATTTGTACACTTTAATAGCACTAACTCAGCAACTAGGAAACGGTTCTCCGGTTGCACTACCTGTTATAGCTGATGAGTGGCTGAGAGTGCACATTCTGAGCGGCTGCAACCAGACCCTTCTCAAAATAATGGAAAACCAATTAAATGGTTCCCGGCCTCCCAAAACTACACCTAAATATACTTTTCTTTACTTAGCATTTAAACACAAAATGATCAAGATAAAACAAGAAGAGCATTTTTTTCTTAAAGGCTTCCAAAACGATCTTAGATCTTATCCCAACATTACCCCTGTCCTGCCCCGATCGTCCACTCTTTCCGTGTGCCACGCCCCCTCGTTAACCTCGTGCGGGATCCCCATGTGATAAGCCGTTTCTGGTTGTTGTCATACGTCCTCTATATTAAGTCTGTGTTTCAGTTCGTTTCCTCATTCCGGTCATGGGGTGCATTCGACTTGCTTACAGCGCTGG
Source organism: Brevimyrus niger (assembly GCA_015164015.2). NCBI lineage: Eukaryota > Metazoa > Chordata > Actinopteri > Osteoglossiformes > Mormyridae > Brevimyrus > Brevimyrus niger. The sequence goes on along the minus strand of JAABNY020000045.1, from coordinate 8,170,863 downwards.
CTGAAAGCAACGCATTCTGATCCTGATGCAATGCATTATGGTTAGATGCACTGCGACCTCTCACCCAACTGCACAAACTGGAACCGCCTCCGTGACGACACACCTTTGCCCTTATTAGCTGAAGAGTTTAGTTACACGCATGACATTCGTATCCCACACAGTTCTGATGCATAATCTGCCATTTCTCCTGAATATTAAGTAAAGCAATGAGAACTGGTTTTCAGTTAATTTACCTGGTAAAATAAAGTTTGAATAAATGACATAAATGTTGTAATAGTACACGTAAGTTACTAGTTTATTTATTGTTAGTTACTGTAATGTTGCACTGCTTTATTTGGTTAACCGTCCAGTCTGTGAAGAAAGGATTCAAGTAAGAATTGCATTGTAGTATGACTCATTTCCTGGTGGGTCAATTTATATTAGGTTGGCGCTCATGGTCCAACTTCTGATATTCAGATCGAGTTCTAGATCAAACTGGTTTATTCGACTTTCAAGAACTTCGAGTGCTAGTGGGTTCAAGAACCGAGGTACCACTGTATTAGCATACAGGCAATTGTGCAGAATATTTACAAAGAACAGATCTAATCATATTTCATATTATTAGCATACAGACAAGCATAAACATAGCAAACAATTGCTGTCTCATTCATGCATTTATGCGTGTGGTTGAAATGAGAAATCACTTCTGGTAACACTCCAATTTAACAATATAACCTTGGATGTAGAGAGTGTAAAAAAGATACAGCGAGACAAATACTCACCATTGTGATGCCTAAACTCCAGATATCAGACTTGACATTGTAGCCCTTTTGGTTCAGTTCTGGGTTAATTCTCTCAGGCTAAAGAACAATATCAACACTAGATTAGACGCCCATATTCTGTCAGCACCCTCCCCAGAATCAGGGCTCCTGATAATCTCTTCACTGCCCCAAAAATATGGCCCTCCCCAAGCTCAGTAAAGTTACAGCTAGAGCTGGACAATTCCTCAGATTTTAATTACAATTACGATTTCGACTTCCAATGATTATCAAAACAAAACAATCAAGATAAAACAATTATGCCACATTTTCGCAATGTTTCTCCCTTTGTGTCTTGTGTTGTAAGTCACTCCTTTCCAGCTCCATTTTTGTTTCTCGGTTGATTTATAGAATTCAAGGAAATCCACTGACAAAAGGCATTGTTTAAAAAGTTCAATAAATGCATCATATTTCCAATGTCTTAAATAAGGATCTCGATATTGACCAAAATAATCATGACTATGATTTTTGTCATACTCAAGCAGCCCTACTCACAGCCATGTACGGCTTGCACCCAGCGTCCATGGTCTTGGCGACAGAATCTACCAGGTAGCCGCTGATCCCAAAGTCACACATTTTCACTTGGCCCAGAGTGTTGATGAGAATATTGGAAGGTTTCACATCTGGAGAAGGCATAAACAGAGCTGTCAGGGAAGAGTAAGACCAGACTAGCTGCAAGCAAAAATACATTTTAGACCAAAAGCTACCATATGGTCATGAGCAACTTCTATTTGCAAAGAAACCTAAAACAAACATGGAATAAACAAGCATATATTACTGTATTGGCCAAGACTCTCTGTTATTAGTGATCTATGTTGCTTTGAACAGTTTGTCTCTGCAAATGACCACTGGTGAAGAGAGAGCTGGCATTTTCTTACCTCGGTGGATCACGGATAGATTCCGGTGCAGATGCTCCAGTGCCTTTACAATCTAAACAAACAGCGAGGAGTTCAGAGGTGGGGAGCCAATCCATGAGAAATTACCCCTTCCCCAGAGGTACCCACAATTACACACCATCCCTACATTATCTACACATACTTTTAAATATCATAAATATAAAAATATAATAGAATATAATGTAAAAATGCCATGATCATCTTCCCAGCGGCAAAAAAACTACATAAATAGAAACCTTCAATTTACTGCTAAATTACTACTTTAACAACAAGGTTATAATCCAAAGTCCACCATTGGTAAAGAGACCATAGTGCTGTTCTGGTAAGCGAACATATTGAAAGGGAGTATGTCCGTCCTGTTTTGGTAATCAAATGTATGAAATAAGAGTATGTCCGTGCTGGTCTGGCAAGGAAACGGATCGAAAGAGTGTATATTCGTTCTGTTTTGGTAATCAAATACATCAAAAGAGAGCATGTCTGTGCTTTTCTGGTAAGCAAATGTATCAAAGTGTGTGTTAGCATTAAAAATCTACAAAGTGCTGTCACTGCCTTGTGCCATGTCTTCACTGCCACAAAACAAACCCACGTGTATGCTGGGCCTGTGTCAAGGAGACTGTTGCTCACTTTGATTGATGCTGGACAGTATTTGCCAAGAGTTTTTGAAAGAGCAGAAATCAACAACAGTTTTAATGGTAATTAAAATCTGAAATGGTAATACTAACTGCCAGGAATTTTACAATGATTCACCATGAGAGCAGTAATCATCTCATCCTAGAGATATAGGTTCTCATATCAAAGTTAGGGAGAGATGTATCACAGAAGACTCATGCCATTTACCAACCCCTTTCAGAGTACCTCATCCAATCAGACAGTGGAATACGGCAAAAAAAAAGCTTTCTGGCAATCAGCAGCAAAAAGTTGGCAACCACTTACAGATACTGTGATCTTGCCCAGGATATCCTCTGGGATGGTCAGGCCCCTGTCAATCACCTGCTTGTAGAACTTGTCCAGAGATGTGTCCATAAGCTCCATGCAGATCCACACATCGCCCTTGTGATGGTTAAAAGATCCAACAGAATAAGCCAAGAGAGAAAGAGCACAGCATTCACCTCCACCAATAAGAATGGTTTCAAAGGAACTATTTTTAAGGCATTTCTTAACATGCTACCAAAAAGCAGTGCCTGTGATATACCTCTCTGAAGAGTGCTCCATAGAAAGTGACCGTGAAAAAGCAGTCTACCGTCCTCATGGAGATGTCCAGATCCATCAGCAGGCGCTTCTGTTCCTGTGTGTTCACGGTGGCCCGTATTCTCTGGGAAAAAAGGGGCATGTGGGATTGGAGATGCCCCTGTGGTGAGATCGCTGTGAAATTCTCACAGGTTAACTGGTCTGTCAAGATCACCACAGAAGGCAGTACTGTCCTTTATTCCAACGATTCAAATCATATTCAACAAAATCAACCAAGATCTACTTTTACAAAGATTGTGTACTTTTGTGTACTTTTTTTGTATACACACCTGAATAGTTTTTAAAATGCCTGTAAAAAAATGAAACACCTTGATTATTTTATATAAAGGGCACTTCTAAAAGTGGTCTATAGCGGTCTTGGAGGGTCCCTCTGCCCACTGCTACTCACCTTCACAGCCATTATCAGGTCACTGGGGATGTGTCTCATCTTGTCGACTACGCCGTAGGCCCCCCGACCCAACTCGCAAATCTGCTCCAGGTCGTCCGCCTTCATAACAAAGTTCTACTCAAAAGCCAAAGCCGTGTGCAGAAAATGAAGGATCAGTCAGTTCGAAATAAGCATTAATCTTGAGGACTGAGCACCATACAACACAATACTGACTTCCACGACCAAAAACACATCTCTATAAACAGTACCAATTAAAAGAATTTGAATTACCTGCTGTAATATATAATTATCATGGGTTTGAATCCCATTGGCAACGAATCCTGAGCAAACCTTAACCCAAGGTACTCCAGAAGCGATTCACACCTTCTCACCTTTACCTGACACTGACTTATACATTCACATTACATATGGGTTCCTTATACATATATACACACATGACTAATTCTGTCATTCCCTGATCCGGTGGCCAGAGTGTACCACACTGAACAGAAAACTAGGAGTACTTTATTATAAGTGTAACGTCCTGCTCCCAACAAGCCTGATTGTGTGCCACACCCACCTCATTACCTCTTGTTTTGCCCTAATTGGAG
>JAABNY020000045.1:8112590-8130566 GCA_015164015.2 Brevimyrus niger | reverse complement strand
CGGAGGAAACCCCACGACGGCACAGGGAGAACATGCAAACTCCACACACATGTAACCCAGGCGGAGACTCAAACCCGAGTCCCAGAGGTGTGAGGCAACAGTGCTAACCACTGCACCACCATGCCGGCCCCTCATGAGTTTATATTAACTAAATAAATAAAATAAATGTTTTTACATTTACATATTTAATATTTTTGCTAATCAGTTATAAGATTATTTAATTGCACAATTTACCTTCAGTTTTCATTGATTTAAACAGATTTTTAAGCATTCTTCATTTTATAAAATGCATTCTGGTTTAAAGGTGCAATATTTATGTTGAGTACTACAGGACAAGGACAGCTTGGATAATGCCTGAGAGCTAATCTGACAACATATTCAACTGAGCGAGCCACGGAGAAGGCAGAATACTCGGCAGTGCAGAAAGTATAACGGGCGACAGCAAATGAAAATTGCGAGAATGCAACCCTGAAGTCAATGGCGGACCTTGATGTGGCGGTTCATGGCAGTGGACTGGGCAGCCCGAACCAGGCCCTCCAGCTCAGCACCACTGTAGTTCTTGGTCTCTGTTGCCAGTTCTGACAAATCCACATCGGTGGACAGCAACTTGAACTCACGCATCTTGGCTGTGTGAATATTAAGAATCTGCAGCCGGCCCTTTTCATCAGGTAGACCTGGAGAAGAGGATGGAAGGCTTTTCTTAAAGACCGTAAAACTAAACATAGATACGCGGTGAGGGTTTCTGGCAGAGTAGTACATGAAAGTAATAGCAGAACAGAAAGGCTTCATAAGAAATGAAAGGTTCCGTAACACTCATACAAATACATTAGGATATTTCATCTATGAGGATTATTCTGTTAACATGATTGCTAAAAAGGTCGTTTTGACATCATTAAAAATTCACTAATATACAAAGTTAACATTTCCTGGGCTACATGACCAAGTTAACATTTCCTACATGGAACATTTCTTTCACATTCCATATTCCAAGATAAAATGTCATTTACGTCTAGTTTTCTAGTAAGTTTTCAGTTTGCCCCAAAATTATAAAACGTATCTGAATTTATTAGCGTATGTTGGTGGGTCTCTATCAAATCTACATATATTACACCTAAAATATAGAAAAGCTTAATAAAATAAACCAAGAGCAGGTTTTTCCCAGATGGCAGAGGCCAATTGTTCTTACCAATTTCCATTTTAACCTCAAATCTTCCTGGTCTCATCAGAGCTTCATCAATCAAATCTGGTCTGTTTGTCATTCCTATGGACAAGTATTGCCAAACAAACACATGTCACACAGTCATCTCTGAAATAAGGGTGCATGATCAGCCTGCCACAGCAGAACATCAAGACATTTTACTTAACTGGCCAGTAGCCTTATGCACGCTCACAGTAAATCACACTCTCCTTTCGGCTGAGTATGCCGTAAGTCAGGGTTCTTCAAATCTGGACCTCGACTCCAAATCCAGGCCTTGTTTTCAGTTCTCCCAGGTAGCTAGTTTAATAATTACTGATTCTGATTGGTCAGAAGCTTCACACCTGACTGACAGGGAGAGGAAAGCTGGAAAACCAGCAGTGCTCGGACCTCGAGGACCGTGATCTGAATAATCCTGCCTTAGGTGGTAGAGCCACCCCAGAATCCATGGAGAAACTGTCGCACCTATGACCAGGATGTTGTTTAGCTGCTCCACACCATCGATCTTGGACAGCAGCTGGTTGACCACCGTGTCATGAACGCCTGTGCTGCTGGCTCCGGTGCCACGCTGCTTGCATATAGCATCAAGCTCATCGAAAATGATGATGTGCAGACCGCTGTTAGCACCTAGCTGTAAAGACCAAGAGGGAGCAAAAACTGACACTGTTAGGAGCAAGTTAGGAAAGCAACATCTTTAGTGTTGTCATTCCATATTAATGAACTAATGAAACAGTGGCATACAGAGCTGAAGATATTGAGAAAGAAAGAATGAAGAAAGAAAACTGAAGAAAGACCCAAAAAGTATTGCATGCTCTGGACAGCCCTGTCACCTGTCCTGCCCATCTAATCTGTACTCATCACACTTTCACCAAACTGTACAATTTCTAGACACCTAGGCATGCAGACTGCTTCTACAAACATTCACGAAAGAATGGGTCACTCTCAGGAGCTCAGTGAATTCAAGCGTGGTACCGTGATAGGATGCCACCTGTGAAACAATCCATTTGTGAAAATTCCTCACTGCTAAATATTCCACGGTCAACTGTTACTGGTATCATAACAAAGTGGAGAAAATTGGAAACATCAGCAGCTCAGCCACAAAGCGGTAGGCCAGGTAAAATCACAGAGCGGGGACGATGCATGCTGAGGTGCACAGTGTGCAGATGTCGACCCATGGAGCTGGGGGTTAAGGGCCTTACTCAAGAGCTCACAGACATGATTAATCTGTCAAAGCCAGGCTCAAAACAGGGACCTTCTGACCACTGACACAGCGGCGTAACTCGCTGAGTCATTCACTTTAATATATATTAATAACAAGCATTATATTATTTTATGAATATAATGTTTGTTATTATCATATAATGTTTTGTTATTAATATATATTAAAGCTGATAAGGTATGTTAAGATGGTAAAGTATACTTAGATGCTGCTTATGGTACACAAAATGGCAGTTTATTAATTCTAAAAGTGACATTTCATTTATTCATTCTCTATAACATAGCATTTTTATGCCAACAATACAATACATGCTGTGTATTTTAACATATTTATGTGTAATTCATATTGAAATATTAAGCTGCGTTACTGAAAGCTGCACCAAAACAATGTATCTGAATTTGCTTGAATTAATTTCCTTTTTAATTCTACTTACTTTAAATTCAGAATTTGGGCTGCAATTCTGCATCTGTTTTTCAACCGCAATTCAAATTCAATCCAAATTCACAAATTGAATTCGAATTTCGGGGCCATTCTTAGTTCAGTTTTAAATGTTGCACAACTCTGCTTCTTAAGTGCAAACTGAAACTGGACATACCTTTTACCGCTTGCTCATCTTTTGCATGTGTTGTAATTGTGTGTTCATGCATGTTTTTTTTTTTTTGATTTGCCTAATATACACTGCCAGAAAAAGGGTACATCTCTGGTTTTTCCCTAAGATACAAACAACAGTAATGTATCCCCAATGGTACATTTACGTACTGTTAAGGTACAACTGACAGGCCCTTGTGGGTACAGCCCCAGTGACAACTAATCATACCATCAAAAGTTACAAATTGGTACGTTTCTTCTGACTGTGTACACACAAGCATATGTGTAACTGGCAAGCCTGTTGGAGTTACTTACTCTCTTCTGCTCTTCTTCAGCCTCAGCAAAGAGTTTACGAATATTGGCCTCTGATTCCCCCACGTACTTGTTCAGAATTTCAGGCCCATTCACAATCTTAGGCTCACGTGCATTAAGCATCTTCCCAATCTGCCGGGCCATTAAAGTCTTTCCACAGCCAGGGGGGCCAAAGAGCAAGATGCCTTTAACATGCTTACAGCCTAGAGGAAAACAAAACAAATGGAGACAATTATGACCTAATATGTTTATAGCCCTTCATCTCAAGTAAAGGAGTTGTGGACTCCTTTTGCTATCAATCTGTTATGAAATAATGTCTGGAAATAGGAAGGGTTCTGAAGGCACTGCATACCTATAAATACATAAAAATTCACATTAAAATAATTGTTTGAATTATTTTGCAGATCTGCTCTGCCGTGTTGGCTGGGAGCTTCTGTGGGTTTCTGTTTTTGATCCCACTTACCATTACATTAGTATACATCTCCTTTAACTGGCTGATTCCCAATTTACCACTTCTGTCAAAAGCCAAACACTGAAGAAGGAAATATTACTTTTACAATTTGTGTTGCTTTCTGTGACTATTTACTCTCTCTTCAATCGTTAGTGTGCTTGACACTTTCACAGTTCTGTGCTTGAATTTGTAGACCTCTTGGATTCAGTTGCTTCTGTAAATAGCATCTACATAATTGGAAATATTGCATACATTATGAGTGGCCATTAGTTTCTTCTGTGATTATGATAAGATAGCGAGTTATGCAAGTTGTGTGCATTTTTATTCTACTTTCCATTTTTTTAAAAAGCTAATCTCTCTAATTAGCAGTATTTTATGTTAGCCTGATTGGCTCTCCCCAAATTAATTAATAAACTAGAAAGGGACAACAGGTATTCCCAGGACTATGTCACTTCTTTCACCCATTTAATCTATTCGTTCCACACTTACCTTTTTTGAATATAATTCAATTTAACATTTTAGTTATTTGTGTTCTTGTCTACAAATGAGTGCACAAAAACTATGGGTTTTACGGTAGTAAAGTTAATCACTCAAATCTTTGTAATAATACATATGTCTCCCAATCTAACATGGTCTTATTCTGCTACAATGCACATCTACAGTTTGTTTCCCTGTCAGTTTTCACTCTTTTCTTGTCCCCTAAATGTGAGCTCCTATTGACCCAAGAATTAAATTGTATTAATCAGCCTAAAAACTAAAAAAAAGGGGGGGGGGGGGGCTTTGAGAAAGATAGCATTGCAGTGTCACCTGCTCCATCCATCTAATCTGTACTCACACACTCACAGTCCTCTACAACTTCTAGAAGTACTGAATATATCAACTGAAAAGTTTGTGTTTTTTCATGAAAAAAGTCCTAAGTATGATATGTTACTATATGTGTTCATTTGCTGCACATTTCATTTGCATGTCAACTGGCAGAATCTTTTCCCAAGAAGGTGGTTTCCCGTTCTTTTTTTGAAAATACAGGTAAAACAGGAAAGGTATGTGAATATATAGAAAGTTGTAAATTAAATAATAGTAATAATAAATAATGTATTTAAATTAACTGTAATTTCACAGCTGAATGTGATTAATTGTGACTGATTACACCTAATAATAAACCTTGAAATCATAAATATTTACAAATTTAATCGGCAAATTAATAATTAATAGATAATTAATAAAATATACAATTAATAAAACAAGGACTATATGGGTTATTCTCATGGACTAATTCTGTAACATATCAAAACATAAGAAATTATGTGACTTCACTGTTTAAACTTTGGCCTATCATACAAATCGATAGTTTATTGTTTATCCATGCCATTAATACACTCCTGGACCTGAACATACAATCTACAAACAGCATTTTGCAGCAACGCAAATGCAAGTGGAATGCCAGGAAGACATCCTACTGTGGTGCCCAAGCAGAGGTCTGCTTTGATTCCTCAGAACTCACCCATTTGCTCCACAATGTCAGGGGGAAATACCCGGGAGGCAAAAGCCCTGCGGAAAATGTCAGAGAACTCCTTGTCTAGACCTCCAATGCCCATGCGTTCAAAGTTCCAGTCAGGGTTGATGATGGTCTGCCGGGCCTCTTTGGTTTTGGCCTTTCCTGAGTTGGGGTAGGGTACATTATATTATTTTAATTAATTTCTCACAAATCTGGTTTCAACAACAAAATTACGGCAATAAGGCATTATACATAACTCATATTACCATAGTCATTTAACAAAAAGTATTAGTCTTTTCTCAATAGACATAGCAGAATAGACATATATCTATAGTTTATAAGCTATGGTAAAAGACAGATATATACATATTATTTCATAATGAAATGAACAAGTATTATTCCTGAATTCTTGAATGATGGTTAATGATCAGTTTTACACTTTGTTGTTTAACGTATCCCATGCCGCATTTCCAGAATTTCAATGGGATTTTTTTTATCACATAATGTACCCTCTTGAAATTGGCCAACACCAGTGTGCCAGCTGGTATGCCACTTACCCACCAAGGTGAGGGAAGAGCTCTCCGCTTTCTCAAAAATCACCTGACTATTACCTACCAAAAGGCCAATATCAATCTAAAACAGAAACATACAAAGAACTATTAAACATGTTCACAAAACATGAACCAGTAGCGGTTCCAGATGTCTGAATGCCCACTTCAAACATTGAATAGAACACATGGATAACAGTGGACATTGAGACCTTGCTTTGAACAAACCTTGTTTTGTTATGTTACAAAATACAATTCCAAAAAATTCATACAATAAAGAACAGATATACTCTTTCACAGTTAACCTATAAATAGCAGCAATATATGCAATACCCACACTTGTTATTTCATAATTAGTTATAAGTAATATTAAGTTTTTGCAAACTCATCCTTGCAAAACTGTTGTTGCGTGTTATTTGGATAGCAGCAGTCTACAGCAGGGTTCCCCAGATCCGGTCCTTAAGGGCCAAAATCCAACACATTTTGCTGATTTCCCAAAGCACACCTACTAAACCAGGTAATTAGCTGATTAGAATGTGTTTGAGCAGGAATATATACAAACTGTACTGCATTCTGGCCCTCTAAAAGAAGAACTGGGGAACCCTGGTCTACAGTGATCTTGTAGTCATACTTGTCTTTGGGCTTTGCAGCACGTTCTACTCACAATACAACTATATCATTATCTGTCAGTTCTGCTGCAAATCCTCCATTTCATGTTGATGAAAAGCCCAGCAAAATCATGACTTTACCAGCACCATATTTAATGGTACTGATGGAATTCTTCAAGATCTTTGCATAATGAAGGTGAGAATAAGCTTCTCTCAAGTGTGACTTCCTTCTTGCCAGTTTAACACACGGGCTTTAGGAATTATATAATACATCTGGTTTAGCCGAGTCCTTCTTGTTTTATTCTCCCTTAGTCATATGAAAATGGAGGTCTCTGAGGGGTGTTTTTTTATTTAGAAGATGACCCTGTTCTAGGTTTTTTTTACATGTGCACTGGATGCTCAGAACATTCAATATATTTTTATGTCCCTTCACAAAATTTTATCTGTCTGCATCACTTATTAGCTGCACACATTTCATTGTCTGCATACACTGCTGTACACTGCAATGCTGTGCATTTGATAAATGCACTTTGTCTTGATTCTATTTAACCATAACAGCTGTGTTTAATATGAATGATCATTTGCACATGTATGTATTCTATTCAACAACTCCATGGTCTGTAGTCCGGCTGCATGAGGCAGTGTTACTTCAGAAGCAAATCCTGATTTCCTGAGTTCAACAAGTCCCTGGGTCAACGAGGGAGGGTGTTTGTGTTTCACTTCTTTAACCATTCACGGTCTTAATTGTATGACATCACCACATTCATTAAAACCAGTGTTTTCTGTTAAGCAGCAAGGTGCACAGTTTTATAATGGACCCATTTCATTGTGCATGCCTTTTGTTAAGGGGCTTATCGCAGACACAAAACATAGGAACAGGCTTACATGCAAAGGCTGTATGGAGCAATGTAAGGACATGTTTTTATTTCATAATAATAATAACAATAACAATAATAATAATAACAATAATAAGCTGGCAGCTAAGGACCTTGCTCAAGGGCCCACGATCATGAGGTTACTTTGCCAAGGCTGGGCATTAAGAGGCAAGATAGGTAGATACAAACAAGGTGCATTGCAATCCAGGTTACACTGAAAAGTCAATTTAAAATAAGTACATCAACTCGCACTGAAACCCAACATAATACTATAGTATCTCCTGTACCTTCTGCTTCTTTCCCGAAGCTGGCTCCCCCTTGAGGATGCTTGGGTCCATGGCCTCAACATCCTTCACCACCAGCCCAAATAGTTTGTCACAAAAACTGAAAACCAGCTGCAAGGAAAACGCAACCAGAAGAACTGTCTAATTCAAAAAGAGAATAACATGCTTCTGTTTTGGGTGCCTGCACAGTTAAATATTTTAAATTCAAATCAGAGAGAGCGGTTGCATCCTCTCTGGTAAACCAAAACTGCAGAATGAGGTTTTGATTTTTATAGTGAGACACCTGAATGCTCAAAGACTTACTGAGTACAAGAATACATGCACATATGCGAGGAATAAAATTAACCAGTTCCAGCGAATACTGGCAGCAGCCCCAATTCAAACAAATGACAGCAGCAATTAACATTGAACATTCATATTTAAAACGGAAATGAACAACAAATAACAGGCTTCATAAAAACCATTAACTTGTGCTTTTTGGGTATTTGAAAACATGACCAAGGCCTTTTCTCTTGCAATGTTGCCTACCTGCTGCCCCACGCTGAAAGCCTGATTGTTGAACTGCTGAATGAATTCACTGGCCATCTTGTCAGAATCGTAGGGGCTGCTGTCTGTGCTCTTTTTCTGCAGGAAGTCAATCTCAATGGTCATGGCTCCAACACACTGCCTGGACTTGTCAAAATTGTAGTTGGACACTGGGGGTAGATTAGAGGACTAAGTTATATTTTTAAAAATCAATTCCTTACAGGGGGATGCATTGGTGAGAGTGGATTAACATAACCAACAGATTGAAATTCAATAATATAGTCACCCCTTCACATTCACAAGAGTTAGGGATGGAACACCCCACGCAAATGTGAAAATTTGCAAGTAGTACTTGAACACCCCAAACCTCAACCAATAACAGTCTGCTAGCTTGAACAATAGACATTTAATTTCATTTATACAATAACGATATGTGTAACGATATACTTAGCTCACGGAACGAGACGTATTTTAGCAATATTTTAAGGAAGACTTCAAAAAATAAATATATTACTGGACAGCAACCTTTTATTTGATTAATTTGAAAGACAAAAAATGCTAAATAATGCAGATGTATGGTGAAATGTTTTAAGTAATCCTCATAACCAATTTCCAATTACCAATTTCCACACAAACAGTACTGCCTTGTAGACTTTGCATGTCACACTACTTTTTCATTTCCTAATTAGACCTTTTTAGAGAAAATACAAACCATCTAAATTATGGTTCTATCTTGTATATTGTACAAATTTGCTACTGTATGCACTGGGAACACTAAACATTAAGTCCATTATTAAGATAAAAAATGAACAGAACTAATAAGTTTGAATGTTACAGCGTAAAACGTGAGATTCCCTAGACACAAAGACAGCAAACCTGTGCATAAAAATTCTCAATTTGAACCGAGCAATTTCTGATTTGAACAAAAACATGATGTCATTCTTAAAACATTCTTCAAACAGTCTAATCAGTAAACAAATCCACCCATCGGCCCTTACCTTCTACTTCTTGACCAATCGAGAGGCCAGCCCATTTCCTCTGAAGAAAAGAAAAAAGATTCAAGTTAGCAAGAGCTAGTAAACAGGAAGGAGGGTAGAGTCCGACCACGGACATCAATAACCTACTGTAGCTATAGCTAAAACCACATACTTAAATATAGTGCTAATCTTTCAGGTTATTTGTTACAGCTACAACCCAACAGTTTTGAATCTCTGTGACCTCTTAAAACTGGGTACCTGAATGATGTTAAAAGGACAACATCACACTCCTAGTGGCATTATTTGTAAATGAACAATTTAATACTATCAAGCCAGGGAGAAAAGTATGACAGTACATGATGTGATTCACAGAAATTCTTTTCAGTGGATTTCAAAATAGAGGACTCTGATTAAAACAAAAAAAGCAAATGACATTTCAGGTTTAGGCCACCTACTCAGAAACCCTACTCTACAGAACCATACAAAATACACGGGTGAAGTGCTCTGTCTCGTGATTTCCTAATAATCAAGAGTGATCACTGCCACGGGGGAATCTGACAGGCTCAGAAGGTCCTTTGTCCCTCGGGCCATACAGCTCTTCAACATCACACTGAAGGGAGGAGTGTGATGGACTTCAATGTTTACGCCTGTATAGCACACTGTCCCCTGTTATTTTCCCCTTTGTATTGTTACAGTATGTATGTGTGTGTGAATGTCATAGGTCTGTGCGCCTATATATATGTACAATGTGTATAAGCTTCTGGACACCTAAATTTCCTTCGGGATAAATAAAGTATCTCTCTCTCTCTCTCTCTCATGATGGGGTGTACTTGGTCTGCAGCAATGTTTAGGCAATTTGTGTCAAAGTAACATCCTCATGAATAATTGGAAACGAGTTTTCCCAGCAGAACAATACACAGAACATCACGCTACCTCCCATAGTGCATCCTGATGCCATCTCTTCCCCAGGTAAATGACACACATGTACCTGGCCATTCACATGAAGTAACAGATAACATGACTCATCAGACCAGACCGCCTTCGTTGCTCCACGATCCAGTTCTGACAGGTGCTTTCACCAGTGGACAGGGGTCAGCATGGGTGCTCTGACTGGTTTTTGGCTCCGCAGCCCCATATGCAGCAAGCCGCGATGCACTCTGTGTTCTAACACCTTTCTATCATAGCCAGCACCTTCGGGGAGGTACTGACCATCGCATAACAGGAACACCACACAAGATCGGCCATTTTGGAGATGCTCCGTATGCTTGCGCAGTTTTCCTGCTTCTAACATGTCAATTCAAGAAATGACTGCTCACTTGCCTAATAGATAATGGCACCATTGACAAGAGCCATTATAATGAGATAATCAATGTTACTCACTTCACCTGTCAGTAGTTTTAATAACCTGGTTGATCAGGGAACTCTGAAACTACACCTGCTTATTGCACATTCCACTTACATGCAATCTTTCCCACCAATCAGTTGATTAACTGTATTTCATTGTGTATACTTTAATATCCACGTCTTTAAATGTCATTTATACTATTAATATTTTTTTGTCTAAATATGTATATTCTGTTTATTTCTCATTTGCACTATAATCATCATTTTCCATGACATAACAGTAAGAACTTCAACAGATACATCAAGCTCTGTACACTGAGCTCTGAAGCGGCCATGTTCAAGGAACTGCAGAAATACTGTGGGTTATACAGTACTAAAGTTATTCACCCCAAATCTTTGTGATAATGCATAATATGTCTCCCAGTCCAGATTGGTCTTTGTCCATACAAAACTTTCTTACTAGATGGTGGTATTATGGGCTTATGGTCATCTAATTTTTTATACTGTGCAGGATAAAAACACTGGGTTACAAAAAAATTTTTTTGTGAGTTGTATAATATATTTCTGCTGATTTAACATATTTCTGGCCCACAGAACACAAATATGGCATCAGTTTTTGTAGATCAGGTCAGGTTTTTCAGCTAAGTTGATTTTAAAATCTCTTTTTCTGTCTTGAAAAATTTTTTGAATTTTTTTTTAAAACTTTATATATGCAAATTGTATGTTCAATCATCACTGTTCAAAACTTGGGACTTAAATTTCCTTTTCCATGAAGTTCTGGAATGTCCAGTGGCAGGGATGTCTCTAGTCAGATTCCAACAGTAGTCCGCCATCATTACTGCATCCCACCGACCTTGGTACCTGTTCTCCATCTCCTTCATCTCCTGATGGAAACACTCGCCCTGTTCATCACTCATAGATCAACATATTCTTCTTCATCTTCTTCAACACTGGGAGAGTCTTGGTCGCTAATTACAGGAAGTTCTCCAAAAACAGTTATTGGGATTTCATCGCAATGAGCTACAGGAAGACGTGCCGATTCGAGATCAGGATATGTCAGGTTGTTCCGTTTTTTTCTGTTTATCCCAGTCACATCAATAGCGCAAAAGTAGCAATCAGTGCCATGGTTTCTCGGCTCCCTCCAGACCATGGGTATTCCAAACTTCAGACAACTCTTATGACCCTTGGTCCAGTGACGCAGATACTCAGTGCAGTTTTTGCATACCATGTGTGGTGCCCAAGCTTTGTCTTGATCACCTAGTGCCACGCTGAAATAAGCAAGGTATACGCGCTTTACGAAACTTGTGACTGGTTTCCTGTTATGAACTCACTGCAATACCTCAAAACCACATATGTTTAAGACCGTTATATAAATCTTCCTATTTACTTTGCATATACACCTATTCCCATCATGTCGATACTTTAAATCATGCCTAGATTACAGAACTATATCTATATAATGTAAATTCTATGTGAAAATAGCATTGTAATTATTATAATGTATTGTTTCGGGAAAAATTACATTGTACATGCACATTACAGTACGAGTACAGCACTGCCACAAACCAGTGCTTCATAACAACTGAGTTAGGAAGCAGAGCAGTGGAAGTCTGAACAGACAGTGTGCTGACACACATCAAGCTCAATCCACGCCACGCACTTTGCACACCAATTTTAAATTGTGCATTTTGGTGTTAAAACTGTTTACAAAGCCATGGTGGTGCAGTGGTTAGCACTGTTGCCTTACACCTCTGGGACCTGGGTTCGAGTCTCCGCCTGGGTTACATGTGTGTGGAGTTTGCATGTTCTCCATGTGCCGTCGTAGGGTTTCCTCCGGTTTCCCCCCACAGTCCAAAGACATGCTGAGGCTGATTGGAGTTGCTAAATTGTGCATGTGTGAGGGACTGGTGTGTGAGTGTGCCCTGCGTTAGGCTGGCCCCCTGTCCAGGGTTGTTCCCTGCCTCGTGCCCGTTTCTTCCGGGATAGGCTCTGGACCCCCCCGCAACCCAGTAGGATAAGCGGGTTGGAAAATGGATGGATGGATGGAACAGTTTCCCAAATCACAACTGTTGAAACCCAGGTAAGATGCAGGGCCCATGGTCTCAACCCTAGGTCACACAGCTTTATATGTATTTTTTTTTTGCATTTAAGTACAAAATAAACAGGATAAAACAAGAAGAGCATATAATGACCACATCTAAGCACATTTATCAAATCAGTCATTTGTAAAGTAAGAAAAATCCAAAAAAAAACAAACAATTTGTAAAGTTAAAAAAGCACAATGACACTTTTTTCATAAACACCTTAAATGTTATCTGCTATCACCATTCCCCTTTTGCTGCCACTAAGCAGCTATGCTTCAACTTTGGGACAAGTTGTCTCGAAATTTGACCGGTCCCAGTTCCTCACCCATACCATGTGCCTACAAAGCCCCAAGGATCCTTCAAATACTTTTTTTGTATCAAGTGTCAAAACTGCCCTTTTCATTGATATCACTATGTGGCGCTCCTTTCGTTTTTGGCTGATCTGTCTTGAAACTTAATCAGTTGCAGGTTGTTATACATGAAATGCCTCTGCAACATTTGAAAATCATTCGTAAAATAATTTTTAAGTGGACGGGTCTTAAAACCAGATGCAATTCCTGTCCAGGGCATACAGTACAATACAATAAGAGACATACAATAAATAGATATCTTTCAACTATACCTGTGGTAAACTGAAAGCAATGGTCCCTGGAACCACACTGTGGTGGCTCTTGACAGTGAAGACGAACTTGTGGGTGGGTGTGGTCTTCACAGTCACATGTCTGGAGGGAATAGCAGCGGGTTAATAAAACAATCAAATCTGAGTAGCCTGTAGAACAGAAACAGCTGAAATTACAACAGCAGATTATTAAAAAAACTCAGAGGAACATATCTGATTAACACATATTAAGACAATGTGACAAGCTTGTGCCAGAGTCAATAAATTAAAAATGTAGTTAGTTTCACTAACAATTAATTAGTACTTAAAACTCAGAATAACTAAATAATAATAGGTTTTCTACATCCTTACTGTTCTAGAATAAACAAATAGAAAGACAATGTAACTCCTTAAAATGCCCCACAATTTTTCTCACACTGGCAACAATGTCACACTTCATTGCAATAACAGCCCCTCAATTGCAGCAAATGCACAAAACAGCCCAAGCTAGCAAGTCCCAAATCATCCATTGTTTTTTTTTTTAATTACTCACATTGTCTCACACTCCACTAAATGCTACTCCCACCTCTCAAAACTTTGTTTTTACAAAGACTGCAAATCGCTTTGCTACTAGTTGCTGTTAAAAGCATCAAAGACTTCCAGATCGTCATCCTCTTAGCTGATGTTCTTACACTTCCGCAAAATGTATATGCATGACATCACAGCAGGCAGAAGTCACTGCACTCACACACACTGAGTAGCAAAAAACTGTATTGATTGTACAAATAGATTTAACACGAAGTAGGAGCTATCTTTTTAGAGAATGTTAAGAGAAAAAAGTATCTAAAGAAGTATCGGAAAAAAACTAAAAAGTATCGGAAGTGGATTGGTCACAGATGACCGATACCAGATCCGTCAAGCAGGTCTGGATCGGCTCCGATACCGATCCGAATATCTAATCGGTGCATCTCTAATATACACATCCTAAGTTAAAAATGGAGTACAAATATCATATTTTGTGTTATATAAATATTTTAATTATGTAAATAATGTATTGTTGCACCATTGATAGAGAACATACTCAATCTGGTAAGCAGGTAATCTATCTATAATGGCCTTTTGTATCACAAAAGGGATTCATAAATATCTGAGAAGAAACAAAAACAAATTAGAAACAACGATTTCTCTGTATATCAGTTCAGTCTCACTACAACTGGTTGTACTCACTGCCCAGACTGAAGGTCTTTTTCGCTCACCACAGCACAGTTAGTCAGGGAAAGTTCATCTGTTGGGCATCGAGCTGCTTGCATCGTCTGAAGAGAAGAGAGAATTTGACAAAGTTCCAGTAATACACCAAAAAATGCAACTTTCATTATAAAACAATGACACAAAGGGCCTCTTTACGGTGTTAGCTGTTCTGTCCAACTCTGAAGAGATCTGAACTTTCCTGTGGAAAAAACACTGCAGTCGAGAAGATTGTGAGATTGGAATCTTACTCAGACACCAAGTGAAATTTTCTGTTTAATATATTTTTAAATTGGTTACTAATCACTTATCCAGTTAAGAAGGAATATGTATATAGTAACAAATACAAAAAAAATATTTAGAATGGAGTATGTTTCACAATCAGGCCAAAATTTCACAGGTAAACAAGCTATCCTTAATTGGCAAAAATGAATCATGTGGAGAAATGATCCTATAAACATCTTGTCTTTGCACCGGTTTGCGAAGCACCCTGCTGAGTATGAAGTGAAGTCAGACTCAACATGACCGGGCAGCTTACAGATACCTACCTCGAAGCAACACAGCACATTTACCACTACATTTATTTAGGGGTTAAGAGGAGAGCTCAGCATTTTCCGTTTGTAATGGTTATCTCAGAGATTTTTCAACTGCAGAAGAGAAGCAGCGAGAGAGCACAGCTTCCTACTTTCCTGCACACAACCTGAAGCTGTGAAATCAACCCAAAATAAGAAGAGCAGCCTTCAGAGTCAGTAGATTTTTTTCTCCAATTTCTTCACCATAATTTGTAATTTGTGTATATATCAAAGACAACATTCAAATAAATGTCCTTCCCCCAGTGTGGCCGGGCATGAACTGGGGAGGGGGCGTGTAAGTGATGTTGACAGCAATGGCAGCTTACCCAAACTTCAATACAGTAATGCTGTAGGATGCTACATTGTAATGGTCACTGATATTAATCACAGTTCACCCCAACTCACGAGAGTACTTAAACTGGAAACCAGCCACAAAAGATGATTTAATAAAGACAGCCTCAGAGGCCCTGCTTGTTGTTCCTGTCTAAAATGATTTCTGAGAACATTCAGCTTTCATTTCAGGTTAATCATTTGTTTCTAGCAAGGTTCTCCAGCCATGAAGCTTGCATACCGTGAAATGCAAATCTTTTAAAGCTTGTATACATATATATCTGAAATCACACTAAATCCTTTCCTGACACAGGTGTGGCAGCATCAGATTCCGAACTTTTCCGTTTTCCAGCCAAGCAAAAGCCATTCACAGTAGCATTTATACAGGCAGCCTTGTCAATGCTAAAACATGTCTAAACACACTGGGTTACTGCAGCTGAAAGACATGCATAAGGCCTGCATAAGGCCTGGAAGCCCTCTGTATCCACAGCTGCAATATCACTCTTGTCCACTTGGGACAGCATTTGATGGCCAGTTAGAGACAACTGAATAAACAGGCTTTTGCCAATTCTATCCAAAAATGAGACAGGGCACAAACTGCAGTCACACCCACTATAACAGCAAAAGAAATAAAGCAGTGGCATACTTGTGTTAGCTTAATGCTTCTTCCCATACCCATTCTGCAATCTGAAAGGCTGTCACCCTAAATCTTTCACTTTTTCAAACAGAAACAAAAAGCTTGGACTTCACATCGTCTGCACCACTGATACACCATACGTTGGAAATTGTGTCATTGCATCAAGGTTGTCATGGTGCTGGATTTTAAAAAGAAACTATATTTATAAATATAACAATGTGTAATAACAGGCATAAACAGTAAATCACTCTGAGCAGAAAAAAAAAAATCATGTGAAATATTTCTCACCATCAATACATTTACCTTGTATCTTTCTGAAATGTAATATACAACAAAAAAGCCAAATGTAGCCCGTGGATTTATCATCAACATTCTGGCTGCGGCAAGCGTCCAGAGCACTGTACCTTCTCTGCAGGCAGTGCAGCCAAACTAAAGCAGTTGGTCATTGTGACAGCATGCAGCCTCATCTTTCCACTCACTGTAGGGCACAGCGTTATATTTCAGAAAGTGTTAATAAATCATTCTACTGCAATGGGCCAAACAAAAAAAAAAAAAAAACTTTTTCATGTTTTCTTCTTTAGCAATTCTCAACAAATTAAGCAAAATTGCCTTCATATCCCAACTGACTCTGCCTGGTTGTCAAACCCATCTTTTCATTCAAAACAAAAATGGCGTTGTGTTAATAAGGATTACAAACATCCCCCAGGACAACTGACATATTGTTTTTCTTGCTTTCAAGAAAATATACATACCTTGAAAAATATTACGACCTGGGGGCCAAACGTACGCAAGGGAAAGGGAGGGGAAGAGGATATCAGATACAGATTGCAAAAATGCCAAAATCCCCATTATGGTAATCCAGTCGGTAGCTCAGTGCATCGAAAGAAGCATTTCAAATTAATAATAAAGTGGGTTCAGAGTTGAGGTCAATTCTCACATTACTCCTGGCATGTCTGTTAACATAAAGTGTACATCCGAATATTGGCAACTGGACAAATCAGTGTACCAAAACATACCACTTAATTGTAATTAGAGAAAATAAATTAATTTTGAAGTAAATTGTCAGATCTCTTCACAATGAAATTGACCCCAAGTCTTGAAACACAGAAACTTGACGTATATATTTACAGAGTAACTCAACAGCTGATTTTTGTCATGTTTCATGTACTGTTGGAGAAACATTTATATTACATAATACACACACACACACATATATATTAGTGCTGTCACACAATTAAAATTCTTAATCAGATTAATCACAGGGTTGCTGTGGATTAATTTTGATTAATCACGATTAAATATCATTAATTTTTAATCTATATTAATCACATTTCATTTTGCATGAGCAAACAGACTCAAGAAAAAAGGTAATATATATGTACTTAACATGTTTATTGAACATCTTGAACGCAAGTTGGATGCATTCCATCTGCCACAGAAGTGCAATACCATGGACCCATATCAAAAAGCAAGATTTTTTTGCTTAGCCAGATAATTTGTCGGATTCAAGGTACCTCAGAAAACTACCATAAATCCGACAAATAATCTGACTAATCATGAAATCCAATTCTAGCCCGAATAATAATTGGTAGCCATTCTGAGCAATATCACTTCATAACATATGACGCACGGTGCTTCACGTACAAAACTCCGTAGCAACATGCCCACAGATAAGTTGGACGGTATAGTGTGTGCGACCGATTTAATGAGCCACAAATGAGAAGTACTGCTTAAAACAGGAAAAAACTACAACTTTCCCTTCTGTTGATAAAGGGCGCAGCCATCTTGGATTCTGAACTCGGGATCCTCTGGGTTGTCCGAGATATTTCTCGGATCTCAAAGCAACGGAAGCATGCATGTCGTCACTTCTGGCTTTGAAACTTGGAATCCGACTCAGAAACTACCCTAAATGGGTTGACAGAGAAATTTCAGGGATTTTGAGTCATTAATTGGGTTAATTGCGTTAAAAAAAATATTTTAATCAAATTAATCATGATGACAAACTAATCCATGTTAACCCTTTAATTGTGACAGACGTAATATATATATATATATATATATATTATATATATATATATATATGTATATT
>JAABNY020000045.1:8090852-8112490 GCA_015164015.2 Brevimyrus niger | reverse complement strand
GTACCTTAAATCCAACAAGTAGTCTGGCTAAGCAAAAAATCTTGCTTTTTGATATGGTATTGTAGTTCTGTGGCAGACGGAATGCATCCGACTCGTGTTCAGGATGTTCAATAAACATATTAAGTGCATACATTGATCTGTAATGTAAACATACTCCAACTCCAACAGAGACATTCTCACTGCACAATCTGGCATTTTCTGTCACGGAGGGTGAGGGATTTCATTGGGTCTTTCATCACTCATAAGAGGTCTCCAATTACCAGCCAGCAACATCTTCATAATTCGCTATTAAATTTGTGCCACTGACCAATCTTTCATTTTCCAGTGAATAAAAACCAATATAATGTCATTGCACTGATCCTCAAATCAATAGTGCTTAATGTGTTTGAGGTTTTCATTACAGGTCAGTAGTTGGCCGTTTGACAGTTTACACTGGCTTCTTTCCCCCGTTTAATAGTATAAATTCAGAAGTTCTGCTTTCTTTGTATTCCATTAATAGTGTACAATTACAGCGATACCTCAGTTGTCGAACTTAATCCATTCCGGTCTCCGGATAAAATTTTAAAAAGTTTGAATTCTGATTAAAAAAAATCATGGAAAACCAATTAATTGGTTCCCGGCCCCCCCAAACTACACCTAAATATGTTTTTTTCAGCATTTAAACACAAAATCAACAGGAAAAAACAAGAAGAGCATTTTTTCTTAATGGCTTCCAAAAAGATAAAGATCTTATTCCAACATTACCCCTGTCCTGCCCCGATCGTCCGCCCTTCCGTGTGCCACGCCCCCCTCGTTAACCTCGTGTGGGATCCCGATGTGATCAGCTGTTTCTGGTTGTTGTCATTAGTCCTCTGTATTAAGTCCATCCGGTTTGTTTGACTTTTAAGAAATTTGAGTTCTAGTCAGTTCGAGAACCGAGGCACCACTGTACTTCAAAAAAACCTCAGTGAAATCAAAAAGATTTGAATTTATGTTACCATAATCAAATCGATTCGTGATAGAAATGAAAGATTTCTGACTCATCAAATTGTTCCCTCAACAACAGCAATCAAATCGACTTGGGACCAAAAATTTACACCACTATAAATATTAAATGTGCCCTTTGTAATTCAAACACAAAGAGTCCGACAAAAGCTTGAAGAGCCTGCAATATTGCAATACTGACACCTACTGGCAAACGGGTATGGAGCTGTCCTTCAGCACCACCCACAAAATGAATTCCATTTTAGTAAGAGGCATTATACACTATGCAACTTTCAGCCTTCTCTAAGCTTTTTAAAATATTTTGCATATTATGCCAAATGGTCTCACACCATATTAAGTATTCTTCTGCTATGCCTTCTGAAGAGAGCAGCTCAAAAATACCCAATTACAGCATCCTTTAGGCATTTCTATCACAAACCACAAGGCCACTATTGCCATGTAAAAATTACAGAATTTTTTTATAATTTTACATTGCTAATCTAAACCAACTGCAAATCAAATTAAATAAGAAGTGTTCATTGCACAACTAAAACATTTATTCCTACTGACATTTTTGTTGACTATATTTTCTGTATTTATGCACAGTCTTCAGAATGACCAAGTGTACATTTCACTAGTCCAGTAGGTGACCAGATGTACACTTGTAAGAGCTCTTTTTAATGTACAAGACTGGGATTTTACTTTATAAGTCTCTGCACAGCCTGGGATACAATGTTTGTACTAAGCAATACAAAAGCGATACCAAACATCTGAAGATGCACCTTAAAGCACAAAGTACAGTAGGCCTACAGGAACAAACACTATGTGTTTTGCTAAATTTGTGTGTGCAGTATTTAAGTTCAGATTATTAACTCTATGGAAGGTTGTATAAAGCTTTTCCAAAAGATTATCAACTTAAGGAATGCCTTTGTATTTATTCTTTACTAACCTTCCTACTCCGCTCTCAGAAGAATCTAGTTCAAATAGTTTGCAGTGCAAATGTAAAAGTTGCATGTAAAATTTCACCCCTAATATTGTAAGGCACTGATCAACCCACATATGTTGCCATTAATTAATCCTGATTATGTGTTTTAACAGCTGTAAAGAAAATACAGTCTTCTGATGATTGATGACACTTTCCCTTTTGTAAAGCCTGTATGTTTGTCAAAATATGTATGTTCTGAGACTAATAATACGGACTGAGCATTCTGATGCAGCCAAACATTAGAAACGTTATCTGGAGTTGGCAGGTATTTTCAAGATAGTCATTAAAGTCTGGAACTGAACAGACCACTATTAATCATTTTAATTCTTTAAGGAGCAACTACACTAGTGGCTAAAATAGTGGAAACACCTTGCATTTTTTGCATAATGCTTTAAAAACTATTACGCAAATACTGGTGGTAATGTTTATAAACCATCAAAGAACTGTTCAAGTATCATACACTGGATGATTAAATAAGTCATTGGAGTAACTGGAGTAAAATTCAGCAACTTTTAAATATTAGAAATATTTCCACAATTTTGGCCAATAGTATACCAAAGTGAAAAACCATACACGTAGCTGATATTGTTATTATAACAGCAACAGAAAAATAAAAAGTTACAGTACAGTGAAAAGCTAAGTATCAAACACAGTGACCAATGCACACAAAGCACGCAGCTGGCTGAGCACATGAGATGATACATGTCTTCACAGGAGGATAATTCATTACAAACCCCATTCATAGCATCGATCCAAGAGGAACCCTCTCATCTCTTTGTGAGAAAATGCTCTACTGTAAGCAGAAAGTCTAAATATAGCACACCTCAAGGCTTATAAAGGGGACTGAGAGAGGACAAGCCAGAGGAAGAAGGGATTAGAAATGCATTCTCTATTTCAATTACACATAGGCTACGTTCACACTGCCAGGTCCGAAACGTCACGCATGCGCACATTAGTACGTTTTTACACAGGAAAAAAGCTGGTCATAAAATTGTCATGTTGTGCGGCCATGACCGCTGTGCTGATTCAAGTCTTTGGTCTCCTTAAACTTTGACTTCAGGCTCTTTGTTTTTCTTTGGCATTGTAGCGACGTTCCTTTGTGTCCGCGCTGTGCCATTTCTTTGGCAATTATTTCAAATACTACTAAATTACTGGTTCCATCCAGTTTAGCTTAAACAGATTCATTTCCCCAAATATCAGTTAAATCCCCAACTTCTCCATCTTTCCACTGACTGTTATTACAGTATGCATCAAACTGAAACACAGTCAGATACAGAATAAATTTCCACAAAAATCTATAATTGGGGTATAGTCAGACTCTGTGGGTTGTGATTGGAAGGTTTCTGGTTCCAATCCTGTGGCTCAAATGACGGAGCAAGGTGCTTGTACCCCAACTGCTCATACGGTTGGCTTACCCTGCTCTCATCTCTATGTTGTTTTGGATAAACAGATGAACCAGACCCTATACATATATAAATACAGCTTGTTTCAGAGGTTTAAAGAGAAAACCAGGGAGGGTTTTTGTAAAAATAAATACTCAAAAACATCTTAGGGGGCAGCACGGTGGTGCAGTGGTTAGCACTGTCACCTCATACCTCTGGAACTGGGGTTCAAGTTACCGCCAGAGTTCAATGTGTGTGAAGTTTGCATGTTCTCCCCGTGTTGTCATGGGGTTTCCTCAAAAGTCACTCAGAACAGCTATGTGAGAGTTTGTGAAATGCTCAAAAAGGTGAATATGGAATAATAATATGGTGGGCAGCGTGTGGCTCAGTGAGCTGTGCCTCTAATTACAAGATTGCCGGTTCAAACCCAGCCTCAGCGTGCCTCGCTCATTGAGTGAGGCCCTTAAGCCCCAGCTCCCTGGGCACCCCAACAGGTGGCTGCCCTTCACAGACAGCTTACACTACAAAGAGCAAGTAGAGGGAGACGTAAAAAAGAATTTCCCCACGGGGACAATAAAGGATCAATTATTATTATTATTACAGTATCAGAAAGCAGGTCTGGCATTGAATTTATACTATAGAGTACCAGAAATAACAACAAGAACAGTAACATTAAACAATTCATGCAATATGGACATAAAACAATAAGATGATTTTGATAATTACACCATTTAAGTGAGCATAAGCACTGGAGTATAGCAAGTCATTTACTTTAAGTAGGGTAGAAGTATTCAATTACATGTTACACTGAGCTAATGCAAGTCTACAACTTCAACACAGCAACTTAGCCTGCAAACTACTGACATCACAGACTGTTGGTATCTTCCTTTGAGATGCTTTGTCATGTCTTTGGGCAGCCATTCTCTGCTGTGTGCTTTCTGTGATCAGCAAATTGTCCCAGAACATGTGCTCACCTAAAACATGATTATGAACTGAAAAGTGATATTATTACAATGGTAAAACACATATGCAAAAATACCAAACAGCTGACAAAGTTGACAGTCGGCACTTACACCAAATATTTCATACCCAGTAATTGCTGATTTATTTAGTGTGTGGGAAAACTTTGACATAATGTAATTAATCATAATCATAATAATTTGCTGAACGTGTCATTATAAAAAGTGGAGTAGCCATTTTATTCATGTTCAGACTACAGCTGCCTTTCCAAGTTGCAGATCTCAATACAACTCTGCAAATATGTGGGATGAGATGGACAAAAGCCACTAGATCCAGGGTTCCACCACTGCCTATTCATGTCGACATTGTACGTTAGTTTTCGGTTTTGACCGAACATGAGATGGTAATCGAATCTGAAACTGAGGAAGAACCACCTGATTTTAAATCGGCAGTGTGGCAGCCTATTACTTTTCCAGTAATCACAAACGAAAACTGTATCAAAATCACTGAAAAGACAAAAACTGCGTACAAACACTGTAAAAGACATACACAAATAACACAACGAACATGCTTCAGCATGTCCACCGGCACCACAGTGAGCTCAATTCATCACCGCCATGTGCGCCAAAGCTACACATGCAAGTTTAGTTTATTTAGTAAGGCTTTATATTAAGTGCACCTTCATAATGCATTCATAGAACATTCATAAGCAGCATGCAAGTACACTTTAACATCCTAACATCCCTTACAGTTACCGTTGTGTCCTGCGTAAGGCATGCAGTGTTTGTAGACATTCTGTAACTTAGATTAGTAAACACTAAAATCCTTCAGCTCTTAATTACAATGACACGACAGTTTAAACAACAAACGCACAGCGTATAATCCGCCATATTTACATATTGTATCCTTATATGGTAATTGTGTGATATCTCGCTCCGCCCACAAATCGCCCCGCCCCTTCCCGCAGGCTGCAGTGAGGACCCTCTCAGTAGTGATGTGCGATACAAAGTAAATACAGGGAAAGTATCGCCGATGCGATACCGATATCGATACTTCTTAATAATTAAGGTAGATGCATAATCAAATTGCTAAAGCTGAATTAATTTTCATTACCTTTAAGTCTTTTTACGATTTTTTTTTTTTGATTAATTAGGTGAACAGGACAGAATTTGGGCAAAGTTTATACGCAAGTAAATACTGCAGTGCTGAGGTACCAGCTGGCAGCGCTGGACTGATGCCAGCTGGTAAATAGTTCTCAGTAATCACAGGTGTGATTATAAATGTGCTGTGTGTTATGTCACATATTTACATATTTAAACAGTTAATGTTTATTGTTGTATGTAGTGTGTGTGTATGTGTGCGTGCGCTTATTGTGTGTATGAGTAAACGGGGCGACGTGCACGGTGAGCAGTGCCGGTGTGTGGGTAGTAGTAGTGCGGGTGTAATAAACGCCATCTGATGATTAAACCCTGAAGTATCCCTACTGTTTAATTATTGCGAGCATGACTCAGCGACCCACTATTATAAGTCTTTATTATAAATATTATAGTGTGTATGGGCGCCTGTGCCTGTTTGCTAGCCTGGCGCTGCTTAATCACGTGCCGGGATCGGCAATTGAGAGCAGCAGCGCGAACACAGACAGCCGCAGTGCATTCGGGAGAGAGATTGAAACTGAAGCATCGATGTCATTAAACTGGTATCGATCAATATCAATACCAACATTATTATCGATATTATCGATACTTGGATCAATCTGCCCACCACTCCCTCTCAGGCATTTGGCCGAGTTATGGATCACTGCTGTGCTTTGTCAGTGTGTTTGCTGATTCCTTTATCTTTGTGTTCCTTGAGCATGGTCGCCCATTTCGCCCAAACTAATGGCAAAGTCTCACGGGGCCAACATTAGCTACTCATTTGCAGCTTCCGACTCATTTAGCTTCGTATTCATATTCCGACTCATTTATCTTCCTTAAGGGGAATGTTCGCAGCAGCACATGCTGCACAGTTATATAGTTTTATAGTTAAAACACTTTGAAAATACGAAATAAAATGTGAATAGAATTTTTAAGCTGTAGCACAAATATTTATGCAGGTATGCTACTGTAAGGAAACACTGAAATTAGCCTAGCCCAGGCTGCCATGTTTCCAGCCTATAACACCTAGCTGGCCCAGGCTAATTTCAGTGTCGTTATAGTTGTGTGCCTGCTGTGTACTACATACATTTCATATTTCCCTTACCCGAGATGAATGTAACCTCCACATTCCATTATGAAATGTGGCTTCTTTTTCAAATCAATGTGTACAATTGCTCAAAGTGTCATTCAATCAGTTTACTGGTATGAAAGAATAATCATATTATGACTGGGTAATTCAACCACTTTCATTAAAGGGAGATTTGTGAAATTCTGATATGAAAAAAATATACGCGCTACAGCATTACATGTACATTTAATTTAGAATTTCAAAGTTTCAAATAAAACCTCACTTGGTTTCCTTCTACTGCTATTCTTTTTTCTTCCTGGTTATGTTTTATATCCAATCCTGTTTCCGTAAAAATTGGAAAATACAGCAATAATTGGCCATGTCTGTTCTATTATTTGATTGGTAGCAGAAATACAAAGTAATTACCTCATTACCTAGCAACTGCGTGGGCTGTCAGTGTAGCGCACATCCACACCCACGACCCCAGTGTGACTTACATTGCTAGCTAGACTTAACGTTAGTTAAAAAAGTTACATTTATTTCGTCGGTTTTGTGAAATGGGGAAGTGACGAGCGAGGAAAACGACAAAACATTGGATGAGCCACCACCATCAAAGAAAAAGCGTACATAAAACGTAGAGTGGCCAAAAAGAGAAAACTTTTGTGGATGGCTAAGGCCCAACCAAGGTGACTTGGGGAGTTTTCTGCAAAACAGAATCTCCCAGTTAACTTGAAAACTTAAGGCAAATGTGAAAACTGTCCAAAAGGAGGAGATAAAAAGGATCTTCTTATTGGACAGTCCTTACATTTGGCTTTTAAGTTATCTGGCTAATGAAAAAAAACTGATTTGTGGAATCCCCCCCCTCACTGTTCCCCAACATTTGTGTTTTGTGTCTAGCCAAAAAATCAGTTAAATATGAAGAAAAAGCAGCTCTGTAAAATTATGCAAAAACAAAGTAGCATCACAGTTTTTGTATTAAGCAAACACAAAAATCTAAATTGTAACTTTTGGTCAAAGCAGTACATCAAATTAAACTTTAAATTATCATGCTTGAAATTTAAAACATTCACTGAGGGACAGCAGGAACGTCTGTAGGCAGCAAAAAGGATGAGAAATACACATGGAAAGGAGGTGAGAATGTCTGTGTTATGTTGTCCAAATTCATTAAGTTAACAAGTTGCTTAAAATCTATTATAATACGTATAATAATGTTTTCATTGATAAAGGGACATATTAGGATTATGTTTCATTATATATTATGATTAGACCATATATAAATTTCCACAAATCACAAATCGTAGGTGGCAACCCTACCAGTGAAGCTGCGAATAAGATGCTAACTTTAGCCACGAAATAAGACGCTGCGAATAATCAGCTAAATGAATCGGAAGGTGCAAATAAGTCGCCGTGTGCAACTGCCATTAGTGTGGGCGACACAAATGAGCCTGCACAAGAAACACTAATGCCTTGTCCACACGTACACAAATATTTTTTAAAACGGTGTTTTTCCTACTACGTTTTAAAAAAAATCCCTGTCCACATCAACATTGTCTTCTAAAAAACATCCGTCCACATGAAACTGCTTAAATGCACTGTCAAATGCATATGCAAAAACAACAGGCGGCATTATAACTCTAACCGTACTACCATGTTAGCCAATCAGAAGCCTAATTGCCAGTCCTGTTAAGTTGAAAACCATGGCGCACATTCCGAGGCCTGTGTCGATCAATATATTGTGAGATTGACTGAACATTTATGTGTACACATGTAAGAAGTCCTGTCAGCAACGTTAGCACAAGCACAATTTCGGCTAAGTCCGCCATTGCTCAAACTCGCCTAATGTATACAGCGCACGCTCTGACATTAATCAAAGTGGACAACGGCACACAATCTGACATTTCGAGCCAAAAACTCTGTTTTCCCTGTCTACATGTCAATGCTGAAAACGGAGTTTCTTATAACCTTCACCCTGGATGGAGTTTTGCAAAAGCTCCATTTTCAGTGACCTGATACAGCATTTACGTGTGTAATAAAGCCCAAGACGTATAGAAAAAGGTACGTTTTAAAATATACCTGTGTACGTGTGGACAAGGCAAAAGATAACGGAATTGGCAAACGCACTGAGAAAGTGCAACGGTGATCGTAACTCCGCCCACTCCCATGCTCCAATTAACATATATTTACATGTTGCGAACTTGAGAATGAAAATGCAAAGTAGAAAATAAAAAGTCAAATTGGAAAATAAAAAGACAAAAGGTTTTTTAAATTAGATTTTTAATTTTTTTGCATCTGACTCATGAGTGGAAAATTAAAATGCAAATTGTGTTATTTCATTTTGGCAGGATTTTTGCACATTGACTTTGAAAACTAAACGGCAAAGTGGAGATTTTGCATTTTTGCGGAAAATACCTCCCACAGTAAGTTACTGCAAGCTCTCTTGTGTTTGCGAAGGGATAAGAATCGCCAACTCGTAGTTATGTTTATGGGAAAGTGAGGAAGAATCTTTAATACAGTCCAAAGTTTGGTTTTTGCTTTTTTGTTTAGGCCTACAATCAAGTGTTTAGTTTTATTTTGTTGTTCAAGTCATATTAACCTCCAGACTGTATTCACTTTCACCCACCTCTCCCATCAGATTGCACTCCCAGTTGAGTCAGAACAATAGAAGTCAGGCTGTCACCACAGTCGCTGCCACTGTGCCACACCTCGTCACCACAACATGACATCACCAACATACCAAAACACAATGCAGAGTGCCTTGACGGGAGGTTCAAAGGGCTAGCGTCCCCTGTCCACTGGAGTTAACGATGCAGGAAGCATCATATAGCCAGGGTTGAAAAAATATATTTATTTATTAGAAGAAGTCCTATGCCTTTATTATTTAAAAATATAACCAAGAATTTTATATTTAGATTGATTCCCCCACTCTAACATATTTCTCAAGTGTACTCTTACATCTCCAGTACTCCACTGCTGTCCGTTGGCCAATTCTCACCCAAGATAGAGGCATGTTGTGGTAATGCATTGCATCGTTTCTTGTCAAATCATACTGCATCACAAAAGGGGTCAATCGCGTCGCAATAGTAGATGCTTCATATGTACCTTTAATATATCGGGTCATTAGTAATGCATTGAGAAGTGTATCGTATCGCCTCACAAGTGGAGATGCATATCTATAATACATATACATATTATATACTAGCCTATTAACATGCAATATGTAATTATATGGTTAAAGTTTAAATAATAATGAGACACCTGGTTTCAAGCAAATGTTCTTTTGACAGGTACAATATATTTAATGTAAAAGTTCTAGAAATTCAATACTTAAAAATGAGGGGAGTGCAAGTATGCATATATGCATCCCTAAAATGACAATATATCTTTGTAACACATCACTGTGACTAAACTGATCTCTCTCCATAACACTAAATTCCTTTTTCTAGTATTTTTTTTCTTGAAGTAAGCCTGCTTAATTGACATTACATCCAGGACGACCATGAGTCAGGATTAGTACACATAGAGTGATATTTCTTTTCTTTTTTTACTACATAATATAAACCCACGTTTTTAATATTAAATTATCACAACAAAGAATATGCCTTTGATAAGCAAAAAAAAAAACAGAACGAAGACTTGAGGTTTGCTTTCTAAATGGTTGCCAGAATGATGTTAAAACTATTAATGTTGTGTAAATAATCAAACAAACAAACCCATTCAGTGAATATCTTGCGTCTTAACCCTTGAGAGTCTGTCTATAGTAGCCCTGATGGTGGTGAGCCGATCTGCAGTTGTGATCCACAATTTTGCTACGTTTACACGACAAGGAGACGTTAGAGCCTCCGTTTTCACCATTTTAATACATCGTGTAATACATCGAATGTAAAAGGCTTTCACCTTAATGGTGACATCACCAAGTTCACATAAAAGGTATGCACAAACAAATAAAATAAAACTCGCATGAAAAGAACTTTATTCCCTTAGGGCCTGTCAAGGTTAAATGGTTTTCTTTCTACCATGTTTATGTATTATTCATTCATTCATTCATTCATTCATTTATTTATTTATTATCCTAGGATTAGAATAATCCTGCAACGCCTCGCCTAGTCAAACCTTTCACATATTATATGCGGTATTTGGGTATGCGGTAATTCACATCAAATAATGTATTTTCCCCTTAAGATCCATGTAACGTTAACTGGTAAATGTCAAACAAGCATCGTATGCCAATACACACCAGTATCGTCTCCATCCCCTTATCCTTTAAGCATTAGTTTGTTTCTAGGTTAGGTAACAGCCTATTTCAAATCTCAACAAAATGCACATTCGGAGATTTTTCTGCAAAACGCTGAATACAGAATTCATTGTGGATCCTGAAGGATGTAAAAAGGGCAAGCAAACGGAGCATAGTGTTAAAGATGACTTGCTATATACCGGGTGCACCGTCACCCGTCTGCAGCAAGTACTGGACATATCCACCGATTACGTTCTCTAAACAACAAGACACGGTCGTGTCTGCAGAATACCGATTTAAATGCTTGTCCTAGATTGCCGAGTCTGCTACAGATTAGTAAATGATTACTAAGACTTACTCGGGCCGCCATTTTCGTATGTGCCGATGCCACTGCAGTCCGCGCTGAATGACTCGGCTCCCCGCACGGATCACTGACAGCGAATAGCGGACGGTCTGCGCATGCGCGTCACGACCAACCGGCAAAATGGTTATAAAATACGCTTATAAAAAATTGGACGTGTAATATTTTTCTGGTTCTGGTGCTTGCTTTTCGCTGAATCTTTTTTTTCTGGTGTTCACAGGTCCAGATATGTATATTTTATTCTTGAAATGCGATTTACAGCTTCTTCACGTTTACTGCCTTCACCTCTTACCGTGTTCCCTACAGGGGTGGTTCGGGTGAGGGGGCAGGGTGCAGCGGGGACCAGTGCCCCCATATATAACAACATAAATGCCCCCCAACTAAATGCGTATGCTACTTGAAAATATACTTGAAATAAATGTATTATTATTATTTGCATTTACATGTGGTCTTCAGTTTTCTGCGCTAGGAACTGGCGAAACACAAACGTAAGCACGTTTTTGACGGACTCCTATGGCGAATGGGGGTGGTATAGTCAATTCAATTAGTGAAAAGCGTGTTTATGTTAAGGCGTATGCCGGTAAGGGTGAGTTGCATATTTGTGAAAACTGTAAAATGTAATTGCAAAAAGCTGCATCAATAACTCGTAGATTTAAAAAAAAATGTCTTTTGCTTGTACTGCTGGCAGTGTAGTGTAATTCGTATTTGCGGGACAATAAGGTCAAATATATGTTGAAATGGTCTAAAATTGCCACTGACTCCCTAACGTAATATACAAAACAAATCATGTGAAAAGTCATACTTTGAGAGCCAAAATTAGATGATCATTAGATGATTAAATTATATTTTCCCATTTTAAGGTAGTGATCAAAATAAACCTTAATCTAACTGAAACTTAAAAGGAATATCAGTTTAACGAAATTGATCGAAATATGACCTTAATCCTATATATATTGTTATATAACAATAATATTTTTTTTAAAACTATCTATTATGAGCAGATGTCCCAAAGGGGTTTCAAAAGGTTTCATTTGGTTTGAGGGGTAAATTGTACTGAAGGTAAATTACAAGCTGTAATCCCAGGCGTACCGGAAGACCATGAATACCCTGGCAGATGTTGGGGGTCTACCACTTTATAGAGGCCCATGAATACAAAAAAACAAACAATCAAACAAAAACAATTTATGTTTCATGTGAAAAGCATTCTGATGCAAACATATAAATTTCAAAATTAGTGGCATGCAAAACTGAAAGTGTATTATTTCATACGATTATAAACACTTTAAATGAGTACCAGTAAAGCAAAGGCCTTAGGGTGAGGTTAACTAAATAAATACCATGCCAGTGAATTTGGCATTTGTAATATTTACACAAGTTACACAATTAGTCTGTATGCAATTCTTTACCAAGCTAACTCCCTGCCTTCATTTATGGCCACAGTATTGCCTTTTTTAGCAATTACATCTTTGTATTTTTCATACAACTCCATCAGCAGCATCTGTTCTGTGGCAGAAAGAAACACCGCTCTCGTTTTACACACTTTCTAACTAATTTCATCAATCTATCATTCACCCATTCATTAGGGCTTTTTAAATATTCCGGGTATGGGCATTAAGTGAGACGTTGCAAGTCTGTCTATTTTGTTTGAGCCTTGAATAGTTAAAGCTGAACTGCATTAGTGGAATTATGGAATATTATTTAGCACTATGCAACATAGAATATAATCATTATGATATTATTAAAAAACATGTCAAATTCCCATTATGTAATCATTACAATGTAAGCATTATGATGTAATCAACACAATGTAATCAATGAAGTATGTATTTGCACCTCATGTTAACCTCAAAGCTTCTGGCAGGTATTTTATGTTAGCCCTGAATGTATGAACATACACCTTTATTAGTGTTATACCTTATCATTAAGTTGAAGGTCAAATATATTATCAACCCTCTATTCAGACAATGTGCAACAAGCTGAAGCTGCCAAAGTTTGCTACTGAAGGAAGGGATTCGCCTGAGTTCACAGAAGTACATGGCTGAGCATTTAAAAAAAAAAACAAGTGGAGATGGTCGCACCACCATGATGTTCAGTCAAGGGATTAAACAGTAAAAGAAATGAATGACAAACTTGTCACCTAGGGGTGTGGGTCAAGGGAGAAAACGGTGATTGTGAAGGGTTGAAGGATGATGGTGATGCTCAAGTGACGAGATACTGTTAAACGATAAGAACTGGTGTTCATATTGGACACACTTGCAAGTGTCTGTCCTTGGTTGTAACCTCATTGTTGAAATAAAAACTGAATTTGAATCTATATGACCGGCTTCTGACTTCTGATTTGGCGGGGAAGGAAAAACCACAACAAAAGAGACCTGGGGAGGCGAACACCTGGCGGAGAACTGGGGGACACCTGTCTACATCAAAGAGGCGCCCCCTAAAGGTAGGTAAGGACAGGTTTTATTATTGTTTAAAAGAATAGGGAAATAAAATAGGGAGACGGAGACGGGGGCGTCTCGGGGGACATACTCCGCCAGGCAGGGCCTCCCGATGAGGGCACTTGTCAGTTAAAAGAACTATGGAAAGGAGCGAGCCGCTTGTGTAGTATCCAGTGGGCCCAGTGTGTGTGGTGTGAGAGAAATCCTTAAAGGAAGGGTCACGTGTGGATAATCCCTCAGAAAGAAGTGCCCTGACAGAGGGGACAGTCTAATCTGAGGGTTTGGGACACTGCAAGAGGCCTTGAAGGTTTTAATAGTGATTAGTAATAAAGGTAATGCTGGAGAGAGAGCCACTGTGCTGCAGGTTCTTGAATCAGTGTGAGTTGGAGACATCGCTTTAAGAGACGGGGGTGTCCTTGTTTTGATAAAGTAAAGGTTAGGCTGCCTTAAGGGAGGGGCCCATGATTTTAAGTTGTGGGTAAAGGTGCTGTTACGTCATGATGCAAAGATATTGTTAAGTTGCAAAGGAATTGTTTTAAGCAAAGGTTCTGTTAAGTTGCAAACAAAGTTATTAGTAAAGTAATAAGGCCAAAGAGAGCCTAAGTATTACAAGTTGTAGGGATTTTAAAGGTTTTGCTGGATCAGACTGGTTGTGTTAAGAAAGGTACGCTGAGGAAAAAATGGGCCTGACGAGCCTTTAGTTTCATGGGGAAATATTATGCGGAAGCAGGGAGGATGACCATATATGCAACTTTGGGCTGAATCAGAGAAAGAACATATATCTATATATTTGACGGATAAGTTGAGTGTCAAGGTGTATAAAGCAGAAATTAGTATCCCAGAGGTGAGAAAGGTTAAGACTAAAATTGGAAAGGACCAAGTTAGCAAAGGGCCTGGACAAGGCATCTGTGCATTTCCATAGAAAGTCACTAACAGTAGTGAAAGTGCAGGTAGGTGAGTTTAGAACTTTGACAAATCTTAAATATAACCGTGAAATGTTGTGATTGGAAG
Source organism: Brevimyrus niger (assembly GCA_015164015.2). NCBI lineage: Eukaryota > Metazoa > Chordata > Actinopteri > Osteoglossiformes > Mormyridae > Brevimyrus > Brevimyrus niger. Next base: position 8,097,960 of record JAABNY020000045.1, on the reverse strand, counting down.
ATGGCCACCATCATATCAAAGTCAGTACCTGTTAGCGGAAACCCCCTCTCCTTCTAACAAGAGTCTGTTTCCAGTAATAGAGGGAAAGGTAGAATTCAGAGATGAGGTGACGCGGAAGGATGAAGGAAGTAAGGAGCAGAAAGAAAAGGCAAGTAGTTTAGATGGATACAGGGAAGAGAGTGCATTGCTGTGACAGGCCATGGAGGGAGGACTGTGAGGGAGGGAGATAATAACAGAAGGTCAGGCATGTGGGTCTCAGAAACAAGGGAGTGAGATAAGGGTGGGGTACGGAGCAAGTGGTAGTAATGCAGAAGGGCTGATGCATCTGCTGGACACCCAACCCTTCATCTAAAGGATGGAGTCAGATTCAGGAGAAGGAGACAGAAACGGAGAGTGAGGCAGGAGTAGAGGAGGATAATGCTGATCATAGAATGAGAAGCAGGAGGGCTGTGAGGCCCCCCACCAGGGACACTCCGATGCTTCCGTTGATGGTAAAAGGAGCACAGACACAGTATGTACCGTGGGCAGGACAGGATCTGGAGGGCCTGATTCTCAGACTCCCAGTTCTTTTGAGGAGGAAACTATGGTATGGCTCCAGGCGATAGGAGACATAAAGGCGGTTCTGGCTCACGTGTTGGGGGTAGACGGAATGGAGAAACTGCTGCGAAGTAGTGGCCTGGCAGCAGCGACAGGGACTCCTGTGAAGGATACATGTCACTCTGATGGTTAATTGCTAACTGAGTGTGGCTGAAATGGAGGTGGAGCCCATAAAAGGAGGGGGAGAGCCCAGCTGCCTATCTGCAAGCCCAAGAAAAACGATGGCGCACTGAGACAGGGCAGGACCTGCAGAATCCGGCATTCAGGGATCTGTCCTGGAGGGCACTGCAGGACGCGCTCCCTAAGCCAGTGAGAAGCAGGCTAAGGCAGGTTATGGGGCTTGTCACTGTGCCTGAGGAGCAGTACCGTGAGCAGCTGATCCATGCTATTGACTTGTACAGAGAGGAGGAGGACTCTGTGAAGAGTGTGAGAGGGAACTGGCAAAGAAATTGAACCAGATGCAGCTGGAGATGCTGACAGCTAAAAAGAAAAAAGTCCAGGCACCAGTGGTCTCTCCGGACCCAAGCCCCCGGGAGCAGCCTGTGGACGGCCGACAGTCTCCTGTTGCTGGGGCCCCAAAGACACTAATTGACCTCTGGTCCCTGATTGGAACAGAGTGAGTGGATATGATAGGTGGGGCACCTAACCAGAGGGCACCTAATTACCCACAAATCAGGCGATCAGGGGAGATTGGGGAACAAGCCACTACAGCAGGTATGCTGGAACTGCAATGAGCCCAGACACACCTGTAGCGTCTCCCAGAATGCATGCTTTCAGGGGGGGAGCCCAAGACACCCTGTGGGCCCGGACTAAAAGATGCCAGTCATATCCCCCAGTCTGCTGAAAAGGTCAAGACCATAGGAATCTCAGGAGAAGTGCAACGTATTTCTAAATCTGCTCCAGTGGAGATTCAGATAGGGGACAAAAATGTAAATATGCCCGTAATAATATCAGAGCATATTCCAGTGATGCTTTGTGTCAGCTGCAGATAGACAAAATGTACAGAGGAAATGTACAGATGCTCAGTGGACAGTAGAGCCTTAATTTGGCTCTTAATTTGGACTAATGAGGTCTCAGTTACATTTAAATCCATCAAGAAGGAGCTGCAGAGCGCACCTGCCCTGGGGCTCCCAGTCTGCACCAAGCCGCTTTATCAGTGTGTCGGGAACAGGAAGGACGGCTTTGGGACGGCCCTGCTGACTCGGGACCTGTGTCCTGGCAGGCTGAAGCAGCCATTGGCATATTACAGCATGAAGCTAGGCAATGTGGCTGAGGGAGACCCACCCTGTTTCTATTGTTTGGTGGCTGCCTATTTAACCTATGAAAAGGCCACTGCCATCATAATGGGTTATCCAGTGACAATTTATACTTCACATGAGGAGGTGGCCTCATAGACAAGGGCACGTTTGTGTTGACCACAGCACAGTAGGTAGGGTACTTTGCCTTTCTCACATGCATGGATATAACAATAAAGCGCTGTACTACAGTGAACCCTGCGGACAGCATTGCCCTAGAGGAGGGGCAGATGCATGAGTGTCTTTGGTTTGGTTTAAACTGAGACCTGATCCGGAGAGCTCTCCCATTGTAAATAGTGAGACGGCTTTGTTTGTGGATGGCTCGTGCCGGAGAGATGGAGACGCCTTGACGGCTGGGTTTGCTGTGGTTCAGGCTCAGGGTAATGATTTTTACACTCTTGTTTCGGAGGGTGGCAGAGCTAAAGGCCTTGACTGCAGTGTCTGGCATGGATGACATAAGATGGCTACAATCTACACTGGCTCTGCATACGTGCATAATGTATGCCATCTGTTTGGGGCAGTTGTAAAAAGTACAGCTTTTAAATGAGTACGTACTGTACCCCACATTTATATATATATATATATATATATAAAATATTTTTTTAATATATATATATTTTAATAGACAGCCTCACACACATTCATTTACATATTTGTCCTCACATTTGTTGCACAGATTGCATGAACAAACGTAAAATAGTTTCAAGGAAATGGCTGCGATTTTTTTTATTAACCACTAGATGTCACTGTGCTCATTGTTTTCAAGCTTTGAATCTTTTTACGATACAACCAGGAAGGTGTTAAAAAAAGACTCACCAGGATACGTCCTCCCATCTCCATGATATTTACATCACTCACCCTGTGTATGGACCATAACAGCGCACATAAAACTGAAATATGAATTGACTTAAGAGCATTGACTGACTGCAGTGGGCAATTATGCTCTCTGCACTGTTTAAATAAGGATGCCATACATTACTATTTGGTACAGAGTCACAGAGTAGGCCCAGCTGTATGATTACTAATCGGGAACAGGTATGACAAGTGTCTAATTTGTTCTATTTGTGGGGATAAGTGTGTGTTTTTGTGTTTATAGTTTTGAAAAAATAGAGATTGCATCTCACTTGTGTGCTCTTTGTCAGACCCTTTCCCTCTTCGCTTTTTGTTACAGCTTCTACCACTAGACAGGTTGCAACAATCCAAAACTCTGCAGGGAAATCTGTATTTTCCACTTCATCTTGACCAGGAGATAATAAATGGAGTTCAGTGTTTTGCTAACTAAAACCTGTGGATGTGGTGGTAAAATCAGCTCACTGTAATATTCACGCAGCGCTCTTTAACTAATATTAAATAGGATGGTGTTACCAGCAAAGAACAATGAAATGGAGAGGCGAATCCAAAATGTAAAGTGCACCCCCAAAATTTCACCTTCTTATAAGCTGGTGTCACATTCTTGGTGTCATGTGGGTAGGCGTGCCCAATCAGATACCTTCACATCACCACACTAGCATACCCAAGGTTCATGTAACACTTCTCCTTCTGAATTTTATTTTTTATTATCCAAGTTGGAAATGTACAAAACCTAATCAAGTTGTTGCTTTCAGAAGTAGGACTTTACAGTGGTAATCAGAATAATGGGAGAAATTCTGTATTACGGCCATCACAAATAATTGGGAAGTTTGCTCAAAAGAATCCTTGGATGACTATTTATCCATCTTCCATTTGTTTCTTGAATCTTCATCAAATTCGCAAGGAGGTTGGGAATATTGTGGGCAGCACAGAGTGAAGGGTCCACCCTGGACATTATGACAGTCCATTGCAGGGCGCATACGGAGTCATACATTACAGGAACTGCAGAGACAGCAATTATCCTAACTGCATGTATTTGGACTGCAGGAAGAAACCTGTGCAGCACAATAATATGTGAAAACACAACCCCCCCATAAACTGGGGGAGGGGGAGCAAAGTATTAATGCTACCCACCTAGCCACTACTTTTTCATAGTATTATGAAATATGTAGACTAAATGTGTAGAAATGCCAAGTGCCAATTGCATTAAAGGGGCCTTAATACAAACTGACAATTAATGCTTGCCTGTGTTTTTAGAGCTTCAGTAAGTCTTACACCTGGAAGCCTCTTGTTGTTGTTTTGTCTATCGCCATAATTAGCCACTATTTTTAGTCTAGAAAGAACATACTGCAGCATATAATGGCCATGATGACAGGGTAGCGGCAAGAATCTTAAGTCAATAAATAATAATAATGTAGCTGATAGGTTTTGACTGTGGAGACACTGTCTGGCCAACTTTAAGCCTAACTCTAAGAACACAATAACAGAGTTCCCAGAAACACAAGCCCCTCATATAGTCCTTGATATATCTCATTATCTAATGTGGAATTTGACTTAGATAAACACAAAACTGCTACATTATTTGTTGATGGTTTTATTTTTGCATTTTGGACATTGTCTTCTTGCAGTCCAAGGACATGTCGGTGGACTAATTGGTGTCTCAAAATTGCCCATACAATATGATTGTGTTTGTGCCTTACGATGAAAGTGCACCATGTCCAGGGTGACTCCCAGCCTCATGCTACCTGGGAAAGACTCTACGCCTCCCCATGACCAGGATAAGTGGTCAGAAGATGGATGAATGTTCAGTGTAAATAATGCTATTGAAAGAAACAGCACTAAAACATTTCCAGCTGGTGCACTTTATGTTCTGTAGCACATCAATGGGCATTTATAATTTACAGCTTATCCATCCATCCATCCATCCATTCTTTTTCTGCTGCTTATCCGGGGTCAGGTCACAGGGGCAGCAGTCTAAGTAGGGAGGTTTACAGTTTAGTCCGGCATGGAAAATAAAATCTACTCAGTTTACAACACGTGAATAAAATACATACACAGGATCACCAGTATAATCAATAAATATTTTATTGATATGTTTATACAGATTTTAGTACTTTATTCCAAGTATATATTCATGAAAATGGTATAGTGCAAATTAGTGAGTCAGATTATTCAAAAAGCAGCAACATTTGCAAATCTTTGCTCATAATTTCTTTTCAACCAAAGGTGAGGTTTGCCTGTATAGATTAAAAAACAGTCTAAATATGAATCAACTGAATCAATAGAACATATGAAATTTTAAACATCATTGTAAAGACTTTTAAATGCTGTAAGATATTGGTTGACATCACCATATTTCTACAATAGGCATTTTGCTGTGCTTGAATGAACCATGGTGGCAAAGACCTTTTATTACTCCTAAATAATCCATTGTACTGCATGTTGCACATTTTTTCCACAGATGATTTTTTTGGTTAATAATTTTTTCGTCATTTCCTATCCTAAACTATTCACAGTTTAGCTTCAAAAACACCATGTTATTTTACATCAACATAAATATAGCTAAAGTGGCAGAGTGCTGTCTAAGAATATTATTTTCTGAAATTTGGGTCTGTGGCTTTCATTTACCAAACCATTTCATTTTGTTCCCTTACCACCAAATAGATTATTTGAATATTTTGCTATATTGCTCAAATTATTCCCAAAGACAAATGTATAGATATACAGACAAATGTATCTTTATAAATTATTCTGGAAGGCATAATAAGGTATAGAGGCCACAGCTTCTTCTTAACCATAGTGACTATAATCTTTTTCATCCAGAAGTTTATATATATATGGTGCACAGCACATTAGTGAAACTGCATTGTTGGAGGAAAGCTAAAAATAAAAAACGATTCTAATGGATTATGGTAGCAGACAGCCTCATATTAAGGCATTCCCGCCTGGCTCTGTGGTGCTGCTCCAGTCTCCATTGGAATGAAATAGCAGAGAGATGCATCATGTATGCGATGTGGATAGACGGCGGGCTGTGAAAAACTCCCCAGGAGCTCTCGCCTGCAATATGGGGAGGGAGCCATTTGGAGGGGATCCAGAGTCCTAAAGGAGCTGTGGTTTATTGCATATCCACAGAGACCTTGGTAAAGATTCAGGGGAACGTGGGGTAGAAGGGGATGAGGCAAAGTGAGTGCAGCCTGGCCCATCACATAGGCATACACACTGGGGTCCAGAGAATGGGGCCAGCTCAGCGATTGTCTTTGCCGTTTGTCTTTCATCCTCCTGTTTTGGAACCATACCTGAATTCAGAAATCCACAATGAAGAGAAAGAAATTACTACATTATATTACAGATTTCGTCCTGTTTGCCATTTAGGCTTATATCTACTTTGGAGTTTGCTTTGCTAATGTTTTGAGTGACTAAAGAGATTATTCATAAGCCACGTGTGTGGCTCAGTGGGCTAAGCTTCTGTGCCTGTGATCGGAAGGTTGCTAGTTCAAGCCTGTTCCTGGCACATCTGTGAGTGCTTGAGTAAGGATCTTGACCCCTAGCTACATGGGGGCTGTTGAGGCTGACTGTCCTTCATGACCAAGCCTGCACTTATGAAGAGCAAGATGTGGAAGGTGAGAAGAGAATTTCCCCCACAGGGATCATAAAAAGTAGCTCTTATTATTATAACTAATAAAATAAAAAATAAACCAAGTTACAGTCTGGAATGTACACAATAATAACTTTAATAACTTCAGTAACATTAATATTATCTACATTTTATTTGTCGTATATATGTCACATTAAATTATTTCAGAATTTTGTTTGTTATGTACCTTAATAGTGGTCTCGGGTAAATTGAGGACTGAAGCTAACTCGCATCTTCTGGATTTTGACACGTAGTTTTCCTTGCAGTACTCCCCTTCCAGCTGAAATATCTGTTCTCGGGTGAATGCGGTCCGATGCCTCCGACTCTGATCGGCTCTGTTCCCCTGTGGGCTGATGGGGGATGGTTCTGCCTTCTCTTGCTTTGTCTCTGAATGAACATCTTACCATTACAAGACTTTTAACTTAATACTTCCGTGTTCGTCATTTTTAAAATACGCATGATTTTTAGAAGTTTTTAGAACTACCATTGATTCGTTAACTCTACATGTCTTTAGAATGACTTAATTTAAAATTTTAGGATAATAATATAGAATGCCAAATGTTTTTCATTCATATCTACAATTGTTATTATATTCTAATGAGATGCTATACAGAACTTCTATCAAACCATACTATTATAGTGTATATACTTAGCATAGGGGGCGGCATGGTGGTGCAGTGGTTAGCACTGTTGCCTCACACCTCTGGGACCCGGGTTCAAGTCTCCGCCTGGG
>JAABNY020000045.1:8072201-8082462 GCA_015164015.2 Brevimyrus niger | reverse complement strand
ACATTCCATGTCCCGAGAGCCAGTTTTGTTAGCCGAGGATCGGAACGCCAGGGCTTCCCTTGGCTGCCACCCAATCCGCAATGCACCGAACCCCTGACATTCCCCTTGCGGGTGGTGGGCCCACCTGGGTCCTGACGTAACAATAAACCGCATTTTCCAGCCTAAACTATTTTTAAATTCTAAACTATTCTTTTATTTTGGGCTGTTTCTTTCTTTTAATTAGGATTTAAGCTGCGCGTTGTGACGATGTCCTGCCATGGAGCAGGCTTGTCCAAGAGCATATATGTTAACATGGTAACTATAAGCAGAACTTCAGGTTAGCCTCGCGTTTCAAAGGTCTTAAAAATGAAATCTAACTGACCCTGTAAAGAAGATTTTATTTATTCAATTTGAAATCTTTTCGTCTATAAGTCACGTTCACAAAATGGGCGGAACCAATTAAAATATGCTTTCGCGGGGAGTTCACTTGACACAGGCTTTACGGTAACGCTGCGTGAACCACGGTCAAGTTTGAGCTTTAGCCTTATTTAGCCATGGGGAAATGTAAGTAAATTTATTGAAAATTGGTTACATAACCCTAATTTTGTGCCGTGGTTAAGACCAGTTAGTGGCAGTGTGTACGAGGTCTGGTGCATACTATGCAAAAAAAAAACTTAAAACTCGGAACAATGGGAGTGAAAGCTTTGGAGACGCACATGCATTGTGAAAAACACAAAGTGGCTGCGGAAACCTGTCGGAAAACACCTGGTATTTACCAGTTCTGCTCTGTCAAGCCCACAACAGTAGGCCTACTACAGAGCGCTGCTGCATCCCAAACATCGGCGACTGCATCCGCTTCAACTTCTAGCACTGCGGTTTCCGCTGCAACAGACATCAGAGCAACGTTTGCCTCTACCACAACACTCTGAGCCGAGGTACTCTGGTGTCTGCTTCGATAACGAAGCATCAGTCCTATGCTACTAACGAAGCTGACGGTGACGTTTTCCGAACTATGTTTCCAGACTCTGAAATCGCTTCGTACATTTAAGTGTGGCAAAGACAAAACCGCATACATTGCCAGATTTGGACTGGCTCCTTACATAACCAAGCTCCTCGTTGCGGATGTTAACAAGGAAATGTTTGTTGTTATGTTTGATGAGAGCCTTAATGAAACGTCCAAAAGTAAGCAGATGGACTTGCATGTTCGATTTTGGGGGCAGGATCGCGTCCAGTCAAGATACCTAGGGTCACAATTCATGGGACATGGAACATAATATGTATGTATATGTGTGTGTGTGTATATATATATATATACATACATACTTTTATATTTTTATTTATTTACCTTTTCCCTAGGAATGTGCATTGCAGTTCGACTTGAAAAACCTTCTATCTGTTTCTATATATGGACCAAATGTTAATTGGAGGTTTTTAGATCTCCTGCAACAGGAGCATCATGAGCAGTTTGGTGGCACACAGCTAATTGTGGTGGGGAGCTATGGCCTCCACACCCTCCACAATGCCTGCAAACGTGGCTTCTCAATTTGGCACATGGAGAAGGTTCTAAGGGCCTTGCACATACTCTTCCACAATGCGCCAGCTAGGAGAGAGGATTTCATGGCTCTAACCAAATGCACAAAATTTCCACTTTCGTTCTGTGGACACAGGTGACTCGAAAATCTACCAGTCATGGAGAGAGCTTTGGAGGTTTGGCCATCAGTGACCATGTACATGGATGCAGTCAGGAAAAAGAAGATACCAAATCCAGGAACGGCATCTTATGACACTCTTGAAGCTGCTGAAAAAGATCCTCTTATTCTGGCAAAGCTACATTTATACATGGCCATCACAAGGACCTTCAGTCCTTTCCTTACCTTCTATCAAACAGATGTGCCTATGATTCCGTTCCTTGCCAAAGACTTGGCTGAGCTGTTGAAGGAAGTTTTCCATTTAATAGCATACATAGTTTATGGAATTAGGAGATGAAGCAAACAATAGTTGTTACAGTAGTATACTAAAATTGAACTCAAGTAAATGTAAGTTTTTTGTGTGTTTTGGCAGAGTATGCTGAGGCGTTTTGTCAAGAAAGAAGTACTCGAGGATATCAGTCCACTTCAGATGGTCAGATTGGATGTCAGTGACAATCAGAGCTGGATCAACCCAAAGGAAGTAAACATAGGCTTAGGTGCAGAATCTCTTCTTAAGGTATTGTTTTCAAGTTATTTTGATTCAGCTAAAAGCTTGATTTCATAAAAGGTCATAATAGGTTTTTGCATCCTCCCATACAGAAACAGAAAAAGATAGGGGAACTCACAGTTCTGGAGTTTAGGAAAGACTGTCTTAATATGATGTCTACCATCATCCAGAAAGTACAGGACAAGAGCCCAATAAAGTATCCTGTAGTGAGGCAGGTGGCTTGTTTGGATCCCAGCATGATGTTGTCTGATCCTGACTGGTGCAAGAGCAACATGACAAAGCTGGTGCAGAAGTTTTTGCAAGCCCAACAGTTGTCAGGAGGTGTCTCTGCTGGTAGGAAAGAATAGTTCAGTTCTATCGAAGTGTAGTATGTAGCAAGTTGTGAAATATGACATTATTCTAAATGTAAAAAATGGCTTGTGTAAAAATTGTATTAATACTTTATATGCATACTTTTTTTTTTCTTTTTTAAATAAAATTAATTGTATTTTTTCCTTACTGTTTTCTGTAGGTGATGTGATAATCCAGCAGTTTAGTAACATGTTATCTGCTGAAAATGAGACCCTTGTCTCATACAGATCCACAGAGACCAGGCTAGATACGTTCTTGCATGGTGTACTTGCCGAGCGCTATGATGAGTTGTGGGGCTTTTGCAAGAAACTGCTTCTCCTGTCCCATGGGCAGGCTACAGTGGAGAGGGGATTCTCCATTAACAAAGAAGTGGAGACCTGCAATATGCAGGAGGAGACAATGGTCACACATCGACTGGTATGCGATTATGTCAACATCTGTGGAGGGCTCCTCAATGTGCCTATTTCTAAAGAGTTACTGGCCTCAGCTGCATCTGCCAGGTCTAGATATAGAATGCACCTGGATCAGCAGAAGGCTAAGAAAATTACAGATGTCCAGGCACAGAAACGGAAATCTTTAGAAGAAAACATTGAGCACCTGAAAAAGAAAAAGAAAATTCTGGTCCAGGTATCTATGAGCCTGCAGAGGGATGCGGATCAGCTTGCAGAAGAAGCTGAAGGAAAAGCTGGCACCTTGATGGCACAGCTCATTACAAAATCGAACACACTGAGGAAGAGGTATAAAGAAAAAACAAGTGAATTACAGCAAATTGAGACCGAGTTGGAGGCAAAGGGCAAAGAACTGAGATCAATACAGTAAAAAACAAATGTTCAGGTTAATGGCATGCAGTGTACTTACTGCTGTGCAGTGTTTGTTTGAAATCTTCATAAGCCCATGGCTGTCAATATTATTCCTAATGATTAGTCAGTGCAAAGAATATTTTGCAATTTTGTTTCACTCTTTCTGTAAATCAATAAAGAGTTTAATTGGTTGTGTTGTGTGGTGTTTGCAAATTTGTTACTACAAAATTGGTCTTAAATTTCATTCTGTACGGTATTAAAAAGGTCTTAAAAAGTCTTAAATCTATCTCGTAGAAACCTGCAGATACCCTGTACAGTTTTGTATCAAGAAAAATTATAGAAATAATTATTTTTTCAAACTGACATTCATTGGCCTTGGCTCATTTTCTGTGAGGAACATAAATCAGAAAACAATCACATTGACCTATTACATACAGGATCTTCTGGACCCGGGGCTAGTGAAAGTGTGGAAATCATAGGTCCTGTGTACCCTCATTTTCCCTTCCTCCTGTGTGTGTGACAGAAGGAGAAGGAGAAAGTAAAGCAGGTGAATGGACCCAGGTGTGAGCCACCAATGCTATTCCCGTACAAGGTTGCAACATTGTTGCAAAATTGGAGCATCCAACATTGTCTGCACCCACATTAACACACATTTCACCCTCTGTCTTGTGGGAATGAATCTTGGGGACCTGACACTGTAAATATTGCTGTCAATGTAGTTCCATACCACAACTAATCAAGATGGCAAAGCAATTCTCTGTTTTGGCTTTTGATGGTGAAACAGAGAAAAAGGTTTCAGAAAGCGAGGATCACATATCTGAAAATTCAGAGTCTGACACTAAGTTTGAAGAGGATGATGAGCATTAGCCAACTCTGTAGTGTAAAAGAGCCTCAGGACCAGCCTGCCAGCAAACAGTCCCAAGAGCAGGAGGTGAGCGGCCATCTATAGGACCAGACTGTCAGCAGCTTGGAACAGCACAGCAAAACAAGTCTGAGCTCCCTCCCCAGATGCTGAAAACAGAGGACAGGCCTGTCCAGTCATCAAGGTCTGCGTACATGGCTGACACGACCCTGGTATCGTATGTACCGAAGAAAGGGAAGAATGTGCTGCTCATTAGTACACTGCACAGGGACGGAAGAATCTGTGGCCAGGAGCCCGAAATGATCATGTACTATAATGCCACAATAGGAGTGGTTGACAACCTCGATAAGCTGGTGACTACTTACAGCTGCAAAAGGAAGACCATACGATGGCCTCTGGTGATATTTTTTGACATGTTGGATATCTTCGCGTACAACGCCTTCATCATTTGGATGTTACTGAGCCCAAAGTGGAATAGGGAAAAGCTGCATAAGTGGCGTGTCTTTCTTGAGGAATTGGGGAAAACATTTTTTGAAAATCTTCCTCAAATTGGAAGAAGGCAACATCTTCCAAGAAGCCCAGTCTCTGCAGCCATTGTGAGGAGGGTTCAGGAGGAAGACGATGGTGCCACGTTCTGCCAAATTTCGATCTGCAGACCCTGGGGCAAGTGTTTGATGCTGCTGCGGTATAATAATTTATGTTACTGAGAAAGAGGAGTAAAGTGTTAGTAAAGATCCTTATCTTTTCACATAGATTGTGGCCAGCAACAAAAAGAAGCGCTGTGAATTGTGTGGACCCAAGATGGACAGAAAAACACAATACACAATGGGACAGATGTTGTGTAAACTAACCAGAGTAGGTTAAATTTCTAATGAAATTCAAATAATTAATACACTAGTTTTGGAAAAACTTCCTTAATTTGTTCATTATTTTGCAATTATGCCTGTTTTTAATACATTTCCTTATTTTCCATCCATCCATCCATTTTCCGAACTGCTTATCCTACTGGGTCGCGGGGGGTCCGGAGCCTATCCCGGAAGCAACAGGCACGAGGCAGGGAACAACCCTGGACAGGAGACCAGCCAATCGCAGGGCACACTCACACACCAGCCACTCACACATGCACACCTATGGGCAATTTAAAACTTGACTTGACTGATGACCCACTACTTCAGTTGAGCTTATCTGCTACTTGCATAACACTGTAACTATGGCTGTTGGTTCTGCTGTACATGTCATTTCACTTTTTCATTAATGTGTCTATGCATGTTCTGACCACCCAAACTCTCTGCCTTCCTTCCCACATGTCTGAATGGTGCCCAGGTGTGCACAGTTTGAGTAGGAGTCGTTAATCTGTCCCATGGAAGGCTGACATTACAGATGTGACTTACAAACTGTAACATTGTGGACGCAGACTTCAATCTCCCACTTTACACAGACCAGCATGGAGAAATGATTAATTGAAGGACTTTGGCTTTGACTTGTTCACAGTTTACACCTTGCTTTTAGCAAGCAACCCCACACTATCTTTTTCTATAATACTAACATGCCCAGCAGGGGTGGGCAGCCAGTTCACCTTGGACCCCTGGGTTTTTTTTCCTCCCTACTTGGGAGGTTTTGGTGTCTCTTCTCTGTTGTGATCCGACTTTCTTTTAATTTGTTTTCTCTTTTCCCTGTTTTTGTATTATTCCATCTTGATGATGTAGTGTATCACAACACACTGATGTATAGCAACTTGGGCTGACTTTGTTGTGAAAGGTGCTATATAAAAATGAATTGAATGTGATTATATTCATGTTTCTTCTATTATAAAATATTTTAGTTATTTCTATTATATATAATGTATTGTTGCTTCAGCCAAATTATAATTATCTCCTATATTATATTTTTCTTCTGATTTGTGTTTTACAATCCATAGTACACAAATATTACAATTATTCCTTGATTTCTTCGCTTAGGAATATTTTAAGGGTTTAGGGTCAACATCAGGATGATCTTAACATTAAATCATAATTACAAGAAATATTGTCTGCGCAGATTATATTTTTGTCAGGACAAAAATTGCATGCTTATTATTAACATAATACTCCTGGCTTTTATTTTCTGTTCGAAACTGACTTTTCCCTCAGTCGGTACGTTTAAATGCAAACTAAGAAAATCGAATTACTGTAGTCCGACTAAAACCGGAGTTTTAAGGTGCATGTAAACAAGTTAGTACAGCTTAGTCGTAGAAACAGAATTTCTCGAAGTCGGACTAAAACATCCAGATAATGCGATTATCGATGTGCTCCTGCATGTACAGTACAAGTTCAGTCGGACTCAATCTGGCCTAGGCGCTCTACGCACGCTTCACAGTCTCACCATCCCCTCCAGACTTTAATCCGGAACTAACAGAAGAAGCCTTGTGTCATTTTATTTGTCCACGCATCCATTGTTATTGCTTTTATTATTTTTACGTCTGTGACGTGATGGGTCAAGTGGAAGCCCAAAACTAACCAGCTGAAATGAGCCATATTGCCACCTACTGCAGCGAAGTCAAACATGCTTCGATCAATAAATTGATTCCCTTCCCGTGTATGTTTACTGGGACAATAACAGTTCGGTTCAATGGCGTAGTCGAGCTATTAGCGTGACTGTATTTATTGCGTATGTAAACGTGTTGAGCGGCATTAATTCGTAGGTGCGATTAAAGGTGAAGTTGAAACTTGATTGGCTCGTCAACTGAGTGATCCGTGTAATATTGTGAAATTTGATTGGTTCTTCTAGCGGAGCTTTGAATCAACTTAGACAAAATATTTTTGTTGCTCCAGACTCGCTTCATCATGGGCCACTCCCCCTTAGCCGAGCACGCTTGGCGTAAACGAAGGTGGAGTGTTCAAGGTTCGGTTTGGGATAGGCCCGTATTTTTTTTTATTAGATGACGTGTCGCATTCTTTGGCCAATCAGATATCAAAGCTCTTTTGCGGCACTTTTTGAAAAACAGAAATGGCGACAGAAAGGATTATTGTGTAAGTGGAAATGTAATTATTCGTTGGTGTTTTCTTACATTAAAGGAGCCCTGATATGTTACTGTATAGTTATTGTGTATATATGCTTTATGGTATATAGATTGTGTTCTTCAAAAGTGTTTTGTGATAAATTGGGTGACCAGACATCCTCGTTTGCAGTGAATGTTCCGATTTCAGTCTACGCGTTCGGGTGTTCTGAGAAGTAATTTCCTATTCCAAAAAATTGTAATGTGCAGGAAACATAGCTCGGCCGATATTCACATGCTACACGTGAGTTATATGTGATTTTGAAAATCTGGTTATATTAATGATAGCCGTTTTTTCGCTCGAAATTATTTGGATCAGCCCAGGTTCACGCCTCTTTTCCCGATAATCGATTAGTATATATAGTAATCTTTTATGATTTTTTTGAAAATTATTATATGATGTCCTCGATTTCGTTTGGTAGTTGTTCGGTATTGTATATAGGAACGGCATTTAAAGAGTATTAGTTAAGTTAAATGATTTGTGTGGTCCTCTAGGTTGGAGCAGCAATGGGAAGCTGCTCAAAGAAATCTTTTGAATGTAGAGGATGCTCAAATGGCTGGAGAAGTGGAGCTTCCGGCCAAAGCAATGGTGCCCTTTCTAATTGTGAGTATCTGTCGCATAAAGAGAAAAAAACACCATGTACCTCCACAAATCACACCGTCATGTGTCGCGTATAAACAATTAAGTGACCTACTTGGAGATTTTCATCTTGATCACCAAGACATGTATAAACAAAGGAGAAACTGAAAATATATACAGTAAATCTTCAATTTTCAGATGTCCATTGTAATCTAGTTTGGGTTTTATTCGAGATATTTCTATATGATATAGTCAAAAAAGCTTGTATTTGTACAAGTCTTGCCTGAGCAGCCTTACTTTTTGAAAATGTATGGGACTGAACACATAAAAAAAATTGATGTCAGCGCGGAGTAGAATAAAATTAGTGTTTGGCACAAGATTGTGAAGGGGGAGGAAATTCTCATATGCTGTGAACATTTTAACTATTTTTTCCTAATTGTGTAATAATGTATTATAGTTCATGATGGGTAAAAAAGGTTAACAGTACAGCTGTGATTGTACTCTTATGTGACCCGTGAAACCTGAGGGTGTATTGTAAATACAGCTCCCCCCTTGACAAAATTATGGTAAATCTTGTATTTATGGTTTATATTGGTATAGTTGAATTTTTGCTGGTGTTTCCTTGTTGGAGAACAAACATTCATGCCCTAATAAGTTGGACCTGATAACAAATGATGGCAAAATACAAATTTGGCCTGTATAGCCAAACTGACTGGACCATGTTTCTGCACATCTCTCTCTTAAGGATAGCAGGAGGAAGCTGAAAGTAATGAGCCAGCAGCTGTGTATGCTGGACTACATGCTCAAACTTCTGGAAAGTCTGGAGTCACCAGAGGAGCTGCTGAACAGCTCTTGTCCTAAGGACGCAGGCAAGAACCTTACAACAGTGCACTTCCCCGCGCATTGCATGGACATAAACTCCAAATGGGGGTGCTTACAGATTATCCTTTGCAATTTAATACAGGAAACCTATTTGATCTGGAGCAACGAAAGAATGCCATTGGATTTCATTGCTAACTCCCCATTAAATGTTGCAGATGACTTTGCCTGCGCTCAGTGGAAAGCTCTGAAGAATCAGCACAGAGAGGGCACACAGGGTGTGCAAGACTGCATCGTGAGTGTACAGGAAAAGATGGAGCAGGCAAATGAAAAGAGAGAGAGGATTGCCCAGATGCTGGTTACTTTGGAGAGAAAGGTAATAATTAGAGAATCTAGTTGCAGCATAATTTTCTTATCAGCCTGATTTTGGGTTATATAGCACTTATTGTAGAGGTATCAAAATGTCATTTTAATTGATCCAGCCATTCTGTACTTTTTGCTTTTTGTGTCTTGAAATCCTGTCTCCATGTTGGTCTAATCCATTCCTTCAAATTAATTTCCTGAAAGTGCACATTGCCTGTCCTGATCCATCTGTTTTTAATCGATCAATTAATTGTCTTTTAAATAGACTGCAGAAGCAAAGGAAAAGGCTAAACAAAAAATGAAAATGGACAGGAAGACTGAGGTAGGTGTTTTCTATGCCTTTCTAATAGCTTATCTCAATCATGGTCTGCTTGGGGCACAGGCTCTGCTTGGGGCACATGGCTCGGGTGGTCTCTGGACAGGATGGCAATCTATATATTTTATTATGCCAGAGACTGTCCCATATTAGCATGAAAAATAAGTTAGCAAATTGATTTTCTATTACGTTTACTATTACCTATATAAATCAAACATTCAATAAAGTTTTCTTCCCCTCCATTTTTTTGGGTTTATGATTAGCATTAGTAATGTAGTTTATCTAGGCTTTACTCTATCTGTTCTTAACTTGGATTATTGTAAGTGACCTGAGAGTTTGCTTCTTACCTTGCGCCTTGCTCTTCAGAGAGAGGCCAGTGTGAAACTGCAGGAGGTGGAGTCTGCCCATGAGGCCAGCCAGGAAGCTCTGCGAGTGACCGAGCAGAGGATTGCAAATCTCCAGGCCAAGATATCGTCTTGCAGCTCTCGCCTGGACAGCTGGGTGCAACACAAAAACCAGTAAGTGCTGCAGTGTGGATAGTCAAGAATGTGCAGAGGAAAGGCAATGGCTTTGCTGTTTAAAGAGTGACAGTAATGATGTACCAAATCAGTATATCTAACTCAAAACTTTCAACCTATATTAGTTGCATGAGAAGGTAATGTTGGATGTTTGTCTATTGATTTTTTTAAATTAAGTACAAGTAACAGAACTATTATGTAGCTGTAGATTCTTATTGGATTTTGTGTAACCTGACAACCATGGGATCTTTTTAACATTGAGCACTGAATGGGTTTTCCCTTGGTTCCAGGTAGGGGTGGGTGTTAGGGATGTTTAAAAACTTTGAAAAGGAAATCAAAAGTCATAGGAGACAGAATTTGTTGATTTATAACATCCATCCATCCATTTTCCAAACCGCTTATCCTACTGGGTCGCGGGGGGTCCGGAGCCTATCCCGGAAGCA
>JAABNY020000045.1:8049547-8066551 GCA_015164015.2 Brevimyrus niger | reverse complement strand
CTGTTTTGGTTGTTGTTTTGGCCTGGGTCACTCCCGAAGTTTGTTGCACCTCGTGTTTGTGAATAAATATAAAAAAAAATACAAAAAAAAGATCCCTTCATTTCCTGTATTCCCCTTTCCTGTTCCCTGCTTGTCCCGTTTTCCCCTCTCCTTCTCCTCTACCTTTCTGGCAATCCCCAACCCTAGACTGTGACCTATATGAAATCCACTGACAAGGCATTGTTTAAAAAGTTCAATAAATGCATAATATTTCCAATGTCTTAAATAAGAATCTTGATATTAACCAAAATAATCGTGACTATGATTTTTCTCATCATCAAGCAGCCCTACTCACAGCCATGTACGGCTTGCAGTGAAACTGATTTGTTCGACTTTCAAGAAATTCTAGTTCACTAGTTCTAGTGAGGTCGAGAACTGAGGTACCACTGTATTTATAAAATAGAATTACTGTTGACTGTGTAAGCCTCTATGTTAAAATGATGACACAGGGGAATCTTGTATGACAAAATTCTCTCCGGCATCAACATCGGAAAGGAGGCACGTTTCCATCAGGAAGTATGTACCTTGTACCTTGTTAATAATGTTAAATCTATTGTGATTAACTGCCCTAGTAAAATGCAATAAATTGTTTGCTTTTTACATTTGTACATTATTCTTGTAACTTCTTTTGACTTTGATGTTGAAAATTTCTTGTAATATCTTTTACATTTCCTGGAAATTAAAATGTCTCTGCTAATTTTCACATGGCTTGTTCTTCTGTTCTTTTCATTGTAGAATACATCTCTTAGGACAACAGTATCAATAAATAACTTTAAGTTACTTGCTGCATACATTCATACTAACAGTGGAATACGACAGTAATTTACATTATTAAAATAAACAGTGTAACTTCTGTTAAGTGTTTGACCTATATGAAGTTCTGTAATATATCACAATGTATCACATTTCATGATGGAATAATGATGCATTATAAATCCCTGTGGGGATTTTTTCCCCCATTTATCCCATCCAACTCTCCAAAAGACACATATCAGTTGAGAGCAAGCTTGAGGTTGCAGCCAGGATCAGCCAGCATGCAGCACCACTGGAGCTAGGGGTTTAGGGTCTTGCTAAAGGGCCTATGGACATGTACTATTCTGCAGGGACCAGAGCTCAAACCTGCAACCTTATGATCACAAGCCTTTGATGTACAGCAGTTCAGTCTTACTGGAGTTTAATTTGAGGTGATGAGATGTCATCCAAATGGAGATATCAGTTAAGCAGCCTGAGACTTGAGTTGTGACTGATGGTCATCAGGTAGAAAGGAAAGAAAGAGTTGAGTGTTATCTGCATAACAGTGATAGGAGAGCCCATGTGCAGATATGACATTCCCAAGAGAACCCATGCATGTATAAGGAGAAGAGAAGGGGCTCTAGGACTGAGCCCTGAGAAACAACAGTGGCCAGCCTTCGGTGGGCTGATTGGGAGTGTCTGGTTATCAAGGTAAGATGCAAACCATTGCCAGACTAAACCTGAAATTCCAAGGCTGGAGAGAGTATGCAGGAAGATCTGGTGGTTGACCGTGTCAAAGGCTGCAGGATGCAAGTACACGATAGGCATTGTGCCCTCATTTTAGAGTTTCCTGCGCTTTCTTTGGCTAAGCAGACAGATAAGTCGTCCATGGACCCCAATATTTGAATGGCTTTATTAAAGGCAGTCATTCGCTTAGACTGCATCAGGAACCAAGTAAATCTAAAACACAATAATAAATGCAATAAGTATATGGAAATCATGTACATGTCACAGTGATATAATAAGCATTTTTAATAGATTAAACAAGGTACTGGAGCATCGCAAATCAGAAAAAATGGCAATTTAAATATTATTATTAACCTCTTTGTAATCCGAAGTGTAAAATGTGGTCAAACAAGATTTATATCCAATCATACTTACAGATGCTGCACCAAAATGTAATTGCTTGCCAGGTAAACTTAAATGCACCCTTTGACAGCTTTGTGTACAATTTATCTGTTTATCTTGCACTGAACTAACTTCACTCAAAGAGAAGTAGTTCTTTCAAACAGAAGTGGTGCTAAGGATCAACACAATTAACAGCTCCCCCTACATACAGTACCAGGAGCGATTAACATCAACACAACAGCCAGAACAACTGGGGTGTGATATACCTTGTCTATAATATTCGATATGTAAACTATGTAATATAAATAGAAATGTGGTATTTAAACTACCTGTATGTAATATAGTAAGATATAGTGTAGTAGAGCAGCAGATAACAAAAAGTACAAACATGACACTTAGTGAAAGTTAAAGTGACTGGTGGAGTGAAGAGTTGGTGCCACTCACTTGTTGAGGGGCTGCAGGGAGTACAGGAGTCCTACAGTTTGTGGGAGAGAAGAGGAAAGAGGATCTGATGATTTTTATCACTGTACTCACTATCCTCAGGGGACTTGCGGTGATAGATGCTGCAGCTCCTAAAGCACTTAGTGATTCAGCTGGTCAGGACACTCTCAATGGTTCCCCTGTAGAATGTGGTGGCTTGATGGTTAGGGAAGCACACTTGTAATCGAAAGATTGCAGGTTTGAATCCCCACCAACAAGTCACCACTAAAGTACCCTGAGCAAGGTACCATCCCCAAGCACTGCTCCCCGGGTGCTAAATTGTCTGCCCCCTGCTATGTCACGAAAGTCACGTATGGGTTAAATGCAGAGAACGCATTTCGTTGTTGCACACTGTGTGCTGTGCTGTGGTGTGTTAACAATGACCACTGATCTCTAAATTCAGACATATACACCGATCAACCATAACATTAAAACCACCTACCTAATATTATGTAGGTCCCTATTGTTCCACCAAAAACAGCTCTGACCTGTCAAGTCATGGACTCCACAAAAGCTGTGAAGGTGTCCGGTGGTATCAAAACCTTAGCAGCAATAGATTACATCGTAGGCCTTTTTTTGGTCAATTTTTCTTGTAGCTTTCTCAATGAACTCAAACAGATTAGTTAAACAGGATCTACCTCGCCTAAATCCAGTTGGCTGTCCTTCAGAATGTTATTTGAATCCAGGTAATCTACCATTTTCTCCTGGGTTATAGCTTCTATTACTTTTCCAGATATTCAAGTTAAACTGATTGGTCTATATTTTGCAGGATTACTTCTATCCCCTTTTTTGAATATGGGAATTATATTAGCATGCGTCCAATCAGAAGGGACCACACCAGCAAATAAGGATTTCTGAAATACTGAAATTAAAGGTTGGCTAATAATATCCCTCACCTCTTTTAAAACTATAGGTAAGATGCCATCAGGGCCCTGCGATTTATTTATTTTGAGCTTAGCAAAGCTTCCTACTACATCAGCCTCAGTTATACATATATTTCTCATAGACTACGCTGTATTTGTACTAAATGGTGGTAAGTTACTCATGTCCTCTACTGCAGTATTTCCCAACCTAGTCCTCGGGGGAACCGATAACTGTAAAGTATTCTAGGAAATTCAGCTAAGGAACAATTTATATTATTTTTTTATTAAGATCCTTACATCTCAGTAACTTACCCACTTCACCCATTAGATGAATCACTGACTGTATACCTCTTTTCTTCACATACTCAAAATCACTTGATTGCTCCATATTGGAGCATTATGTTGCCTATTATGGTGCTTATAGAGTAATCTCCAATATAACACCTTCTGGTGAAAATTTGAAAGCTTAATAGAAATAACCTAGACCATTCAAAACCACAGATCAGTAAAAGGTCAATATCACCTAACCTGTCAAAAGTGCTGAGGAATATGACAACCATGGTAGATTACTATTCCACATAACAAACTGGAGCCAATTAATTTTACTTACCACATTCATCACATCAAAATCAACCCCTTCTTTATAATCTTTTACGAAATCCCCATTTCTTATAACTTGTTTTTCCAAATAAAGTTGAATTTTAATCGATTAATTTTTTTTAATACACCTACAGTAGATGACATGGGCAAATAATAAATGAAGGAAATGAGTCTACAATTTCCATTTCTGTTATCAGTGTTCTTCAAAATATAGTGATATGTCTCTATTTCAGACCATTTATTCTTGTTTTCAATTACTAGGGCTTTCTTTCTAGTATATTGAGCCAGAAGTTCTCCGATGATACAGCCATCATTGGACGATTATCGAAGGGTAACGATCTGGAATATAGGAAGGTCATCACCAACTTTGTTGAATGGTGTGGAAGGAATCACCTCCTCATAAACGCCAATAAGACAAAGGAGATGATAACTGACTTCCAGCGCAAGGTGACCCCACCTGCACCAGTGAACATTCGGGGAGTGCAAGTAGAGGTTGTGTCTATGTACAAATATCTGGGTGTTCACAGAAACAACAAACATGACTGGTCACACAACACAGATGCCCTGTACGAGAAGGGGCAAAGTCGTCTCCACCTACTGAGGAGGCTGAGGTCCTTTGGTGTGGGCAGGACACTACTAAGGACCTTTTACGACATTATAGTAGCATCTGCTATATTCTTGGCGGTGGTCTGTTGGGGGTGCGGGAGCTCAGGAAGAGACAGGAAGAGACTGAACAAACTGGTCAGGAGCGCTGGCTCTGTCCTGGGCTGCTCTTTGGACTCCACTGAGGAGGTGGCAGAGAGGAGGATGCTGGCAAAATTTACATTCGTTATGGTCAGTCCCTCTCACCCCCTCCATGACACAGTGAGGACATTATGAAGCTCCGTCAGCAACAGCCTACTGCTTTCAATATGCAAGGCGGAGCGCTTCTGCAGGTCCTTCATTCCATCTTCCATCAGACTTTATAATACCTCATAAATTATGTCACTATTCTGTATATTATGCTTATTATCTTATCTTATCTTATCTTATCTTATCTTATCTTATCTTATCTTATCTTATCTTATCTTATATGATTTCTGCGCTCTTGCTCTCTTCTCTTTTTTTCTCCTTCTAGTTCTTGTACGATTTCTATGCCCGTGAACCCTACCAGGCATACGCATGCGCAATCATAGCTGCCAGTCGCGCAAGAGCTGGTTGGCTTTTGTCTTGCTGTTGGACCTGGAGTGATCCGGGTGCATAAAACTAAGCATATAATTATTTTTTAGTAACTATTAAAGCTTTTCACATATATTTAAAGGATTAGCGTTTGAAATACGCTGCAGCCACAGGATACGTTTAGACCATTTTTTCTTTCTTCCTAAGGGTAAGTTAGATTTTATTTCATTTGAAAAATCATCCAGCTTTTGCAGTGGTGTTTTAAGTGGGTTTTGGACAACGGTTCCGTCCATGCACAAAAGTCATCCGCTTTCTGCTAACGTGTAACGTGCTAACGACAGATCTGCATGATTCACTTTAACGAGTCAACTTATTGCGCGCATGATTAGCTGGTTTGCTTCGTTAATATGTGCTCAGGGTTTGTGCAGAACGGCGTGTGATTCTTGTCAACATGGAGGAGGCGGGTAGAGCCTAGAAATCAGTAGTGGGAACCCATCAATAGTTCGTCAAAACAGCGATCAAAAGACCAAACTGGTTAAAAAAAATCAACACGTGTCTGCGCCTTAGGGCATAGCAAAAGTAGATTTTTTGAGATTTTAATGACGTGCATCCATTACGCTGTTTACCTTCGCACTTCGTTAAAAAAGGGGGCGGGTGATTTATTTTTATTTGTGGATAGTCTTCATTTTCTGAAATCGCCTATCCTGTTAAGTGTCGCGGGGGGTCCCAGGTTGGGGTGCCAACCCATTGCTGAATGTTCTGTTCATTTCATTAAAATGTTATTTGCTTGAACAGATCATTTTATTGAATGGGTCAACGAGGTTTGCATGGAATGTGTTCAGTAAGGATGATAGTTGCTAGTAATTATGGAAACACGTTACCGTGCAGCATGAATAACCTTGGACCAGCATTGCCGTCTGTGACACCTTCTTCACGTTTTATACGTGGTTTGTGCTCATTCTTATTATTACTGCTCCGACCGATAAGGGCTTTTCAGCACTGATTTGTTTTTTATGGGGGGGGAATAAGATAAGGAAAGAACAACTTTATTTATCCCGAGGGAAATTCTTTTGTCGTAAATATGCTCAGTGCAACAAGAGGAATAAAGATAACACGGTAAAGAGCTTACAAAGAACATTAGAAATGGTGCAAACAGAGTAACAAAATAAATCTAACAAAGTAACAGATTACTATAACAGATATAATAAAATGACAGATTATTAGTGCAATTGGTTATGAAAAGTGTCTGCCATGAATAAAATGAAAGCAGCATGTGATGAGATTAAACAAACATTCAATAACAAGGCAAGAATAGGCCGATTTTTAAGTATATATAATATATAACAAAGTCGATAAGTATATATCATATTTAACAAATGTGTAATACAATATATTTAAGCTTGACTTTAAATATATACTTAAAATTTATAACATCGAAAAGTGATAATAATTCTATGTATTAATCATTTTAAACAAGTGCATGCAGCATTTTAATATATAGGAAACAAAAGCAATAACAGTACTTTATCTTTCTGACTAAAGTAATTATGTTGAAAACAGATTGGTTCAGCTTTGTGGTGATTCATGTTACTCATCTAGGGAAACTGATGAGGGTGGGAGGACTTTAGAACTCTTACCTTTGGTTGTGGTGCAGGCTCACTACTGTTGGTGAGAATAAGGCTACAACACAGCCGAAGTGAGTGCTCCGCGTGGCTGTTGGTTAATCACATGCAGCCAAACACACCCATCACTATTGGTCGGCCATGTGATATGATTAATCGGCCAATGCCGATTGTCTTGAAATGCTTGAAAATCAGCCGATTTTTTATTTATTTTTTTGTCTGGCTGTCTGATCGGTCGACATCAATAATAATAATAATAATAATAATGATAATAATAATAATATAATTTCAAACTAACACTTTTGCCAGATCATGTGCTGTATAATTTATAGCAGAGGACTCCACTTGGCCTATTTATTCGTTAATTCCTTCATTGCAAACCCAGTGCTTTATATACTCGCCTATTAAAATTGATCGATTTCATCAGGAGTGCAAACATTTATGGTGGTGATGTGATTCTTTTTAGCCTAATATTAAAAAATAGAAAGTGAAAGTATTTTATAGTACAGTTCTAGTGCAGTTCAATACCTGTTCATCCAATTTCCATAACCACTTATTCTGTGTTAATTATAATTTTTGCTGAGTTCAAAAATATTTTTTATAAAAAAGAATCCCTTTGAGATATAGTGCCTTTTTATGCACTGCAAGTAGGGCTGTCGTGATGTAATCGTGATCATATGGTGCACACACAGTAATCATAAGTGCTTTATACGACCAGACGCCAGCTTTTTGGGTCTATACAGGTGTTTACTGATGTCAACACTTTGGTAAGTAGATTAGTGGCATGCCTAAACTATTACTAAAAGTCATATTATGATGCCCAGAAGTTTGTCTGTATTAATTTGGAGTATCCTTATGTTTAATAAATATATTGAACTTTAAACTTTAAAAAGTACTGCTACACAGCTGACTTTTTCTTTATCCACAATGTCTCATCTTTCCAAAGATGTTGTGGCTGTTCGGCTGTCCATCTTCACCGGCAATTCAGTGCTTATAAATCACTTCCATGATTTACCAAAACGGTAGTGTTCTAAAAATTGAATGTAATAAATATAAGGATACAACAAATTTATACATATTATTAATTACTGGGCATCCTAAAATGCCTCTCCTTAATGTTTTAGGTGTCCTACTAATCTGCTTGCCAAATTGTGGCTGTTGGTAAACGTCTGCGTAGTACTGAAAAGCTGGCATCTGGATAAATTTTTATGGCCATCATACAAATCCTTGGTGATCACTGCACTTGTGCCATATGATCACGAGTGTATTGTGACAACCCTAACTGCAGGTAACAAAAAAAATATGACAATTCTGAGTGTTTCATGAAATAGCATTTTTAAGAAACTTGTACACTGTTTGGGTGCTTATCTCATGAAGGATGGCAAGTAAAGGGCCAATGTTTAGTATACAAATAGGCTTAGTACACATATATATTTCAATTGAAAAAGAATAGATGAAGTAAATGAGCCATGATACAATTTCCATTCTTGTCATCTGTGCCCTTCAAAATATAGTGATATCTCTATTTCACACCATTTACTCTTGTTTTCAATTACTAGGGCTTTCTTTCTTGCACATGATTTCTGCACATTTGTTCTTTCCTGTCTAGTTCTTGTACGATGTCTATGTCTGTGAACCCTACGAGGCACACGCATGCATAGTCATAGATGCCAGTCAAACAAGAGCTGGTTGGCTCTATTTAGAAGCCAAATTCTTTGTTTAGGAGCTATAATCTGGATCATATGCCAAATGTGAAAGAAGTAAAAAAAAAAAAAAAAACTACGTGGCACATTTTGTTTTCAGTGTACCTTACACTTCTTCTTTCTCCTATTTGATCTGCTTACAATTGCCTTGTGAATTCTTTTACAAAATAATATAATAAATGACAGAGAAATATGCAGTTTGTAATATGCAATATATAAGCAAGCCAGCTGGGCTATTAAATGTGAAGTGCACACACATTGAAATAATAATTTATATTTGCCCGTGAAGAAATCTAGAAAATCAAGGAGTGTTGCTTGCTTTTGTTGAAAGATATTACAGCTGGAAAGCTGAATATAAAGCTAACTTTACTCTGGTGTTATACTTTCAGGTATTTCTCCCTGGTATTCTTGCTTGATGATGTATGTGGGGATATGCGGATCTATAATGAAATATTCTAGAAAGCAGGTCAGAGTTTAAACCTTAACAGCAACACCTCAGTTAGCTTAATACGCAGTTTTCCGGCTGTAATATCTTTCACTGTTTGTAATATTTTTTGGTGTTTGCAATTATTAAGAAATACATATAAAAACTCATATATGTAAGTTAACTAGAAAAATAACAAATCTGCAACCATTTTAGTTGTTATGTGAAGCCCCGCCTGCTGTGACATCATCAGCATTCCCTTTGCAGCAGGATGAGCATAAGAACATTGGATAAGAGGGTGACGATCTGAAAGTTTTGTACACTTTTAACAACAACACACAGCCTTTTACAATATTTTTAAAAACAAAGTTTTGAGCGGTGGAAATAGCATTTAGTGGAAAATCACAATAAACAAAGTGCACGCATTGTGTGAGGCAATGCAAGTAATATGAAATAAGCAATGGATGATTTTGTGAAATATTGTGGGACATTTTAAGCATTTACCACTTGCAGATATTGTCTTGGAAGATATTCAGATTGAACTGTAAATGCCTCAAAAATGCTTAATTTACATTTTAAGACAATTAAATTTTTCCTTAAATTGAGGTATTACGATTTTTTGATAAAAATATTAGATACATTGTAATTGCACCAATGGCAGAATAATTAAGAGGCAATATTGTCCTACCATATGATGGCACGTAATTAACCACTCGCTTGTGAGATTAGAGCAATCTATGAAGGAACAATAGGCTACAGAAATGTCATAGAGATGGACGGCTCTTCCAGTCAGGATGACCTTGTGCTAGAGGTGGGCGATAAATCGATTTTATCCATTAATTCGAATTTACAGTTCAGGACGATGTGTTTTTATGAAAATCGATTTTATTAACACTGTAGCAGATTCACAAACAACATGGCGATATTTCGGTTTTGCGCAGTCGGACACGGACCAAACAAGTTTGTTTTAAGCAGCACGACAAATTTATTCCAGCACCTAAAGCAGAGGCACATAGCGGAGTGGGAGAAGTGCAGCTCCCAGCGAAATGAAATTACATGCAGCACCAGCACAACACCAAAGTTAAGCAAGCAACCGTCCCCGACACGTTTTTCGAGCTGTGTGCCATATGATAAGAATGGGGCACGGGTCCAGAAGAGCGACGTTATTCTCCTGGAAGACGTCCTTCGTCAGGCAGCCGTTGTGAACTGCAGCATTGTCCTCTTGAGAGACCCAGTCATTACTACACAGACAAGGGCCCCCAGTCAAGAGGGATGCCCGCTGCATCATCTCCACATTACCAGCCGCCCTTTGAGGCCCCTGCACAACCTGCAGCACCATTGTTCCTTTGAAGGAGAAAGCGAAGGAGAAAGAAGGAGAAGTCCATGATGGAGCTTCCTGTGCCGCGTAGAAAACGTCTCCAGTGGGATCGCCTTGTCATGCTAGTAACATTGGAAAGCATCAGGAACATTCAGGTTTTATTTTTTTTTCTACCACCTTTTGATGTCCCATGTTTGTTGCTCCCTTGCAAAGTCCAAAGGGGCAAGTTTGTGGTGTGGGAGGAGACATTATCAGCTGACTGAAATCAATGGGGGAAAAAAAAAAGAACTGAGTTGTTGGTCCAAAGGGCCCTTTTCTCCCGCACCAAGTACCGTACTTTTGGTATGGTACTTTTGATACTTTCGCTTTTTCATCAACTTCTGGTCAAGTATCAGTATCAAAAGTTCCTTCAAAAGTGCTAAATCAGCTGGAACTTAGGTACTTTGGAGTTGGCCTTGAAATGCTTTCTTTATCGATTGGTTATGTAAATAGCCTGCCTCTGAAACACAATACAAACACCACGTTGAGAACAGTTCCAAACTCAGGAAGGTATAAATACAGGAAGGTATGAAATAAATCGCCATTTAGTTGGAGTGGTGGCTGTTAGGCTAGGGCTCTGTGCCAGCAATTGGAAGGTTGCTGGTTCAAATTCCGTGAATGCCAGGAGGATTCTACTCCATGGGCCCCCTGAGCAAGGCCCTTAACCGGTAATTGCTTCATCCTGGGTATGATGTTAATTTATATCCAGCCCTGCAAAGAGGTCCTCCAAATTACAGTGAAAATTTGCAGGCTGGTGGCAGGATTGGCTCTCCAGCAATAGGAAAAAACATACTTTTGAATTTGGACTAGTGTGGTGCTGAGGTATCACCTGCTGCATGGCTGCACTCGGGTCTCTTCCTTGAGGTGATCGTTGTGTGGTGGGTGCGAGAACGTTCTATAATCAGCTCATGCTCCTTACCTACCTGGTCGAAAGAACAAAAAAAAGAGGAGGATGGCATGACAAGAAATTTAAAAAGTATTTTGTTTAATAAACTAGGGTTTTTTAATATACTTGGATCTTATCAATGTGATTTTGTTGTAAATATAGCTGTCATTTGGTTGTAATAAATATTGTGGCTTTTATAAACCAAAAAAATGTGAACGAGTACGAGTCATTTAGACAGCAAGGATGAAAATGATTATGATTGTCTTGGAGAACGCATGCAGCGCTCATGCAAAAGCAGCGGAGGTAAACTTCAGACTGATTTTTAAACACGTTTTAGATAATCTATAAAAGGAATAGTAATTAGAATTGCAAAGCCTGCCAAGTTATTTTCCAATGCCATAGTAAGATAAAAATATTTTAGCAACACTTGAACCCCCCCGCGCTATAATGTCCAAACAGAATTGAAGGTAAGAAAAAACCTGATTTTAATATAGGTGACTAGCAATATGCGAATTGCATGTGCATAACATGCCATGTTGGTATTCATGTCACACATCATCCAGCCCTATAATATGCTGCAGTGATTTTTCTAATACAGTACAAAATATCCCACCTGGGTTGTAATGTCATTTGGCTCTGGCACCAGTTTTTATGTCAGTGGAAATCCAACACCATGAAATACTTTCTCAAAGTACCAAAAGTATGGTGCCTGGTGTGGTGGAAAAGCACCCAAAATGTACTGAAATTAGAGATCAGTGGGCATTGTTAACACACCACAACAAAATGTGTCTCTGCATTTAAACCCATATGTGACTTTCGTGACTTAGCAGGGGCAGTTAATTCAGCACCCGGGGAGCAGTGCTTGGGGATGGTACCTTGCTCAGGGTACCTCAGTGGTGACTTGCTGGTGGGGGATTCGAACCTGCAATCTTTTGATTACGAGTGTGCTTTCCTAACCATCAAGCCACCAATGCCCTGTAAATTGCTTACTTAACTTTGGATGTTAAGCAAATAATATTCAATAAAAGATACAAACCCATTTATTTCCAAAAGCATTTTCTTCTTTACAGTTGAATCAGTATGTTTTCGATAGGAGTTGAGAGTTGGGAGGAGAGAGAGGTAGGTGTGCATATATATTCTTGATACAGTAACGTAGGCTCACTTGCTAGTGGTAAGATCAACGGACTGAAAACAATGGAAAAATAACTTTCAGTTGTTGGTTTTTAAAATACACCAAAAATCAATAACAAAAACACAAATGTTAACTTTTAAAAGCATTTTCTTATTTTCAATAGGAGCTGTGTAGAGAGAGGTAGGTTAGCTGTGCATATGCAGTGTAGGCTAGCCCAATAATGGTAAACAGTGAGATCAGCTGACAGAAAGCTTGTAAAATGTATATAATAGAATGTAAATAATTCTCGGTTGTTTCTTGTTAAAATACACAACAACTCTACAAAAAAAAACACAAATATTCCCTTTGTTTTGTTTTACAAGTGCTTTCTGGCCTCTGCCAGGCTGTCATTGCAAACAAGAAACTATTAATTAATTAATACTTAATGCCTTGCCTGGTAAAATAAGTAAAAAAAAAAACTTTTAAAAGCATTTTTTACACACAAATAGCTGTACATGTACATGTTTTGATAGGAATTGGGGGTTGGAGTTGGATGCCTTGGGCTAATTATATTGGATTTGCACATTTTTGGACTTGCGAACCTCCTTTCAGAACGAAACTGGTTTGTATCTTGGGGACTTAATGTAATAGGATGAAATTGTCTGTCAGGTAACCTGGGAGTCATTTTTATAAAGCAAAAGGCCGGTGTATTAATATGCTATTATGTTGGCTTCGGAGAGTAAGGTGATTAAAGACACGTCAAGCTCATACAGATTACTAACTTTTGGGTGTCACAAAACGCATCTCGCTAATATTTTAGCTGTACTACATATCTGCTTAACAAATTATGGTTTGGTCCGTACCTTGCTTTTGAAGTTATGCTTCGGTACGTTTTCAATACATTGATGGGCAGTGGTGGGTTAATGGTTAGGGAAGCGCACTTGTAATTGAAAGATTATAGGTTGGAATCCCTCACCAGCAAGTCACCACTGAGGTACCCTGAGCAAGGTACCGTCCCCAGGCACTGCTCCCCGAGCGCTGAGATAGCTGCCCCCTGCTATGTCACGAACGTCACATATGGAATAAATGCAGAGGACACATTTCATTCTTGTGCACTGTGTGCTGCGGTGAGTGAGCACTGATCACTAAATATTAAAAAGGAACCAAAACATAATTTTCTTCTTATTTATTTCCTAAATAAAGTCTGTCAATTAATGCTGCAACCTACTAATAAAAAACTAAAATTTAGTTTTATCTATTAATTCGAATTTACCGTTCAGGGTTATGTATTTTTATGAAAATAGATTTCATGACTTATTTTTCACGCAAGCGCCAAAAGCGGAACTAATGCGGTGCACCGATCTTCATGGGTAAATTAGCGGGGCGCTATGGAATATTATTTAGTATATTTAATTCATTAATTATAAGTATATTTATAGTATATAATTTACTGTTGGGCATTTAAAAAAAAAAACCCAATGGTCTGCTCTGCCATTTCACTTACAAGCATATTTTTGACAGTTTGCACTTTAACATTGAAGTAAAAAAAAAAACTTGTTTTGAACCATTTATCTGTAGTTTGATTTTGAGTAGGGGAGGGGAAAATCAATTAAAACTGAAAATCAGATTTATTGTGAAAAAAATCAGAGATTTTATTTTTAGGACATAGCATCCAGCTCTACTCTGAAGTAAATAAGAGTAAAATTATCCTTTTAGGTGCATAAAAATCACCTGTACCCGCTTTGCACTGTATTCACATTAGCAGGTTTCAGCTTCATCCTAGAACTATGCAACACAAATATTGTCTGAAAAAATACAAAGTAAAGGACGTACACATGCATGCACAGTAGCATGGCTTCATCCATCCCTTTCCAAGTGAAAGCATTTGCTGCATTCATTTGGAACGCATGCATACCGAACCCCGTACCGAAAACTTTCAGTATGAATATATGTACAGTTACACTCCTAATCTCTATAGTATTGAAAAGCTGGCATCAAGCCCAGTCTGAAGCCCTTGTGATTATTGCACATGTGTGATATAATATCACTGTGATATCGCCTAGCCCTGCAACTAGCAACTGGGAGTATTTTTAGACTAATTGCCCAAAAATGAAGCAGTAGCACTTTGTGGTAGCAATGGAAGGAAACAGCAGCAGTAGAAGACACTTGAGGCTCTGGGCATGAACAAATCCATTTTTCGGTTTAGACGACGGAAAAAGCAGACACTGCACCAGTGCAGGGCGTGAAAAGGTTGTCTAACACTCTTATTTATTCATGGGAGTGATTTGTGTGTATCGAACAATGAACCAATAGGAATGACGCATCACGTCACCTTTAAAAGCCAGTGGCACATGATCTACTACAGATTACTATGTCATTGTCACGTTTGCCGGTCTTTAGATGTGAAGGAGGCCTGGGTTGAAGTGGCAGTGAGTGTGTCCTTGATTTTTGGCATCACTGGATCACCAGCGCAGAGCCGAAAGCGGTACAATGACGTTATGATGGGGATTCTGCTAAATGGGAGTAGTTGCTGGGAACAGGGAGTTAATTATGCTCGTATATTTTATTTTAATTTTGGATCTGCAGTTCGCAAAATATAAGTACGTGATCTTCGTTCAAATAAGAGAGAACTTACCGTGTTTTAAAATGTTCAAATTGATAGCAATTTAGATTCCTTACTGGGCTATGGATGATTCAGCTGTTCTGCCAGCTGATCCCTCCTCGCCCGCGCTGCTGCCAGCGAACACTCCTCTGTTGGCATCGGCACATGCAGTTCCGGAACACGCCTTGTAAAGTCCTCTAATGTGTCCCCACCAGACATCCATCACACATGGCAATGTTACGCAACATGCTATATATTACAAAGAATTGCCACCTTCTGAGGACTGCATTACAATGTTCCACCTGACCTTCTAAATATCTGAAGCACCTTTTCAGCAATCCAAATGTCTTTTCAATTGCAGTACATGCTTAATTCTGATAATGGACTCAAGGTTTTTGTGATTATACGGTTTGTTCTTTACTTAATATATATTGTTTTTCTCTTTGTATTACACCACTGACTTTTGATGTGGTTTTGGTTGGTCAAAGTGCACTTTGCACAGGTGGATAATAAAGCCCTCAGTCTTGTGAACACAGCAACTCTTTGGACTCACTACAATGGTAGAAGGGAAGTCCCGGATATTCCAAGATGTGCCCCAGGTGTTTTCTGAAACTAGAAACTTCTGATTTTGCTTCTTTTCTTTACAGATCAGTTGATATAACATCACTGTGCATTCTGGAAAAAATATCAGATGTCTCCATGTTTGATAATAATAATTAACCCTTTATTGTCCCTCATGGGAAAATTCTTCTTACACTTCCCTCATCTTGCTCTTTGTAGACAAGCTGTCTGCGAAGGGCAGCCACCTGTTGGGGCGCCCAAGGAGCTGGGGGTTAAGGGCCTTGCTCAAGGACCCACAGACATGATGAGGCTGGGTTTGAACCAGCGATCCTGTGATTACAGGCACACAGGCTTAGCCCACTGAGCCACACACTGCCCCCAAGGTGATTGAAGGTGATTCTATATGATTTTTACATACCAAATTCAAATAAGTAGCTGAAATCACATCAAAAATTTAAATTTTACACCGAAAAACATAAAATGCTGTTAGAAAATGTTTTGAACATGACCTGGCACAGTAAAGTTTGAAACAATATTGGAATAAGCATGAGTCACTACAGTTATGTGTATAGTTTGCTATAGTATCTTTAAGCTTTCTCAGTTTTATTTCCCATAAGCTGATTTCCTGTGTATCAGGCTTTGCGGTATAGCTATCATGTGAAACCATAAGAAATTGGGGGGAAAAAACTTTTTTGACACAGCAAAGAAAATGTTAGATACAGACGATTTTCAGGTGTTCATAAGGATGATTTTCGTGGGTGTTTCCTGTCTTCCTCATCACCTGATCATTTTAATCATTTAATCATTTAACTTAAACTAAATGGATAAAGTCAGTACTAAAAACATTACACTAAAGTCTTTATCTGGAACTAGTTTATAATACCTGACATCATGGAGACAACTCAGTGTGTCCCCATGTGAAGATATTTTTGTCTATATTTTAGTGTATATATTTTTTTATATAGAAATTATGTATGGTCTATGGAAACTCGTAACACACGTTACTGTAGTGTATGGAGATGCCGTAGCTAATGCCTCCCTCAGTAGCCCAATAACGTGTCACTACATTCTGTAACTTCATGTGTTTTATATTGATGGGGAAACAGGCAAGGGGGCAATGAGAATCGGTGGCATTATACTTATAACATAGATAAACTCTACTTCAACCGCCAATAGCGTTCGCTGTCGGAAACGGCATGACTCCACCGTTAAACAGTCAAAACCTCCCCTCGGCAGAACACGAGTGCAGAAATTTCCCTCCAGCGCAGAGAGCAGCCGAAGGAAATGCGCTTTGCAAACAAGCACACCATGACATTGGGGGGAGAAAAATACATTAGAGGTGATATTATAATGAACGCGCCCACAACTCTTCATCCTGTGCTCGCGCGTTTCAATTTTGCGCTCGCGAGTGGCATATTTACGCATGTGAGTTTTGACTGTAATGGGACGCCATAAGAGGCACTATATAAATAAATTGAATCGTATTGAGTATTTCCCTTTCAAAAGTAACAGTCGTCAACATGATTTTTGGGTTCACGCCAGGCCATTGGAATTCCAAAACCAAGAGGGCTGGGCGATAAAACAATAACGATATGTATCGCGATATATATATGATCGATATCGCTAAAAAAATTGTTCGATAAAATGCTCGGTATTTTTTTCCTTCGTTGGAAGAAAACAGAGATTGCGAAACTAGTTTGATTGCTAGTTTGGATCCGTGCTGGAAACGCAGCTGCCA
>JAABNY020000045.1:8005790-8049447 GCA_015164015.2 Brevimyrus niger | reverse complement strand
GCCACGACAGTGCCCTATCATATGCATCCACTGAGTCCCAACCAATCGCATCAGGGAAGCAATGCAAACTGTCAAATGTCGGAAAATTAGAGTTCCTGCACTTATTTTTTCCCACTTCAAGCACTGGTCATACTGTGTGGCATTTGTGGTGAACGCTTGTGTTATTGACATCTGCTTTACGGAGGCACTTGTTGCTGGGCGCTTGTTAGTCTTATTTATTTATTTTTTTAAACCATGCACTGTTCATATTCAGTAACGTGATTGTGCTTCAAGTGTTGAAACTAATTGGTGGTGTTACCTTTGGGCGTCAACTGTTTTTCTACTGTGTGTACATCTGACTTCATTTTGTTCGATGTCATCCTTACTGAAGCCAAAATGTGTCCAAATGACGGAGACTGCGTTTTTCTTTGGTACAAGCTGCTCTTGTTGCTCAGTTGTCTGTGTTTAAGCTCTCCATGCTCAACATGTTGGCAGAATAACGTAACGGAGCGGGGTCACGTGACTCCACACGCTTTAGTGTTTTTAAAGGGAAAGTAATAGAAATGATCGACCCGGAAAAATTTGATCGATTTATAGGTTCTGAATGTCGATTTCAAATACTTTTCGATTAAACGCCCAGCCCTACTCCTGGGTGCCTGTCTGGTGAGGTGTTATACACATGTCCCACTGGGAGAAGGCTCCGGGGAAGACCCAGGATAGAGAGCTGGACGAAGTGGCCAGGGAGAGGGGTCTCTGGGTTTCCCTGCTTAGACTGCTGCCCTCGCAACCCCATTTGCAAAAGTGGTAGAAGATGGATGTATGGATGGATGGATTAACAGACATTTTAAGCAAGGGTGCAAAAACCTTTGCATGCTATTGTATGAACTTGGCCTGATTTCTTTATAAACCATGACTTACTTTAAACTTTTCTAAGTTATATTGGACTTTTAGTGATGACCAGGTTACGAATAAAACATTCATCTCCTCAGTCGACCACTGAGGTAATTTCTCCTAGCTAGAACCATTGACCTTAGCTATGTTTTCAGCAAACATTATCAACCAAATCATCAGACAGCTCTGCCAGCTGTGTGGGGTGGTACACTGCCTGTTCTCCCTCTCATTGAGTCTTCAGAAGGTGCCTTCAGCTCTGGAATGCATTTGGTGTGGTCTCTGTTATAATGAAAGGGCACTCCAGCTCCCTTAAAGACTTCACATCCCATGATGCTCTTCAAGGCGCTGGGGTTGAAAGGAACCACCTAGATCTCCTGCTGACATTACCTCTTCAAAACTGCATGGTGGTTGAGGACAAATAATTTTAGATTGTCATGACTGGGGTACTGATCCCAGTTTTTAACAAAGATGACTGGAGGATGTTTTTTCTCTGCAAACTAGAGAAAAAAGTTTTTAGAATTGATATTGGCATTCTCCAATTATTTTATAAAGCTCTTTTGCAGAGCGTTTTGTCCTTTTGGGTTAACTTGTACCTTTGGAAATATGCATGCACAGAATCATAAGAAATTGCAGCATTTTATCAAATTAGCCAGTAGTGTCTTCTGGAGTTGATCAGGTATCTGCAGCCCAGCCATACAATGAGTTTATTATGGAAAAGACTAAAATTTTAGATGATCCTCTGTTATCGAAGTTTGTTGAAGTAGTAGGCTGAATGGCAGAATTTTGCAGAGTAATCAAAACAACAAGGTATAAGTCATTTGTGCCATCAGCAATTAGATTTCACAATTACAGACCAAGTATATCTGATGTACCTTTTTAATTTTACCTTTTTGCATATCCATGTGATTTTATTTATCCGCTTTTGCCCTTTCTGTATTTTTGTCATGTTTATACTGTGGTATGTTTACTGTCTGTTTGTCTTGTCATCTGTTTGAATGCTTTTTGTCATGTGAGATGTGCAATGTTGACCACATGAATTTCCCCTGGGAGATTAAAAGGTTTGCCTTGACCTTGAGGATGTGTTCCAACTTCAGGGGGTTAACAATACTCCTCAGCTTCCCTGGGAAGGTCTTTGCTGCCCCTGCCACCCGACCCCAAATAAGCTGTAAAGAATGGATGGATGGCACACTTGACAAATTGGCTGAGTTTTAATTATGGTTTTTCATGAATGGTTAATTAACATTACTACATTGGTTAGTCTATAAATAGATAAACACAATCATGATTTATATTGTGAAATATGATTCTAACCAAAAATATTGTGATATATTTTGTATATCATCCACAACTAGGTGGAAACTGAACGCGAGTTCAACCATCAGGCAAAATAAACATACTTGTTTGCCAATGTTACATCTCGTTTTGGGGCACACTGCTTCAAAATTCAAGCAGTGTCACATAGTGATGGCAACGAGAAGCGCTGTCACAATCACATTAGGGTGATCAAAGGGTATTTTAAAAAGCAACGATATTCCGGCATTATAAAATCCCAGAGAGAAATTTCATCAAGCAGCTGCCGAAGGGTTCCCTATGGTACATTTAGCTGCAGTTTACCTGAAACACTGCAGTACAGCCAAACTGTACTCTGGTTGTCAAACTGTAGGGCTAAGAAATGATCTGAATATGCGTTTTTTTTATTTTTTTTGTCGCATTTGTATTTGTGGGGTTTTGATGTTCTTCCATCACAAGGGTTGTGGTTTCCTTCTGCAATCTAGACATGCAATTAAGTAAATTGGTTTCTCCGAATAATTAATTTTGTCAGTGTGCATCCTGTCCAAGGTATACCACTGTCTTGTGCCCTGTGCTGTCTTTGATTGGACTCCCTGACCCTGTACAGAATACATGCTTAGAAGATGAAAGGATTGGGATACACGTGAATTTTGGAATTGTGGCAAACGTTTTTGCAGTGTTTGTGGTTTTCTGTAGGGATGCACCTGTTCCATTTTTCTTGGTCGATCATGATTAACTGATTATTCTGTCTCTAGTTATGTCTCTAGTTCTGGTCTATTCAGATTTTTCTCATTTGAACAACTATTAGGCCACCAAACATTTAAAAAAAAAAAACCTTTAATGACCTTTCTGCCAGCAAAATGGTAGCACTTAACATTAACTGCACCTTCATAGTGCCTTTAAAGTACATTTGTAGAACATTCAGTGCATAATGCATTCATAATGAATTCATAGGACATTCATAAGCAGCAAGTACACCTTGACATCCTAACATACATACCAATAACAGCTTTAATATACATTAACAAACATTACAAGAGTGCTATTTATTTATTTTATTTTAATGTATATTTACAGATCAATTGAAGGCTGTGATGGAACAGGTACTGAAATTTGCAGTTTTGGAATTAACGAAGATTGTAGAAGCCAGCTTTGATGACCTGCTTTTGGAACTGGTGAAAAAGGAGAAAGAAAGCAAAATTCTGAAGCAAAGTTTGGCAGAGGGTGATCAGATTTCAAAGCAAGATTGCAATATAGATCTTAAATCCTCAGAAAACCGTTCAAGATGCCCCAGCAGTTCAGATAAAGGTGACCAGGATAAAGAGTCATCTCAGGACCCACCAAGTAGTAAAAGCCATGGAGCAGATGCGGAGCATAGTGAGAAACCAATGAATGTGGAAACGGGTAAGTTTTACTTTTTTTTTTAATTTCATTTGTCATTGATACAATTTTACTGTTGTGTTCCCCAGATATGCAATACATGTGGTTCAGATTTGGGGATAAAATTCTACAGATATTGAGACAGTAGTTATAGTCGACAGCAGAGGGCAAAAATGGAGGCTGCAGCACCATCTTGTGAACAGCCATCTGCCATGTATTTTGTGGGTCTTTTTCCAAGCATCCCAGGAACATTGTATAGAACAGTTTTTCTCAAATTATGGGACACAAGATGAATATAAAATATATATATTTTTTTATTTATTTTGCCCCCAGCCCCACTACTCAAATTTTATCAGTAGTAGTCTGGTAGCTGGTCAGCAAAATTGGGTAATTCGAAATTATCATGGGAAATTTTACATTTTGAAAAATTAGTTTAAACATAAAATGAACAGGATAAAACAAGAGCATTTTTTCTCAATATTTTCAAAAACGATTAAGATCTTATTCCAACATTACCCATATCCTGCCCCAATCGTCCGCTCCTTCCGTGTTCCACGCCCCCCTCGTTAACCTCATGTGGGTTCCCAATGTGATCAGCTGTTTTTGGTCATTTATCCTCTGTGTTAAGTCCGCGATTTAGTTTGTTTCCCAGTCCGGTCATTGGATGCGTCGTTCGACTTGCTAACAGAGCTGGCTTAAAGCAATGCATTCTGATCCTGACGCAATGCATTACGCTTAGATGCATTGCGACCTCTCACCCAGCTGCACAAACTGGAACCGCCTCCGTGATGACACACCTTTGCCCTTATTGGCTGAAGTAGTTACACGCTTGATGTTTACGCATCGGAACTGCC
Source organism: Brevimyrus niger (assembly GCA_015164015.2). Taxonomy (NCBI): domain Eukaryota; kingdom Metazoa; phylum Chordata; class Actinopteri; order Osteoglossiformes; family Mormyridae; genus Brevimyrus; species Brevimyrus niger. Next base: position 8,045,053 of record JAABNY020000045.1, on the reverse strand, counting down.
TGGGATATAATCTGCTATTTTTCCTGAATATCACGTAAAGCAGTGAGAACTGGTTTTCCATTCATTTACCTGGTAAAATAAAGTTTTAATAAATGACATAAATGCTGTAATAGTACATGTAAATTAGTGGTTTATTTATTGTTAGTTACTATAATGTTGCGCTGCTTTATTTTAGTTAATTGTCCAGTCTGAAGAAGGCATTTAAGTAAGAATTGCATTATAGTATGACTCATTTCCTGGCGCATGCAATTTATATTAGGTCAGCGTTCACGGTTCGACTTCTGATATTCAGATCGAGTTCCAGGTTAAACTGGTTTGTTCGACTTTCAAGAAATTCGAGTTCTAGTGAGTTCGAGAACCAAGGTACCACTGTGTGTGTGTGTGTGTGTGTGTGTGTATGTATAATATACACACACACACACACACACGCATACATACATATGTGAAAAATAGGCACTCTAGGGGATATATATATATAATATGTTATGTATTTTATATATATAGATATAATATATAAAATGTATAATATATAATATGTATAAAATGTGTGTTTGTTCACACATAATGTGAAAATGCACCACCACATGGTCACATTGTGATGCTTGAGTACCTTTGGGTACCTGAAGCAGATGCCATAATGATTAAGGTACTAATTTATGACTGACATGTTGCAAGCTCGGTATGCAGGAGTGCACCTGTGTTATGACCACTTACTCTTCCTGTTGTCGTGCACATAACTGTGGGTCATTTTTGAGTGGGAAGATTTTTGCTCAGCTTTAAATGTATTGAAGGTAACTTTGAAATGTATGTTACTACCTGAAGTCACAAATGTTCTTTACATGTCTTAGGGACCAACTTAGTGTGTGACGGTATGAGTAAATCTGTGTGTCTGAGGAACTGGTTTCCCAATCTTGTATTCTGTGTCTTGGGCTCTTTGTTCTGGCATGGACAGTATCTACTTCAGTTATTATTTGATGGACTGACTAACTCATTTTCCTCTGCATGATCAGTGACAGGGAAGCAGACTGTCCTTTCTGTAGCTCAAGACTGGGTACCCATTCTGGATAAAGTCTTTGGCCAAAAGTGGTGCAGCGACTTGTGGCAGAACAAAGAGCTCGATGGTGAGGAACATGTGGTCGCAAACAAGACGGGCGTTACATCCATGGCCACCCCAGATAGTGTCATCCCAGAGAAGAAGGATGCCCTCTTCACCAGCCAGCAAGAAACCACTTCAGGTAAGATGGATGTGTAGAGTAGGCACCACACTCATGGAGGATTTTACCTACTGATTGTACATCTGAATGTTCTATCAGTCAATGCAAAACCGAAAGTTTTGTATGGAGCAGATATTTCATTTTGGTTGATCTGTTTCCAAAGGAAGTTCCTTCATGTATGTGCATCCATCTGTTGGCGGAGATCACAGCCCCTGCCCGTCTGGCGATGACCTCCAGCTCAAATCTCCCTCCATACTGCATAGACTCCTGACGATTCCATCGCAAGGGCTCAATGAGCTTCTCTGCTCTAACCATGACATTCCTGTTGAGCCGTTACCCACGTCTTCTGGTGCATCGCCAGACACACATGAGCTTCAGAGGGAGCCACAGGTCCTTAATGTAGATCAGCTACTGCCTCCTGGGGAAGAGGAAGCAGATGAAAAGGAGTTTGTGGAGGCTAAAGCCCCAGTGGGGAGAAAGAACTACACCTGCAAGCAGTGTGGAAGGAAATTTAGCCGACAGCCCCTGCTGAAAGTCCACCAGCAGACGCACACCACTGGTTCTTTGGTGCGCTGTTCGCTGTGTGGGAAGCGCTTCTCCCATCCTGAGCGTCTGCAGGCACATCTCCGGACTCACAATACCGCAAGAACTTGAGCAGTTACACGACATCTTCATATATCATCCGACACCTGTGCCTCTTACATATAGCTTTTTACTCCATTTAGTTTACTAAATGAAGAAAGCCGTTGGGCTGGCATTTCAGTACATGTCATCTGTAGTCTGCATTAAAGGTAACTGAAAAAAGATGACACCAAATGGAACTTAGAAATGAACAATGGTTTACAGTAAGTTGTCTTAGTCATGCAAGTGAACATCATACAACAAACTACTGATCTGATAGCAAAGTAGTCATAGATTATAACCAGTGACAGCACTGATCTTAGCATGAGGTAATGTAGATTGACAAAGAGATTAAGTGCTCTGAAATTTAAATGACCTTTTCATGTGCTAAAAATATATTCAAACGTGAGCTAAGCATCATGATTAAAATTCAACATCATCAAAGGACACCCATCTAACCATTATAAAGATTTTTGATAGTGCAGATATAGAATTATGCATTTCACAGAATGAAATGGGGAAACATCCAAATGCTTCTGCAATGCAGTTTTTATTACCTTGACAAAAAAGTCAAATGTATCAAATCTTAAATTAATCTGCTTTGGGCGAGATTAGACAACCCAAAAGAAACAGACATGCAGATGTAATGATAATTTGATAAATTTTTTTCCTCATGTAGTCTTATTCTTGTTTTCAGCCCACTTGCAGAGCTTAGTAAAGTGTGAATATGTGGTTGACCTATTTCCACTAGAAACGCACGTTGTTTTAATGCATACATTTTTTAAATAAGGAACTTCTGATGCTTGAATACGTTTCCCAGCTTGGGAAAAACAAAATACTTATTGTAAACCAGGAACAGGTAAAAATATTGGTGACTTAGTACACAGCAATGCAACATTCCCTTCCAGCAAGCTTAACAAGCGCATCTGTTTTCTGCAATGTTCATATTCACAAAAAAGTAGAAAAGAACTGGATTCAGGAATTGGCATATAATGTTCATTGTTTTCTTTTTATATTGTGCTATCGTGGATTTTGCTTTAATCCTCTTGAAATGTTTACTTTGTTTACATTTTTAAGGATAAAAATGTAATTTACCCTCAGCAATAAGGATGGTTGAGTATAACTTCCTGGCTTTATACGTTTTTATATCATTGGCCATCGATTGAACACCAACTGTTTGTGTGCTCAGTAACTAGTAAAAATCAGTCGAAGGTTGCCACAAAGCAATGAAAAGGTGAATAATTGGCATTATCAGTGCATTCTGTAGTATGTCCTCCTCACCAACAATAGACATTCCATTTCAAATTTTCCTTTTTTCAAGTTTGATTTCCATATACATATTTTCGTATAGCTAATGTTTATCAGTGTAAGATTAATGGGGCAGTATGGACCAGTACTCAGACATTGACTGACACTGTAGCTTCCTTGGAACAAAACTCAGCTGATAGAGTTGCTACTAGCTATATTTATTATTTTATTATTTACATATGAACCTCTCATTTTTAATTCCATGCATCTGTTCAGAGGCACAGGACATATGAGGTACAAGGCAGAGGAGACCCTGGGTGTGACTTTGGTCCATCAGAGGGTGCTCATACACATCTTTTGAACAGTTCAAGTAAACCCACACAGGCATATGGAGAACCAGAGGCAGGATTTAAACCCTGATATTATTTGTAATATCTATTTGCAGGATGAGAATATTACAATTTTCAGTACTTATTTTCTTCACAATATTGAAGAGTCCCACGCTGGGTATGAAATACGGTGATAGGGCTATCTCGGTATTCTTCATCTACTGCGTGCAAGGGGGAAATTGAAATTGTATATATCATGCTAACAGAATGCAAACTGTTTTGGTAAATGAATTTCCAAACATTTTAATGACCTTAATTTTACAGTAATTCAGGATGGAGTATAATCTTTATTCCCTTTATATTTATCTGTTATTTTTGTCTTCAAATGTATAGTATATTACAACTCCAAAAAGTTTTTTGACCAGTAAACCTCAAGCTGTATACTTCACATTTTATTCTACTAATAAAATCAAATACTGAATAGCTATTCTACCATGTTTTGTTGTTGCTGCTGTAAAGGTCTTTTTAAAATCAAACATGTACATTAGTCTACTTAGTGTTAGGTTGGTGTTATTTTACATATATCTAGTATTTCTCTGAATGGTTACTAGCACACAATACAATATATAAAGTGTAGATGTGTTTAATTTAAATCTGATTATTGTGACACAAATGTCATTTTATTAATGATTTTTGACTGATATGAACTATTTTGAGCCATTTTATAAATTTGTTTTCATTTCCCAGTTTTTCGTCATATTCCATAAGACCACATTACTGATATAAAAAGTGTATTTCTGAATCAGATTGATGCAGTTGCCTATTTCTCACCTAATTTGAGCAGTTTACATTTTTTCCATAAAAATAGGGTTGTTAGTACACATTAATTTATTACCTATATCACTTTCTATTCGCTGTATTTTCTCAAGTTCACATCATTATTTTTAGTGATTCACTCAGGGTTTATTTCAGTGTGTACTGTACCAAACAGAACTAAGACAAGTCCAGGTAAAGAAATGAAATATGTGATGTTTAAAATATTTGTGCAATGATGTGGAACTCATGCATTAAAAAAAAACTTTTTTAGGTTATTGTAAAACAATAAGCCTTGAGTTGTCTATTGCAAGGACTTGTTTTGAAGTTTGTTAAACAATTTTATATATTAATGCATGTTTTTTGTTTAATGCGTACACTGACAGGTTTCTTCCAATGAAAAATTAAAATCTGGCGTAAAAAGTATGTCACATCCAGGGAAAAGTCATTCTGAATGAAGGGACAACATTTTGCCAGGTATTGGAATTGCCAGATGTTCTGACACTGTTATTGAAGCATTCAGCTTATAGAATTCTTTACATAATAATTTATAAATATTCCCTTAAAACTTAGGTTTGATTGCTAATCAATGACAATAAGTATTTGCAAGGTGCAGTAAGTAGATTGTGGAGAGGCTACGGATGCAGTAAAAGGGGTGGGGGTAATTGGTGCTCATACTTTTGGGCAGGGGCTGGAAGGGAACATTATGCTGGTTAAATAGGAGGGCTCCAGCTAAAACTCAGAGGAAATGTAGACCTGATTTCGTGCTTCAGTCCTTTTGACTAGTTGTAATGATTTTTTTTTTCTGTTGAAGAGTAGCCCAGAGAACGGTGTGCTTTTTTCTCATATATGGAACTTTTATTGAACTCATTTTTGAAACTGATTTGTATTTACTGATGTATTTTATTGAATAATTTAATTTCTATGCTTCTGCATTTTTGTACAATTTGTTAAACCAATAAAGGCACATCCTGTTAAGGTTTTGTGTCTGTGTAGTGGAACTTGCATGCCTGTACTTCAAAAGGTATTTCTCCATTATGTAAATTTACTTGTCACTCATTAAAAAAACTTTCCCCTTTATGGGAAAAAGGCTGGGTCAAGGAAATTTATTTGAAATGGGGACAAGACAGTTCTTGAGAAGGTAGGGTAAACTGTCCTATCAAACATATATACCATCACGATCAATAGGCATATTTATGGTCCCCGAACAGTTTTCCCCTTTTCGGAAATACGCTGAGCTCGGGTTGCGCGCGCAAGTAAGTGTTCACGACGGAAATGCTTGCGCGAGACATAGGAGAGCGAAACGAGGGAGCGAAAACGGAGCGGAATTAGTCAAGAGGAGAGAGGGTGGAGAACAGAGGAGAGGGGAAAGAAAGAGTTTGTAGTACGACGGCTGTCGGAGTCTTGGGCCTCGGTGGACGTGGCTTGGCTGATTGAGTCGAAAGCGGCGAAAAACCCGAGACGAAAGGTTACAAATAACAGGCAGGAAGAGAAATGAATCGGGACGCCAGCAGGTAGCTAGCCCGCCGGACCGCCGGAATTCTACTTATTTTGTTTGCATCTTTCTTTCTGCACATCTACATGATATTTATGAATGTATGCATGTATGTGGGTTGCCCATCGCGGGTTTAGCTGTTTCATATCTGGTTAACAAACTCGCTTTTGTTTCGACAATATGACGATACTGTGTTAACAAGCGATGTGTGCACCTACCTAACCTACCGAAATAGTTCGCTAACTGCTGAGTCAAAAAGTGCAGCAGTCCGCTCTGTAACTTTTTAATTTGTAGCTTTTTAGCCGAGTTGGCAATAACGTTAGCGGCAGGCAAGATGGCTACTACATTTTAGCATTACTACATTTGCATTTTTATTCATTTATGTTTGCTGAAATGTAATCAGAGACTATTGGGGGTGTTCTTATTTATTATGTTGCATTTTACTCGTATATTTTTTTTATAAACTAGTCAGTGGGAAATTTACCGACCACCGTCATGCATCTGGGGATGTTGCTTTGATACGGAACGTGTTAGCTAGCTAGCTAATTTGCGTGACGTGTGGGTTTAAATGCGCTTGAAAACACCCTGCTTGCTAGCTGTTTGTTAGGTAATGTTAACAATTTACATCTAGAAGAAGAATTTTCGAGATATTTTCCTGCATGTCTTATTCTTTTATGTGCTTACCACTGATAGGTAGTAAGGCCAATTGATTTTTGAAGTGTATGCGATAACGATGCATGATGCATTTTTAACTGAAGTACGATTTGTGGTTATCAACTACATAAAACGCGTGCCCCTAAAATTAAAATCACCAAATGAAATCGGTTAATTGCACGACGACTGGCTGTTATCCAGAATGCGTTCTGAATCCAGCTCGACCGAAAGGCATCCTTTCAGGTCCAGTTCTCCGTTTCCAGATAAGTTGTAGCCTGCTGAAACAAGTTATATGTAAAATTTTCTCTACTCTCACGCCATCCGTTTATTACTGTATACAATAATACAAGTAGAGTCTCATGAAAATGCATCACATTGTGATGTATGGTAATTGGTTTTGTGGCCCTTTTTTGTGACCAGCCTGTCTGAAGGGTGTGGTTTGTAGCGTACCTGTACGTGCAGTTCACGGACGTTACTGAGGCTCTGCTCTCACACTGAAATAGCTCCCGCCAAATATTTTTGTTTTCTCTGGGAAATACAGCACGTAGCGTGAAGAACGTAGCGTAGTATAACGGAACATTTAATCACATCTGTGTTTATCGAACAGCAGGTTCACTGTAACTGCCACGGTTTGTTAAAAACGTATTATACCACTTGATACTGGTTATGTTTAACAGCACAGTCCTGGTTTATTGATGAACAATAAAAGTGAGAATGTTAGGCAAAAAATATGTTAAAGGCACCTGTAGCTTGCTAAGTTTATGCACAAACAATAAAAATGGGGGCTCTAGGGGATGGAATTGATCAATGCTGTTGTATCTGAAATGAGTAACAAGTCTTGGAGCCACTGGGGATGCATAAGTTGAGCTCATGATTACTTAAAATTGTTTGTTGGCTCTTGAGGGTTAGAATGTGAATTTAGACCTATGATAATAGGGTTGCAGTATATTGCGCAGTTGCCTCACACTGTTGTCTTGTGCATTGTCATGGTAGTAGAGTACACTGAGCATGTTAATGCAAGTAATGTAGTGTTTAATCATCACAAATGATGCTAAATAAAATCGCATGATGTAAAGAGAAAATGTATATCACTCGATACCATGCACACTGAAAGCAAAATAGTTGTGAGCCACCCTCTCATTTATTAGTATCATCATTTGGCTGTTTTTTTCAGAAGTCATGGTAATACTGAAGCAAAAGCAAAAAACTAAAAGTCTGGAGGTTTAATTTATTTCTGCCTGGATACAGAAAGTGTGGATTAAATATTTTGGTGTATTCACGGGTAAGTACAAATATAAATCTAATTTTTTTATGTATTCATATTTTTTTGTGATGTGATCATAACGTTAAGCAACTCAATTAATATTTTAAAGGTAAATTGTTGATTGTTTTGTTTTTATCCCTGGATGTCTGGCTTTCATTTGATTGCAGGGACTGTTTTGGAAGATTTTTTTGCTTTCTTCTCTTAATGTCTGTGAAATTTTCGGACTCTTCACACTGCTGTGTCCCAAGTTTATTGTTTATACCCAATCAATGTTGGCTCTGTCCGGCATAGTGGCTGGTTTGTCTAATATAAAATTGTAGAAATGGCTCTTTTGGGGAGCCTCCATGTCATATTTTTGAAAGCAGACAATTTTATGTAGTTAGCTTACCTTTCATAAGTCATGTGGCTCAAAGACTAGGTTATAGGTTATAGGTCACAGACCATAAACAGAATTGGTATGAGATATAGTAGTGTTCGCATACTAACAAAAAACGCGATGTTCACCAACTCACAAAAATCAGTATTGTTATTTATGGAACCGAGCACATGGAAACACTAGCATTTTTAGCATTATTTTTATATTTCACAAAAAGCGACCTCTGGCACTATTAAGGTTCCTCTCCCTATGATCTGCTCCTGAGATATTGTTTGACTATTGTTGACAGTGCTTCCTAGGTAAAACCTATGCTCTTCTTTGGATTGCCTTATTTTTAGGGCTGCCACAATTGGTTGACGTAGTTGATGACGTTGACACTGAAGATGTCAACATCAATATTATAAATGGATGCTTCATTATTATTTTAATAAATCCTTTTTGATTTCTAACATGCTCACATTCATTATAACAAATGTTTTCTTTTAATTTCACTACATAATTCTAGGATAGTTCAAATTATCACAAAGCAGAACGACAGTTTGTACATTGTACAAGATTTTGATGACAAACCACAGTGGCATTAGTGCTGTATAAGTACCTGAAGAAAGAACACACTGGTCTGCCAGAATAATCAAAACCACTGTAAGCGTTATCTGTTCATTTTTTATTAAATTATCATTAGTATGGATAGCTTTTTTCATATCCTTTGTCCTTGTAGCTGTTAAGTATTATTAAAGTCATAAAGTTGTCTGCCTGCTACCTTAGAATGTCCATTGAATAATTGTTTCAGAAACTGTTTAGGCTACAATCTGGTGTTGTTCTACATTGTTTGCCGGTGTATGTGTTTGGCTTCTTGGGACCAATGTTATCATAAACTAAAACTGCAATGAAAATGGACACCTAAAAATTGTGAACTGAAATAAAAATGACTATTTACCAAAAAAAAGTGTTGGACTTTAAGAACATAAATTTACAAACGAGATGAGACCATTCGCCCAACAAGCTTGTTGGGGAGAACGCAGTTAATAGCTCAGAGTTGTTAAAATGTTCTCTAGCTCTCATTTAAAGGAACCCAAGGTTTTAGCTAGAGGTGGGTGATAAATCAATTTAATTCGAATTTACAGTTCAAGACGATGTGTTTTTACTGTACCTATTTTACATGCGAGTGCCAAAAGCGGATCTAATGCGACGCACCATTCTTCACGGGTAAATTACCGTGGCACCCAAACACTGTAGCCGATTTATAATCATGGCAATTAAATGGTTCGGATTTGTTTCACACAGGGGAGTGGGAGAAGTGCATCTCCCAGTTAAATGAATAGCACCAGCATCCAAAGTTAAGCAAGCAACCATCCCTGACACGTTTTCAAACTGTGTGCCATATGATGATAATGGGGCACGGTGGAAGGCGATAACAAACGCTGTCGCAATGTATTTTGCAAAAGACATGGTGCCCATACATACTGTGGAAAAAGCTGGGATTCATTAACATGCTAAAAAAATTTACAGTGTATTTACAATGGCGTGGTCTGCCATCTCACTTACAAGCATATTTTTTTGGCTTGTCAGATTGTACTCCTAAAGTATAAAAAAAATACACAAAATAAAGTTGAAACTTGGTTTGAACCATTTATTTGTCATCTGTAGTTTTGATTTTGAGTAGGGGAGAGGAAAATTGATTAAAATTGAAAGTTGGGTTTATTGTGAAAAATCAGATTTTATTTTTAGGCCATATCACTTTACCTCTAGCTTTAGCACTACACTAACAGGAAGACTAATCCATACTCTGACTACATGCTGACTAAAGAAGTACTTTCTAAAATCCAATGTGAAATGTTCATATGGTAATTTCCACCTATGGCTGAGTTTTTGCATATTTTTAAAATTGAAATAGCCATTTGACTGAACAGCATCCAGACCTGTTATCTTATATACATGGATCATGTCCCCCCTTAGTCTCCTTTGCTCAAGGCTGAATAGATTCAGCTCAGCTAATCACTTTTCATAAGACATTCCTCTAAGATCAGGAATCATTCTTATAACCCTACATTGAACCCTTTCCAAGCAGCAATGTCCTTTTTAAGGTATGGTGACCAAACCTGCACACAATATTCTAGGTGGGATTAGAGGTGGCCGATAAATCAATTTTACTGATTAATTCAAATTTACAGTTCAGGTCGATGTGTTTTTATGAAAATCGTTTTTATTACTTATTTTACATGCCAGAGCCAAAAGTGGACCTAATGCGTCGCACCGTTATTCACGGATAAATTAGCTCAGCACCCAAACACTGTAGCGGATTCACAAACAACACGCCAATGGTTCGGTTTTGCACCATCGGACACAGACCAAACAAGCCCTCGTTGCAAAGTCTGTTTAGAAATTGTTGCAACCAAAGTAAGCAGCATGACAAATTTATTCCAGCACCCAAAGCAGAGGCACACAGCGGAGTGGGAGAAGTGCAGCTCCCAGTGAAATGAAAATACCCGCAGCACCAGCACAACATCCAAAGTTAGGCAAGCAACTGTCCCCGACCCGTTTTCAAACTGTGTGCCATATGATAAGAATGGGGCACGGTGGAAGGCCATAACAAACGCTGTCGCAATGTATATTGCAAAAGACATGGTGCCCATACATACTGTGGAAAGGGCGAGATTCATTCTTAAAAGTTCTTACGAGTTTTTAAAAGTGTTTACGATGGTGTGGTCTGCAATATCAATTACAAGCATCTTTTTTGGCTTGTCAAATTGCACTTTTAACTCTAAAGTAAAAATGAAGTTGAAACTTGTTTTGAATAATTTATTTGTCATCTGTAGTTTGATTTTTGAGTAGGGGAGGGCAAAATCTGATTTATTGTGGGGGAAAAAATCAGTTTTTATTTTTAGGCCATATCGCCCAGCTCTAGGTGGGATCTTGCCAAGGAATTCAATAATCTTAGCATCACCTTTCTTTACTTAAACTTCACGCACCTATAGATCCAACATCCTATTGGCCTTTTTAATTGTTTCCCCACACTGGCGCGCTTGGGACAGGGAAGCATCAACATACACACCAAAGTCTTTCTCATAATCAGCTTCCTTTATTTCAGTGGATCCCATAAAATATCTACTTCATATTTTCACTTCGTGCATAGATTGCTTAACATTTGTCTACATCTACCAGGTATCAGCCCAGTCACTAATTAAATCACGATCCCACTGAAGCCTCTGTTCCACTAATTCAGTCTCTGCTACACCACACACCTTGGTGTCGTCTGCAAATTCAACCAGTTTACTGTATATATTGGTGTCAATATTGTTAATGTAAATTAGAAATATCAGTGATTCTAAAATTTAATCCTGTGGTACCCCACTATGAACGCAGGCCCACTATGACATTGTGCCCCTAAATAACTACTTGCTGCTTCCTGTGTTATAAGCAGTTTTCCATTCAAATTGCTACAGTTCCTAAAATCCCTGATGCTTTTAGCTTTAGCTGGACCCATTTGTGGGGGACAACATCAGAGGCCTTCTGGAAATCTAAGTAGAAGTAAATATTCCTCAAAGAACTCAAGGATGTATTAAAGCTTCCATTACCTTTTCCACTGCAAATGAAACTAATTGGCCTATAGGCTGATGTAGAGGTTGACCGATATGGGTTTTTCAATAGCCAATGCCGATATTTAGGAGTCAGGGTCATCCAATGGCCAATACATGCTGCCAATATTTTTTTTTGCCCAATAATTGCACGTTTCCCCCTATATTTGCATGGTAAAATATCATACTAATAACCAACGATACACAAAATTTCTCAACATTTATTGAATTCTTTTGTAAATTTAAATATGAACTTAAAACTTAAGAAACATAATGCAACTTACATACTTATTGCCCTCTGGCTGGGCACCTGTACATTGTGGTTTACTGCAGTGGATGAGAGGGTAGCCTCCCCTCGCCTTTGGGTGGGGGGGGACGGGTCCTGACTGTTGTTTGCACCAAGCGGCAGTTCAGAATACCCACCCTTTTTAGAGTCCCTGGAGTGAGACAGTGAGACCTGGACCCCCAGGGCCCCCCCCCCATCTCGATCTGAACCTGAGTGGTTTGTTGTTGGACTTCTGTGCTCGTCATGGATTGTTCATAAGTGTATAATGAGGGACTGCTGGGAATGTCTGGCGGAATCCCCTGTCAGGAGGAGCTTCAACTCCTACCTCCAGCAGAACTTCTCCCATGTCCTGGGGGAGGCAGGGGACATTGAGTCCGAATGGCCCATGTGTCACGCCTCCATTGTGGAGGCGGCTGACCGGAGCTGTAGCCGTAAGGTGGTCGGTGCCTGTCGCGGTAGCAATCCCTGAACCCACTGGTGGACACCTATGGTGAGCTGTGGGTAGTGACCAAAAGAACGAGATCGTGAGTACAAAATGAGTTTCCTCCACAGGGTGGCTGGACTCTCCCTTAGGGTGAGAAGCTCAGTCATTCGGGAGGGACTCAGAGTAGAGCCGCTGCTCCTCTGCATTGAGAGGAGTCAGATGAGGTCGCTTGGGCATCTGATTCAAATGCTCCCTGGACGCCTCCCTGGTGAGGTGTTCCGGGCTTTTCCCACTGGGAGGAGGCCCCAGGGAAGACCCAGGACACGCTGGAGGGACTATGTCTCTCGGCTGGCCTGGGAATGCCTCGGGATTCCCCCAGAGGAGCTGGATAAGCTGGCCAGGGAGAGGGAAGTCTGGGTTTGCCTGTTGCCCCCACAACCCAACCTTGGAGAAGCGGGAGAAGATGGATGGATAGAATACAACAAAGAATAAAAGAACAAATTTATAAAATCAGAAAAACTCTGTCAGAATCAATGTAAGCTACAGTTGGTTGAAGGCTCGTTATCATTGTCAGTTCCCGACAGTGTAATTCGCGTTTTCTTTTAAAGCAACATTTCATAGCAGACCAGTTAAATAAATAGGTCTTTGAAAGATCAGAATTTAAGCCTTACCATTTTCTCCCAGGACTCATTCAAAACTTATGCCTGGGGTCCTGCACAAGGCAGCATGGGTCACGTGTTCCACAGCAACAATAACACTTACCTGCCCGCAGATATGCCTCTCTACACTCGGATATCGGTCGACCTCTAGTCTGATGGATTACTTCTGTCCCCTTTTTTGAATATAGGTATTATATTAGCATGCTTCCAATCAGAAGATATCACACCAGCAGATAAGGATATCTGAAATAATGAAGTCAAAGGTTGGCAAATAATATCCCTCATCTCCTTTAAAACTATAGGTAAGATATCATCAGAGCCCTGAGATTTATTTTGAGCTTTGCCAGGCTTTGTTATAGCTTCAGTGTATGTGTGTGTGTGTGTGTGTGTGTGTGTGTGTGTGTGTGTGTGTGTGTGTGTGTAAGTATGTATGTATTTTTTTTTAATATACATACCTCGGTTCCACTATATGTATATTTAACTTATTAAAGTTTAGATAAATGCTGTAATAGTACACATAAGTTAGTGGTTTATTTATTGTTAGTTACTGTAATGTTGCGCTGCTTTATTTGGTTAATCGTCCAATCTGTGAAGGCATTCAAGTAAGAATTGCATTGTAGTATGACTACTAAACGCATTAAAAATGTCAACTTGACTGGCGTGCATCTTAACATTAGCCATTTATCTATAAGCAGTTAGCCATATGTTATTAAGATAGTGGATAGGCGCAATGGCTAATAATAAAATATAATTAATATGGGAACGATGCAAAAAATGTAAAACAAGAATGTGTCCTGTAAAATGTGATGAACGCCCACTCATATTTTTAAAAAATGCTGTCATATGCCATGAAACCGATATAATTTTGAAAAATAATTTTTTGGCCATACCGTCCAGCTCTACATTAACTATATCAATTTTATTTTTGATTGCCAGATCCTTACTAACCTGCAGATTAGGTCCCACCTGTTCCAGATGGTCCTCCAGTGCCCAATAAACCTGAACTCCTCCCCACCCATTTAGTCATGCATTTAATCTCCTTATCTTAGCCAACTTAGCCTGGCTCATGCATGACATGGAAAGTATTCCAGAGAATACCACTGTGGACATTCTGCGTCTAAGCTTATCTTTGACTTCTAGAAACTTTTCCTGCAGAACAGCCCCTTGCCTATGTCATTGGTGCCAATATGCACTAATACCACTATGGCTGGGGCCAAAAGCTTGTGCACACGATCCAGAAGGTCCCCTGCCTGGAGGTAGGGGTTCCTCGGGTGCCCAAGGGCCCACCTGCCTCGGTTTGACCTCGGTGACCAGCACCTGAAAGCGGTTTGACACAGTGCCAGTGCCACCTCTTTAAATTGTTTACGTCCTTTCTTACATTTATGACCTTCAGTCACCCAGCTCTCTCGACCCCTCTGTTTTTCATTCTTCCCCCCTCCCCGCTTGTGGTATACACACTATCTCCCTAAAAGGCATATTAACTATCACATCTAACTCCGTGTTTTGTCGGATGAGAGCCCGTTGCTCCTCAAGGTCATGAACCTTGACCATGAGTGAGTCCACTAGCTGAGATTATTCACAGATGAAGTTCGACTGGACACAAGCATCCAGAATAGCAAACATTTTGCAAACACAGTGCTGAGCTGGCCCCATGATTAACTTGCTATGACCCCATCCCTTACTGCTCCCTTACATTATACTCCTAGTATAATGAAGTAGCAAGTACAATACAACACTTCAGTTTTAACATAAGTTTTAAATTGCCAAATTAGCTATTGATTATCAGAGAATAACTTCTGAGCCATGTAAAGCTAAAACAAAGTTGCTCTTGGGAGTCTGAAAAACTCGCAGCAGACTACTGTCAGAGTGGGGGGGGAGTGGAAAATGCTCTCCCGGCTCATAAGAGTCATGAACATGTCACAGGTCATACAAGTAAAATATAAATAACATGCTGTATCCGGTTATGATTGTGATTGATGCCCCCAATAATTAACAAAGCTACTTTTTATCCTCCACTGTTTTGGCATGGTGGTGTAGTTTTATATGAAATGTATTTCATGCCAGTCAGTTTAACCCACATACTTATTTTACTAATCCAGGTGGTGAGAATGGGGACCTTTTTGCAGTCAACAGGACTGGTGCTCAATTAACATCCATGTTGTGTGTAAAAAGCAAATCGGTGTATTTTAAACCAAAAGTGTGTGTTTTTTTTTTTTTTTAAAGGTCATGAGACATTTGCGTTAACTTTATGTAGGGGCATGTTTATCCTAAAATACATCAGAAATTTTACATTTCTTTGGAATCCATGATAGTGGACACTGAACCTAACTTAATCTGATTTAATCCGATTTAAATCATAGTTTAACTAAGATGTACAATGCGTCTCTGATTAATTACAATCCAGTTTAAACCAAGATTTACCTACCCTAGATTAAGCCTAAACCAGGATTTTTTAATCCATGTTGGTACAGCCCAGTCATAGTGTTCTGTTAAATTTTTCCCAAGCCCATTATGTCTAATGAACACCTACAGTGGATAGGAAAAGTGTACACATCCCTGTTAAAATGCCAGGTTTTTGTTATGTAAAGAACTTTTCCCTCCTTCAATATGACCTGTACAATTCAATTGAAAAACTTTTTAGGAGGGAAAATAAAAAATGTACATCAAGCTGGTTGCATAAGTGCACAGCTTTAAACAAATTCTTTTGTTGAAACCCTTTTTGATTTAATTACAGCATTCAGTCTTTTTGGGTAGGAGTCAGCATGCTGGGCCATTCCAAAACTTTAATTTTCCTGCACACAACTTTAATTTTTTGTGCACCCAAAAACAAAATGTCCTTTCACACCTCCATATATACCATTAGTGTATCTGTTACTTCTTACTATTATGTTACAATTTTTGAGAAATAAGTGAAATATAAATATTTCAATATGAATTCTGCAAGTAGAATGTACAATAAATGCATAAGTGTACTTTTAGACCAAGAATTCATAGCATATAAGTAAAAACACATTTATTAACTTTTCCTCGTGATCCATCCAGTATATCTAGAAATTGTACAAGTTGGTGAGTGTGGGACGAGTATGGATTGGATAGGTGGACTGAATGGGTCCGTGTACGTGACGGCCAATGGATTTTCGTCTTAAATTGGAAAATTCAAAAACGAAAAACGACCTGTTTTTTGTATGAAATATAAGATCAGAAATCGAAAAAAATGACCGCTATCCGATTTTTGTAGTGTGATTATATACGAAAATCAGGAACACAAATATCTGCGTGGAAATCGGTTCTTCAATTTTTGTACTGACAGTTTTGTTTTGACCTGAATTTTCCAATTTAAGCCGTCACGTACATGGACCATGACAGTGCTGTTTGGATTATACAATGCTATTGTTTCAGGGACATGAACGTTTGTATCCCAGGCAGTTCCGATGTGTAATCTGCTATTTCTCCCGAATGTCACATAAAGCAGTGAGAACTGGTTTTCAGTTAATTTATTTGGTAAAATAAAGTTTAAATTACATAAATGCTGTAATAGTACACGTAAATTAGTGCTTTATTTATTGTTAGTTACTGTAATGTTGCACTGTTTTATTTGGTTAATCGTCTAGTCTGTGTAGAAGGCGTTCAAGTAAGAATTGCATTGTAGTACGTGCCAGGAAATGAGTCGTATAATATATATAGGTCAGCATTCACGGTTCTGATATTCTGAGTTCTAGGTCAAACACTCAAGAAATGCAAATTCTAGTGAGTTTGAGAACCGAGGTACCACTGTATGTTTGTTTTTGTTTTTTTTTTTTGTTTTTTTGTAAAGAATTTAAACACTAAATGAACAGGATAAAACAAGAAGCATTTTTTTCTTAATGGCTACCAAAACGATGAATGTACCTGCCCCCACGCCCCCACGTTAACCTAGTGTGGAATCGCTGTGTGATCAGCTGTTTCTTAGTCTGCGTTTCAGTCTGCGTTTGTTTCCCCAGTCCGGTCATTGTAATGTCATTGTGTTGTTCTGCCTGTTCTCAATTAAACCCTGTGTTTCCCGATCACTTGAGTCCTGTCCCTGCTTCCCTGGTCCCGGCTTGGCAGATCGTGACAACCCCAGGCTATGCCCCAACACTGCGCCAACACTAGACTATGCCATGCGGTCCATTGTTTATTTTTATTATTACTCTGTATTCATGAATTTGTTTGTAAATCGCAAACTTTTAGGTTGTAACATTTGTACAACTATTGCATAACTTTTTGGTGAGCAGTGGCTACCAAAATGATACATCATACAGTGTATTACCTAATTTTTTTCAATAAAACTGGGATGTGAGGCTGAGACTGAAGTGTTACCCTTTGTTTCCACTGAAAGATGTGCCGCGTGACTCATTTCCCTGTGTGTACAAGTTATCTTAGGTCGGCATTCACGGTTTGACTTCTGAGAGATCACGTTCTAGGTCATTTTTCGAAGTGATTGGTTCGACTTAAATTCACATTCTAATGAGTTCGGGACCTGAGGCACCACTGTATTCCAAAGAGATAATATTGTGCAAAAATGAATTGTCAGCATTGCTTTGTGTTTACGCAACTTATGGCAACACCAAGTTGTTTGACAAGTTTTTAAGTTCTGTTTGGTTATATAGTTTATTTTCAATTCCAAAAAAATTGCAGAAACTTTACTTTTCCAAATATTGTTCAGCCCTAAAACACACATTTATGGTACAAATAAAAAAACTACATGGTTGTTATGTAACGTATTATGCAAGATGATGCAGCCAAGTGACAGGGTTAACCTTAGCGGCAAGTATTTTGATGTACAGGAATCGTAGAAAGAAAATTAAGCAAAATTATTTAAGCTCACATGATTACAATGACCGGCTATGCTACTCTGAGAGGCTAAATGGCATGTCTGTGGCTAACCTTGCATTATTTGGTGGGTCTGTCAAACCTGAATGTCTTATTTTTTAAGAAGTATTTGCATTGTAGTCTTCTGTGGTGATATTTAAGTTCTGCTTTGCAGTACGGACATACTGCATTTTCATTTGCTTTACATTTCTGCCACGTAAAGACCCCCCAGTGAGTAAGCCAAAGGCAACAGAAAAACTCCCTAGGAGGAAGAAACCTTGGGAGGAACCAGACCCAAAGGGGGAGCCCATCCTCCAGGGACCAGCAGAAGAGTCGAACAAAACAAGATGATATAACTAAGCTAATACAGGGGTTGAAATTTCAGTCTCTATGCAGGGGCAGACCGGTGCTGACACGGGGTGCTTGATGCATGATGGCAAGATCAACAGTGGCACAGCAGCTGGGCAGGCGGGCGAGGCAGGCAGGCAAGGCATAAATTCTTTGATGTCAAATGTTAATATGAAATGTTCCCACAAAGCATGCATTCGCTCCTAATTTGGATCCTCATCTGCCCCATATTGCCAAGTAATTGAAAATTTTAATAGAGTAATGATAGCTCTGCAGAATTTTTTTTCCCCCACTTATGCTATTTGAGAATAGGGTCGGGCAATGTCTACCTAATTAGCGTATGACAACATCTACAGTGAAACATCGCTATGGACGATGTCATGGGGGGGTGGGTTGTCTTGTAAAGGTAATTAATTTTTATACTATTTTTACCATAAATTTAAGTGCTTAATTACTGCTAGTTTATTATTATTTCTATTTTTTTTGCACCTTTGAGGCCCTTCACAGCCCATCCTCCCCTCCTTACCCAGTCTTTCCTTACTCTTCCACTGTATGATCTGCTACATCACTTATGATTACAAAGCATAGTGTGAATCTCGAATTGCATTCTTCAGTACTTAAGCTTATTTTGATTAAGTGAATCATCCATTTGCTTTTTTCGTATTGTGTTGCGTGCAATTTAGAGGTTGACCGATATGGGTTTTTCAATAGCCAATGCCGATATTTAGGGTTAATAATATTTATCTAATATTTAGGTCAGGGTTAGCTGATGGCCGATATATGCTGCCGATATTTTTTGCCCGAAAATTGTTTTCCTCTTTATTTGCATGATAAAATATCACACTAATAATAAGAAATGATACACAAAATTTATTGAATTCTGACTTGTGTAAATTGAAATATAAATTTAAATAACAAAAACACAATACAAGTTGTAAAAACGTAAACTTATAAACAATAAAAATAGCAGCATCAGAAACTCCTTCAGCTCACCAGTTTGCTGCAGATATTGCACCTGGCTTTTCCTGGTGTTGGATTGGTGAAATGCTGCTATACAGAGCTAGATTTTTTAGACAGCAATTACTAAAACAGAGGAAGAAATGCAAGGTTAGCATTTTTATTATAGTGCCTTCATCTTCAATTCATTCTCCAATTCCAGTTCTCCATGCACGTTAAAACAATTACACTGTAATGCATTTTGAAAAAAAAACCCACTTAACTAAGTATGTCATGGTATGATGTGTAGTGTACAAGGTTGAAATCCTTTCACTTAGATGTTGTTTATATTGTTAGCACAGCTTACAAGCCAAATTCACAATCAGAATCTATCGATTGCGCAAAATAAAATAACTTTGTCATATTGCACAACCTTGTATGCAAGGACAACATAAGCCCCTAGTGATTTGTGACGTTGTCGACGTATTAGCCCGTATAAAACAGAGTAAACATGTTTAATGAGGAAACTAACTGCGCAAAGTCATGCACTTTTTATCTACACGTCTGTCACATTGTTAGAATCTCCAGTCTCAAAAGCAAAAAAATTGCACAGAAGGACCATTGTCAGCATCAGCTCAAGTGAATGGTAACCACACTTTCCAACAAAGTTTTCTCCGCCATGCATTGTTCTTAGCAGCTCTGTGTCTCCGAGGACAGCGTTGTCTGTGATCGAGGCAGAGTAACACAACTTTCATACACGCTGCAGTATTTGAGAGCTGCCTGCTCCGCCCCTCACACACAGAGAGTGAAACTCTCCGACAAAAAACATAACTGATAACATTGGGCTGATATGGTAATAATTAAAATGTTAACAATTAAAATGATTTTTAACTATTAAAAAAAGCATCTGTGAGCTCACAACAAGCACACAAAACTAACTCTCTCAGAATCAATGACCTTAATGTTACTTGTAAGCTACAGTTGGTTGAAGGCTCATTATCATTACCCCAGTTCTCGACAGTGTAATTTGCGTTCACTTTCAAAAGCACTCACATTGTCTTTTAAAGCAACATTTCATAGCAAACTAGTTAAACAGGTCATTGAAAGATTAGAATTTTAGCCTTGCCGTTTTCTTCCAGGACTCTTCCAAAACTTCTGGCTGGGGTACTGCACAAGGTAGCATGGGTCATGTGTTCCACAGCAACAATAACACTGGGCTGCCCGCAGATGTGCCTGTCTGTAAATTGGTGTAGTGCACTCAGATATCGGCCGCTGCAATACATAAAAAAAAAATGCTAAATATCGGCCCGATGTATATCGCCCGGCTGATATATCGGTCAACCTCTAGTGTAATTATGTGCGCTTTGTGTCGTAGGATTTTCCACTAAATGCGAAGTCCACCTCTCAAAAGTTTGTTTTTATGAAGATTGCAAGCAGCTGTGCTACTACCTGTTGATTCAAGTGTAAAATACTCACAGATTAACACCCACTTATCTGATGTTCTCCTACTGCAAAGGGGACACTAAAAGTCAAAAGTTTTTGCACACCACAGGTTTTGGCCACTTTTTCATTGTTTCATAAACTGCAGATTTTTTATTCTTGTTAAGCATTTGAAAGGTTGGTTGAACAACTATAAATGAAAATATAAGTAAAATAAAACAAGTTTCTTTTATAACATGGAACGAGTATGTAAGAGTCTATGTAACAGTTATGTAAATTTAAATGCACTAGTTTAAGGTTTCATCCCATGAAATAGAATAGTGTTTTAATGTCCTTTGTAGAAAGAATGCCTATTACTGAATGTTAATGTGAATGTTATTACTGCTAGACGTAGTTACTGTGATGAATCAAAGATGTATTTTATTGCTAATAATGGTACTGAAATGGGAAACATACTGTAAATTTGACAAAAAATATTGAATATTAAATTTTAATATTGAATATTGAAACTTAAATTTTAGTGTGTGCAAAACTTTTCACTGGTGTTGTATGTACATGTAATGTTCTGAAAATGCACAGTACAAAATAAGACATGATTTCACAGCAGGCAGACGTCACTGCTTACACCCACTGAGTGGCAAATAGACTGAGTGGCAACATTAGCACTCAACTTGCACTCAGCTGAGCATTAGCACTCAGCTTGAATACCGCAAAAAACTAGTCTAAAATGGGAAAGAGCTGTTGTGTGGTTGATTGTACAAATCGATTTAAAAAGAAACAGGAGCTGCTTTTTTTTTTTTTTTTTTTTACAGACTGTCAAACTAAAGTATTTGATGTGGTTTAGTCACATTTGGTTGATACCTGATCCATCTAATTAGGTATGAATCTGTGTCAGTGCCAATCAGTGCATCTGTAAAAATATATATCATCATATTACACAGCCCCACTTCTGCCAGTAGTCTGAAGAAATTGCAATTTGTTATCTGCTGTTTGAGAGAGAGTGATTTGAACTGATGTTAAGCTCCAGTCTAGGGTTGGAGCCTAACAAAGCGAAAGGGAAGGAGGGATTGGGAATGACAATGCAAACAGAGCTAGGAGAAGCAAACACGGGACACAAGGGGAGTCTTTTTTTTTTTTTTGCATATTATGCATTATAAATATTAACTACTTTTTCCTTTCTCTTCAATGTAGGAATTGCACAGCTCAATATTTTCCTTGATGAAAGGATAAAGCTTCACCTCAACTGAACAGCAGTGTTGACATTTTGGGACTTTTATTCAAGACTGGAGTAAGCACCAACCTAAGGCAAGCCCGATTCATTGTATGGAACTTGAACAATTTGACGGGACTGTGCAGCAGTCTGTCCACATGGCAGAGTTGGAAGCTGATACAATTACACTTGGACTGAACACACTAGCATCAGAGTGTGTTACAGCAAGCCTTAACACACTAGTTTCTGATTGTGTCATGCCAAGTCTCAATACACTGGCTTCTGAATCTCTCATGCCCAGCCTTAACTCACTCACACCAGATTGTGTGACATCAACTCTTAATACCTTGACATCTGAGATCGTTGAGCCTATGGTCATGTTGCCATGTGTGAAAAGTGAACCTAACCTAGACACGATTCGTACTGTGGACATTTCTGAAATACAGCCTCTGAGCACTGCCGAGCTGGGTTCCGAGCAAATAAAAATGGAAATCAGTGGCCTTGATTACATCAAATCTGAGCACCACAGTGAACTCCATTTTCTTCATGGTGCAGAGTTGGAGACCTACAAGGGGCAATATGAATCAAGTTTGGTGTTTGATTACATTACTCATGTGTCTGACAGTCTGGAATACATCAAGTCAGAGCATCATACTGATCTTCAGTGTTACTATGCTGCTGACCTGGGCACAATTAAAGGTGAATATGAATCTAACTTAATATCTAGCCACAAAATGGAGATGAATGGCTTAGAGTCTATTCATATGGCTGAGCTTAGGACAGAGTTAAACAAGCTCAGACCTGACAGTGTCATAGATTGCATTGGGAAAGCAGATCCTGAGTTTGGTGCTGGAAGCCCCTTTGATTTGCCATCTGTCCAGGATGGTAAAGGGAATGTTGGCCAGGGTAAAGCTGGGGGAAAGGTGCAGAGCACATCGCAGCGCAAACCACGTAACCTAACTGGTGAAAAGCCGTTTTCCTGTACTCAGTGTGGGAAAAACTTCAGCACTTTAGGAAACCTGAAGACACACCAGCGCATTCACACAGGAGAGCGGCCCTACAGCTGCTCCCAGTGTGGAAAGAGCTTTGGTCAGGCAGGAAATCTAAAGAGGCACCAACTTATTCACACAGGACAGCGACCATACAGCTGCACTCACTGTACAAAGGGCTTTACCAAAGCAGATGACCTACGGGCTCATCAGAGGATCCACACGGGTGAAAAGCCCTACAATTGTACTCAGTGTGGCAAGACCTTCAGTCAGCAGAAAGAACTGAAAATCCACCAGATGGGTCACACTGGAGAGCGTCCCTTTTACTGCAGTCACTGTGGAAAAAGCTTCAGTAAGGAGAATAGTTTTAGGACCCACCAGCAAATTCATACTGGGGAAAAACAGTACAGCTGTTCCCAGTGTGGGAAGACTTTCAGCAACTCTGGAGTTCTAAAAACACATGAGAAGATTCATTCTGGAGAGAGACCTTTTTGCTGCAGCCAATGTGGTAAGAGCTTTGGCCGATTAGGACATCTTAAAGCACACCAGCAAATTCACACTGGAGAGCGGCCCTATTCCTGTCTTCAGTGTGGGAAAAATTTTAGTCAGTCAGGCCACCTAAAAGCACATGAACAAATTCATAAAAGAGAGAAACCAGAAAGTTCTAGCAGTGGCAGTTGTAAAAAATAATAGCAATTAACATTTTTAACTTAGTATTACTGTTTTTATAAATGTCCTTTTTCCATATTTTTCTTGGATATCAGTTATAACTGATTTGTTTATGCAAGTGTCTTATGAGCTACAATGATGGAACCAAGGGACTGACAGACAGCTTTATCTGTCTACACTGTACTGTATGGAATGCAATTCCAGCTGTATTCCTCTTGTAGCTATTCACTGTGTATACCTTAATATTCTGTAAATTCTAAACCATGTACTGAAAAGTTATTAAACTAAAATAACTAAAACTTTCTCCATTTCTTTTTTCCTGATATTTACACTTTTTAATTGTAATGCTTAAGTAATTTATTATATATGCTGTCAAATATGAGCAGATCCCAGTCTGATGTCATTTTGAATAGTTTGGGGTTTGGGTTAGTTTATACGAATGGTCTTACACAGTGAGCAGCTTGAGATATATTACTTTGTGGGTCAACTCATTCCAGTTTTTAAAATAATTTGATGGCCTTTTTAAAAAAATATTGATTACTTAATGGTTTGAAAAAAACAATTGCTTCCACGAGTAGTTTGTTCTGGAGTAGTTTCTTGTGTCAATATTTTTCCAAAATCACTATTGGTCACTAAACTACTTTTCACTGCTTTAACTACTTTTTTGAATCCTCTACAAACCAGAACAATATATTCTATACACATTTTACAATTAGGGATTTTCACATTAGTTTTTTCGATAATTATCAAGATGTAATTCACAAATTATTATTTTCAATAACTCATTATTTCCTTACTTGGGATTCTCCTTAAGCAGAATGTGAAAAGGATGACAAATTGAATGGACTGCAAACTGAAATCTAAATTTAATAAATCATACAATTTTTTTTGTTAGGACAAAACACTGGTAATATGCTTACTGTATGGTTTATTGCTCAGTTTATTTTTCTGCCTCACTGATCATTAGTTAGGTTGCTAATAGTTAGGTTGCTAGTAGAGTTGCCACCCGCCTGGCATTGAAAAATAAAATGCTGTGTCCCGTTTTGAACGAATATGGGAGACAACTGAAAGTTGCAACACTAATTTCTGGTGTCTGTGACTGTAAAGCGCTTGCATTCTATATGTTCTACTGGATGGCAGTGCTTTGAGTGGTGGAATATTCATAGTATTCCTATTTTAGTCGGCACCAGCCAGTTGCATGGCATAGGCTTATTTAAATTGCCAATGTACTACCACACCACCAACACCTTTTTACCTGGTTTGTCAACAATATCTCATTTACTCTGGGCAGTGTTTTTCTCTCATTATTCACAAGCATTACTAAAACAGTAGTATTCAGAGTGCTAACTCAACAAACCTTACTGGGCATTTGTTTTACATAGGTGAATGGAGGCAAGTCGGTTTATTTTAGTCAGTGCCAGAAACACTGCTGCTAGCATTCTCTGTTGATTATTGCTGTGTGGATTTCTCATGGACTGAGTTTTACTGTGCACTTACGTTTTGTATTTCAATGGATTACCCCTATTAGATGGGTCGCTCTACACTTACTTGCTCTGCTGGTGAGTTGCCCTGTTGTTTTGATTGTGTTGTCTTTTCGTCTTTCTGCTATATTGCATTCTGTTTTTTTCAATAAATCCAGTTTGTTTTTTCCGGCTGTGTCTGCGCTTGTGCTTCATTGCCGGTCGAGACAAACAGTCATAGAGGAAGGGAAGTCATTTATTCATGATGCAAAAATGTGTCGACAGGTCTCTCATCATATTGAATATTTGCTACATTGATATTGAGGGGAAATCATATTAACGCCCAGCCCTAATTTTAATTGAATTATGGTTTGTAGTCATTTGTGTACCATCGTCAGTTTTGATAGCCCATCCATTTTCCATCCCAATTCCAGTATACAGTCGTGAAAAAATTAGGACACCCCAATAAATATTTAGTTCTTTAATAAGAAATATCAACATATCACTTAAATCTTCTTTCAAATAATATGTGTAGAACTGTAGATAAAGGTATATAACTGTTGTACAGTGAGGGAAATAATTATTTGACCCCCTGCTGAATTCATAAGTTGACCCATTAATAAAGAAATGAGAAGTCTGTAATTTCACTGGTATGTTTATTTAAACAGCAAAAGATACATTATTAACAAAACAGGCAAGAAAAAAATCATTATGTAACGGTTACAAACCAATTTGTCATTTATCTATGGAAATATGTATTTGATCCCCTACAAGCCAGCAAGAAATTAGGTCAAGTACATGTGCACTAACACAACACAAGTAGTACTTGAGTATTAACGGGATACCAAGCCATCATTGTCATTTAATGGCATTGCTTTGTTAAGTTAGTGACCCAAGAGTACTATTTATCTACATTCTCAACCTTATCACTAAGGGAAATACCAAAGAGACATCTAAGGACACCAGAGAAAAGACTGTTGACCTTCTCAAAGGTGGAATTGGCTACATTACCATCAGCATGTAGCCTGGTGAAAAAGTGACACATGTTGATGGAATTATTCGCAAATGGAAGAATAACAAAATAACTGTCAATCCCCCTCCATCTGATGCCCCAAGGAAGATTTTTATCCCATGCAGTATCACTGATCCTAAGAATGGTGAAGACTAACCTCAGATATACATGGGACAAGCTCGTTAATGATTCCAAAGCAGCAGGGACCACAGTCACCAAGAAAACCATCCTGCCGTTACGGTTTGAAATCCTACAGTGCTCGCAAGGTACCCCAGCTCAAGGGGACCCATGTTCAAGCACATCTGAAGTATGCCAGTGGACACCTGGATAATTCCAAATTGGCTTGAAAGAATGTCATGTGGTCAGATGAGACCAAAATTGAGCTGTTTGGCATAAACTTTACTCGCCGTGTTTTGAGGAAAAAGAAAGCTGACTATAACCCCAGGAACACCATCCCTACTGCCATACACGGAGGTGGGAGTATTATGGTTTGGGGGTGTTTTTCTGCCAAGGGTACAGGACAGCTGCGCCGCATCGAAGGAAAGATGGACGGGGCCATGTACCGTAAAATCTTGGATGAGAACCTCCTTCCTTCAGCCAGGTCACCGAAAATGCATTGCGGGTGGGTCTTCCCGCAAGACAACAACCCTAAGCATATGGCCAAGGCAACAAAGGAGTGATTCAAGAAGAAGTACATTTAGGTCATGGAGTGCCTCCAGACCTTAATCCCCATAGAAAACCTATAGAGGGAACTCAAGCTTTGTCTGTCCAAATGACAGCCTAAAAACCTTAAAGATTTGGAGGAGGTCTGCAAAGAGGGGTGGATGAAAATTCCTGATTTGCATGCAATCCTGGTAACTGACTACAAGAAACGTCAGACAGCTGTGCTTGAAAAAATGGTTATTCCACCATGTACCAAAGCATGTGTTCTAATGTATGAAATACTTATTTCCCTAAATAAATGACAAATTGGTTTGTAATGGTTACATAATGTTTTTTTCTGGCTTGTTTTAATAATCTATCTTTTGCTGTTTAAATAAACATACCAGGGAAATTACAGACTTCCTTTCTTTATTAACGGGTCGACGTAAGAATTCAGCAGAGAGTCAAATACTTATTTCCCTCACTGTATGTAACTGCATCACCTATGCAAAAAAATAAACATTCACTTATTTAACAGAAGAAATTAACTATGGTTCTAATTTCCACTTAGGAAAAAGTTAGGACACCCTCACATCCATTATTATTTAAAATGCCTAGAGTTAGATTCAGGTGCAGCACATCAGGTGAAAATGATTAGAACATTATTACAGAGCTTTTTGGTGGAGTCTGTCTTATTTATACCATAGACATTTTCACATGACTGTAGGTGTTACAACCCAAAGATAAGCCCAGGGGTGACTCAGGGTCAGTAACAAATGGATGTACAGTAGAACCTTGGAACTCTAACATCTCTTAACTCGACCAACTCTGACAACGAACAAGTTAAAATATTTTTACTTGTACCTTGATCGAAATCTTGGAACTCAGCCTGTTCTGCTAAAACTTGTATGGGTTGAGTTATGTTCAGCTCAACCAATTCAGACCTTGAATGGGTGGTTGAGAAAAATCTATCCGCACTACAACCGAAAACTCGTAACATGACAACACAAAACCGACCTGCTAAAATTTGTTCGCCATGTCTCCCCTTCCAAACAATAACCACAATATCCATCCTCCTCTCCACCTGCCACTTCCTGTATGCCATCAGCTCACCTCAATATAGGTAAAGTGCTCTTACATAGTCATTTATTTCATGTTTATTGCTCTGTCTGCTTTTTTGTGTGTATATTAGTTTTATATTGATTGTTAATGCTTTTTATCATCAGTTAGGTTTTATATGGCAATTATTTGGTAGTCTGGAACAAATTAAATTCATTTATATTAATTCTTATGGTCAAAGTCGACATGGACCTTGACCAAAGCTTTCTGGAATAAATAAATTTTCTGTTCCAGTGTTTGGGACAAAGACATTTTTCCTCGATTTACAACTCTACTCCTCAGTTTAAAATTCTAAGTGAATTCAGTGGTTAAGTGCACATTCCAGACTTTAAAGTTATTAAAACTTTAAAGAACATGAGAAAATGCAGATTCAATATACACTTGGACTATGAGGATTAGTGCTTTCCCAATGTTTTATGCATTTTGGTTTCACACCACTTTTTATACATAGTCCCCATGATTTCAGGGCATCAATGTTTGGGACTATTGGCTTCACAGGTGTTTGTGATTACTCAGGTGTGTTTCATTGCTTCATTAGTGCAGGCGGGATAAGAGCCTGGTTTGCTTCTACCATTTGGAGTCTGTATTTGCCATTGTTAAGCATGTGGCAAAAAGCTGTGCCACTGAAAGTCAAAGAAGCTATAATGAAGCTGATATAACAAAGGGACCATTTCAGACAATGAAACTTAAGTATTACCAAAATCAACTGTCTGGAATATTATTAAGAAGAAGGAATACACTTGTGATCTCGGTAATTGCAAAGGGACTGGTAGGCTAAAGAACCTCCACTGCTGATGACAGAATAATCCTCATTTTGGTAAAGAAAAATTCTCAAATGCCTGTCTAGCATATCAGAAACTGTATTCAGGAGGCAGGTGGGTCAGAGACTCATATCTGTAAACTTCATGAACAGAAATACAGAGGCTTACAAGATGCAATCTACTAGTTTGGGGAGAAGTGCTTAAAAGAGCCTGCAGAATTCTTGCAAAAGGTCTTATGGACAGACGAGACTAAGAATAACCTGTGTCATAGTGATGGCAAGAGGAAAGTATGGAAAAGAAAAGGAACTGTGCAAGATCCTAAGCATACCAGCTCATCTGTTAAACATAATGGTGGGGATGTTGTGGCTTGCGCCATGTATGGCTGCCAAAATGTATGCAAATACCTTTAATATATAGTCTGGAATGTGTGCTTTAATCATGTCTGAATTGTTTGATTTGGAACTTTGGAGCAGAGGGGTAAATCAAGGGAAAATGTGTCTTTGCCTCTAATATCATGGACAGCACTGTATGTGCCCCTGCTCATAACAATGGGGATTCTTAATTTCAAGAAATACTTCGCACACATTACCAGTCCATAACGGAGCACTGGCACGCTATGAGTAATTTGAAGACACCAAATTAGCAAGCAGTGTATTTTTGATCTTATTACCCAACGTACATGAGAAAATGCAGACTCCCCATACACTTGGACTATGAGGATTACTGCTTTCCTAAACAATTATTCTTTAAATGTTTGATATCTAGCGGTTGTTTTTTTTTTTCAGATTATTTGACTAATCTAACGATCTGATGATAAATTTATTGATGAGCAATTACTTTCAAGTTAGTCATTTAATACAATTCACCCCCCCACACACACAAATCTGAAATTCTCATTAACATTTCAATTTAAAACATTTCTTATTATTATTATTTGGTATTATTATTACCAAAAAAGGCAAATCTTAAGAGATTCAATAGGATTTCTGTTAGACTGAAGTGTTGAAATAGATGCTAAAACATGGAATGATTTCATAACTAGAGGAACATGCTTTCAAAAAACACGAGCAAAGGCTTATAGTTCATCCTACTTCAGTCAGCAAGCAACGATTTAGGCTACAGGGTGTAAGAGTAGTCGTAAACGATATTTTGTTTCACTACTATGTGACAAAATAAGTAAATGGAAAATATAAAATGGCTGTAACATTAACATCAGCTACAGTAGAGATGCAGAAAAGGTGTCATGACTAAAGTATTCCCAAACTTTTGAAAGACCACGTGGTAGCTGAGTGTTTTTCCAGAGGCTCCTGAGCTCTGCTGATAGACGCTGCTATGTTGCCTCGTGTGTATATTGGCCAATGCATGCCTTACAAAATAGTAGTTTTTAGTGTAGTTTTGGATATTCTGTTAGTAGCCTGCCTGCCTGCCTGACCCCTGTTGTGAATTTAGTCTTTTGTATCTTTTTAGGTCCTTTGTCTTGTTAGTATTTTCTTGTGTCTTTTAGTTTATTCAATAAACCTGTTTTTGTCCTTGAAGCCGCAAGTGAGTCGTCCACTATTTGTACTTGCACCATGGCTCATCCTCGCTCCATACCCACCTGGATACATGACACACGATTCACACGGTAATGTTGTATGTATCCTGTATCATCCAGGTACGCTGGCATTGTCTTCGGAGAAATTGTAGTTGGAGGGACGGTGCTCAAATAGGGCTGGCTTACGCAGAAACCTTGACTTAACAAAGAATATAACCTGCTCGGAGCAGGTTTGAGACTTGGCGTAAATTGCCATAGCAGCATGCCTCGAGTAAAACCTACCCACCTTTCGCAGAATGGGTTAATCGCTAAGTTACACCACACATCATCAAGTTACTTGCAAAGTTACCCCAATAAGCCAGTAACCCCGCTTTTTTGTACAGGACGTTTGAGCGCAAACACTGGGACCTTTTTGCATAAAAAGACATGAAGTACACATCCACTGTCCTGTTTTATATACAGAACTGCATAGACACAGTTACCTTTTGGAAGCACATTTGATGCTTCCCAAACAGTAAACCATGGATTACAAGAAGCATCAAGCTTGGGCTAAAAGAGCGCAACATAGCCTTCAGGTCTCAAAATGGTGAATTATATAGTGTTACCGGATACCAGAGCGCACCATCAAGAATGCAAAGGCAGACTACAAGGGGATGGTTGAAGGCCACTTCAATGATAGAGACCCCCAAAGACTCAACCACTGAATATGTGGATCAGCTGGCAGAAGTGCTCAGCAACATCTTTAACCTCTCTCTCTCTCTTTCTCTCTCTCTCTCTCACAATGCACTGTCCCCAAATGCCTTGTCTTCCACAATCATGCCTGTCCTAAAAAAAACAGCAACCAGTAGCCTTAATGACTACAGACCTGTAGTTCTCACCCCCACTATAATGCAGTGCTTCGAGAAGCTCGTCCTTAGGCACATTAAATCTTCATTTCCATCCACCCTGGACCAGCACCTGTTTGCTTACAGAGCCAACGGGTCAATCGAAGATGCCATCAATACAGCCCTCCATCACATACTGACTCACCTGAAAGGCAAGGGGGCATACATGAGAATGTTATTGGTGGACTTCAGCTCCACCTTTAACATGATCATCCCCAGCAGAATGGTGACCAAACTGCTCAACCTGGGTATCAGTCAGCACACATGCAGATTGTTCAAGGATTTCCTAACAAACTGAGCACAGACTGTTAGGCTGGGGACTCACCACTCCCCAGCCCTGACACACTGGAGCTCCACAGGGCTGCGTGATGAGCCCTCTTTTTTATTCCCTATATACCCATGATTGGGTACCAACGCAAAGCACAAATAGAACCATCAAGTTTGCTGATGACATCACTGTGGTAAGACTGATACGCAGTGGCGAGGTCAGCAAACTATTAAAATGGTGCTGCATCAACAACCTGGCACTCAACACCTCCAAAACAAAGGAGATGATTATCAGGAAGCAGGAAGAGGAACCTACTCCTCTATATATCAGAGGAGACATAGTGGAGAGAGTGCCCAGCTTTAAATTCCTTGGTACATACATCTCCCAGGACCTCACATAGTCTCTCAACACAACCTCTCTGGTGAAGGAGGCACAGAAGCGGTTCTACCTCTACTTGTGGCATACAAGTGTTATTGCTGCTGAATTGCAACTTGTTGTTTCTACTTTTTTCTGTTCCATGTAAAGAATATGTGTAGTAGTTGTCTGTTATCAGCATATGCATTATGTTTTGCAATTACACATTGTCACTTGCTGCAAAGCATTCCCGTGTTTTTTTTCTGTCGTCAATGATTAGTCAAAGTCGCCTGGACATTCATGACATAATTGTCAAATCTTAAGTCATGCAGCCTCTACTGAGCAAGTGGTAGAGTGTTAAAAGGAACATACAGTACTGTGCAAAAGTCAAGGCAGGCAAAGAAAATATGTTTAAATTATCTTAATGTTGGTGTAAAATTACGCTATTATGCCTGTCAAAGGGTCTTAGCTTAGCCATTTCGAAACCTCTGCTAAAATCACCCCATTATTTCCAACTACCATGGTACTTTCAACCTCTACTACACCTCATATAATTAGCTAATTTCTCAATTACTTTTTTTAAACTAATTTAGTTAACTAATTAAGTGAAATGGAAGTGAAATTTAATAAATACAAGGAATGGCTGGAGTCTCCCTGAGGAAAGGTCTGGGAACTGAAGCGGTGTTCATCTAACCACCCAATTGCATATCAGCAACTTTTTGGAGAACAGAAGAAATTTGTCTGTCAATTTATTTGCCTATGTTCTAACTTTAAACTGTGTTTTCGTTCTGAGTCAATGTGCACTTACTACCCAGATAACTAGCCTTTTCCTTTGACTGCCTAAGACTTTTGCAGGGTACGGAAACAAGAACCTAACATAAGCCTAACATAAGAACATAACGTGAGCCTTTCAAGGACGAAAAAATATATAGCATCATTCAAGATACACATGAGATCAGTTTACGAATCACAGATGAAGACGACAGGTCAGTGATTAGTTAAATGGTTCCCAGTACAGATGGCTTTTGAGGCACTTGTTAAAGTTTGAGAGGGATTTTGATGACTGTGTATGGATGGGTAGCTTGTTTCACTATTCATGAACCACATACAAGAAACATTGGACATGAGATGGTGTAGTAATTTCCAGGTGGCTTTTGGTAGCTGACTATGGTGAGAATGGTGGTTCCCTTAAAGGTTATGAAACCTGGCACCAAGGACTTGGTCTTTAGGGAGGTGAGTATTAACTCGCAATCTTGTGTCACATCACCTTGAGTAACTCGTTCCATTCAAATTTTCAGTTTTGATGCTGAGAGTAGCTATATGTGATATCAGTAGAAGTGACCAGTGGTTGAAAAATAACATAGAAGTACAGATACCACACCAAAATGTTACAAAAGTAAAAGTCATCCAGTTAAAAAAAAATTAAAAATTAGGGCCCCAAGTTGTGCATGCACAGATATGTAGTGTAATGCAACCTAAAATCCTGGGTTCCTTTAAATCAGAGATAGATAAGATTTAAAAAACTCTGAGCTACTAGTTGAGTTCCCTCAAACAAGCTTGATGGGCGATTGGCTTTCATTTGTAAATTTCTTATATTCTTATGAAATCATGGTTATTGAAACTGCAGATACAGGGGACCCACAGTTTTTTTTAGCCAGTGTCTACATAATACATTATCATTATAATAATATTTTAATATTTATAATAATATTTTTATCTTATTTGTAATATATTGTCTTAATGAAATGTCTGTCATAACATGTACTTTCATTGTAAATGGATTATTAAATGTCACAACAATAAAAATAGTTAAATATTTATTTATTTACCTTTATTTTACCAGGAAGTCCCATTGAGATATAAAATCTGTTTTACAAGAGAGACCTGGCCAAGGTAGCAGCCATACAAAACATAAAACATGTAGATGACAATGAAACAGTGAAACAGAAGAACAATTGTTTATGCACAGTGGTGTCACGTTCAGTGAGCGGCGAGCAAGCAGGGTAGACGAGAGAAGCCAGGTTCAGGGAAATAATGGGGTTTATTCAGGAAAACGGACAGGGTACTCACGAACATAGAGACTTCAATGACAGGTCTGGTGAAGACTGACTGAGACACGGACTGAATACAAAACACAAGCTAGATCGAACGAGCAACAGGTGACCACAATCAGGCAAAAACAAGAGGTAACAAGGTGGGCGTGGCACACAATAAGGAGCGTCCGGAGCAGGGCGTGACAAGTGGCTTCTCAAGCAAAACATTGACATTCCTCAGTCACTGTATTATTTATGATGATCTAAAAAAAACTTTGAATTGCATTTTGAAAATATAACGTGAATTTGACTTGGGAATTTCTAACACAAGCAATTACACAGTGGTCACTGAGGTCATTGCAAAATATGCCAATTGAAGGGTATTTATGAGATGCGTTTGTTATAATAAGATCAAGCAGGGTAGATTTATTTTCCGACCTAAATGCACCTACAAGAGCAAGTTTTATGAGTTGCACAAGGTTTAAAGAGTGACACAAGGCTTTTAGATTATCTGAGGTCCTCGAATACCAGTTCCAGTTAAGATCACCCAAAAGTATAAATTCAGAATTATTTAAAGCATGTAAAATATCTGACATTGATTTAAAAGCATCTTTTGTAGCAGATGGTGGTCTATAACAGCCAACTACAGTAATACAGGAATTCTTTGACACACCCACTTTAACAGCCAGGATCTCCAACCCTTTTTGTTTAGTGACTGACGCAGAGACAGAGCTAATAAACTTTGATCTAACATACATAGCAACCCCCCCCCTTCTTTACCTACACTATCAGTTCTTTATACTTTATAGCCATCAATAGAAATTAAATCATCAGTTATAGATTTCTTAAGCCAAGTTTCTGATCATATTAGAATGTCAGCATTTGTTGTATTTGCACATATTCATACCATATCCATCTTAGGGACAATACGTCTAACATTCATATGTACAAAACCTAGACCTGTTCGATTATTATATTAGCCGGGCGTTATATTATTATATTAAGAACATTGAAGAACAGTGATGTCCTGTTCATGTACACATCGATGAATAGCTAATGTGCCCCCTGTATCCTCCTCGCTTTCCCTACCTAGTTTTGACCCCACGTGGTCCATTTCCTTTTGCCTTTCTAATTGTGTTATGCATTAATAAAGCCCCTTGGATTTTCCCTGATGCCTGCCTTTGCCCATGTCCTTTCCACATTATGACAGAATGACCAGACCCTACCACAAAAAACCACGCAGTTCACCAATCCATCTGCTATCTGAAGGTCCTACCTTTATTCTGAGGATGATCCCAGAGAACCGTTGTGCAATTCACACCTGTACTGGAGGAACACCGACCTGCAACCAGAGCCTGAGGACTGTGGCCTACCTCGGGCGGTCATTTCCCCTCCGTTGTCGTCCATGCAGACCCAAGCTGAGTTGCAATTCGCTCTCCAGGGTCTGCAGGCAGTTGTAGAGTGGCATAGGGTTCCCTAGAAGTTGCTTCGCTACTTGCTGTGGTTGTAGCCCCAAACCCTCAGATCCACAAGCTGGAAGCAATAGCGAAACTCTTTGCCCTTGTCCATCGAAGGTGTA
Organism: Brevimyrus niger; assembly: GCA_015164015.2. Lineage (NCBI taxonomy): Eukaryota > Metazoa > Chordata > Actinopteri > Osteoglossiformes > Mormyridae > Brevimyrus > Brevimyrus niger. The sequence goes on along the minus strand of JAABNY020000045.1, from coordinate 8,010,027 downwards.
TTCAGAGTCTTTTCAGTCTCCAGAGCTAGGCACTGATCTGCCCATCATTTTTCCACAATGCTCTATGAGCTCTCAATGAGACTGAGAACAAGGAGGAGTTGACGTTCTCCGTAGGAGATGCCACTGCCACCTTCCCCTATGTGGGAGATATTACCGCAGATGCTGCCATCTGCCATACCTTCTTCAGAAGCAACTGCTGCTGCTACCGGCACGCCCTGCCCGGGAGACGACGACGACGCTGCTGCTGCTGCTGTGCCCTGTCCAGAAGATACTGCCTCCACTGTGCCCTGTCCAGACAATACCGCTGCCACACTCTGCTTAGAGGAAGCTGTTGCTGTGCCCTGTCCAAGTAAAACCACTATCACCCACGCCTTACCTAGAAGATATTCCTAGTGCCATGCTTGTTCCAGTCAAGCTCTTGTCTGAGCCCATCCCGTCCAACAAGGGTCCCAGCCCATTTCCTAGCGCTTGAACTTTACCTGTCCCTTGGAGGAGTGGGGCTCCACCTGATCTTAAAGGTGTCAGAGCTCCACTGGCCTCTGGAGGTACTTGCTGTGTCATTCCTGTCTCCTGAGGCTCCAGAGATTCCCACCACTACTAGCCCATCGTTTCAAGTGCCTGAACCCTGTTCTTGCCCTGTGATGCCCAAGTTTCCTTCACCTCTGGAGAATCTTGCTGTCCCAGATATTTGAACTCTGTTCATTCCCTGCGATGCCAGTTTCCCTCACCTTCAAAGAATCCTGCCATGCCACTCTGTTGTGTCTAGCTTGTCACCCTGGGAGTCTGAATGCCACCTGCTCCCTGAGGTGTTGAATCCCCCTGACTTCGCAGAGGTAGTCTGTTATGGAAATTTGGAGGTATGAATGAACAAATGAGTCCAATGGTTTAGCTTGGTTTCATTTATTGAGATATCTTTCTGTATGAGCTCAGGGAGACTCTCCACAGACAGTTCTGAGAAGTTCTCCAAATAGCAGACGCAGATGCTTTCATTTTATACTGACAGACAAATGACCCTTCTCAGCAACCACAACTGGAAGACCCATGTCGGCTTTAGCATAGTCTATGCTCAGGACAAGCTTTTTGTCTAGCACAAGCATCTTATATTTGCCATATATGAAATAAAACTAGTCTCTTATCTAGTTTAACATGGGTAAGGTCTAAAATCCCCTCCCCAGACTCTTGCATCTGTTTCTGCAAGCATAGCAACCTTATTTTGCAGCCTAACTTCCTTAGTAACCATCACACATCATGCTTGGTCTTAATTTCCCACTACATTCCCCCCTTTGATACCAATCATTCTTGTATCACACACTGATGTCTTTCTCGTCCGAGGAGTAAAAATTCCAAGGAACAGTCCATTCCAGCTGGGCACAGGGGGTCACAGGATGTGGTGACTGCTGCTTCTTCTTCTGTGGTGGAACATTCTTCACGAGCTGTACCAGCTGATGACGCAGGGCCCAAGGATGAAATTGAGCCATAGCAACATAACAAGATGGTATACAGCAAGGAGCAAATGAACACACACAGACAAGCAATAAAACAATAGGGAGAGCAGAGAGGATAATTAAGGTCCATTTCCCAAGTCATGCCTGAAACACATTCATGGGCCACGGCCATGTGCCAACATCATGAGACTCCTGATTGTACAGCACAGGGGCTACCTCCTGCATTTTGGCGGTGGCCTGTGACAAATTTATGTTGTCCTCATCATTTGAGGGGATGAATGTGCAGTAATGATCTCCTACCATAGCACAAACTCCTTCTTCTATGGCTAGTAGACCACTTTGGGTGGTCATTAAATAGACAGGCGTGAATTCCTCTTTCACTGCAGTAAACAGTAACTGGAATGGGAAACAGCTATTCTACTGAATGGGGAATTAGAGGGCATACTAAACAATGACCAGTAATGTTTTGTTGCTACTAAGAAATTTTCAAATTACCAATAAGAATTCAGTTGAGGCATATGATACCTTTTTGTTCCTACACCCTTTATTATCATCTCTGCTTTCCATCTGATCCACATGGTCACACATATACCCTACATAAGTAATCATAGAGCACAAAATTACACAGCCAAAAATTATGCTTATAGCTTTTTTTGTAACCAAATTTTTATTGGTTTTTAGTGTAATACATACAAAAGCGACATCAAAAACTGCTCAACATACAAAACAAAGAAAAAGCACCCGAACCGAAACCAAAACCCCAAACCACCCCCCACCCCACCGGAGCAAGACCTTAAAGGAAACAAACGAGAAATGATAAAGTAAAACTGTATCTATATACATACACAGTAATATACATACAGCAATAATAAATAAAACACATACACCTATAAATGCAAATACATGCACACCCCCATACATCCACATAGATACTCAACACACACACCAAATACATTCGCATGTAGACAGATATATATACACACATACAGACGTATATCTACATAATCGTACCAGAATTAACCAGACACAGTGGGTGATGTGCTCTCCTCGATGTACCCTTGTACAAGTGAAGCATTGCGCTCCCAATTGTTGATTGTGACATCTGAGGCACCATTTATTCGAGCAGCAGACAGCTCCATCATGATCAGATTGTAAAGGGAAGCCCTCCAGACTATGAAAGTGCAACGACTCGGGTCTTTCCACCTTGAGACCAACAGCAGCTTTGCAGCTACAGAGGATAAAGAAATCATCTGTTGCTGAGAAGAAGAAAAAGAAAGGAGAGAAAAATCTAAGAGTAACAGAGATTGAGGAGAACAAGGGACAGTCACATCTAGCAGATCAGAAAGAAAGGAGGAGACCGCATGCCAGAGAGCAGCCACAGGTGGACATTCCCAGAACATGTGGAGAAAAGTACCAAGGGCTCTAAGTGGGCACATTTTACAAAGAGGATCAGGATCGAGAGACATAGCAAAGCGCAGTCGTGGAGTACAGTACAACCTGTGCACAAAACTAAACTGAACATGCTGGTGATTGGGATTTCTAGAAGCCCGCTTAATATTTTTAAAAATGGTGCGCCAGCACAATGGAGAAGGAGAAGAGATATCCCCCCATTTATGGGCAACAGGTGGAATAACCTGACCAGCATCACGCAAACATACGTACATCGCAGAGACTGGTCTATTAGATGTGGACAGGGAGGCCACAAATCTGCAAAGGGGGTGAGTGGGCAAAGAAGCAGAGAAGGAAATCCCACATGTTCTAAGGACAGATCGCAGTTGCAGAAAAAAAAAGAAGGAAGAAGGAGGGACAGGAAATTTAGAGCTGAGAGCCTGGAACGTGAGGAGGCCAGAGTCATCAAATAGATCACCCAAAACACAGATTCCGGACGAGATCCACTGGGAGTTTGTGATGGGCTGACCACCAATGTTAAGCGCTCTATTAAGAAATACTGGTGTCCTCGAGTGCCAGACAGGGACAGAGCCAATGCGCTTCTCGACCCGATGGAAAATCTGTACAGCATAAGACACAATTGGGCCTAGCACAGGTTTAGCTGCCTTAGCTTTCAGGGAGAGAAAAGGGAGATGCTGCAGCTGATGCGGACGCGCCAGATTCTCCTCTATTGGAAACCAGGAAGGCGGTGATGGGGGAGGCTGAAGCCAGTGCCAGACCGAACGGAGAACAAAGGACCAGTGGTACCATTCATATTCCGGTAGAGCGAGACCCCCGTCATCTCTAGAAAGAGTCAGAAAGGAGTACCTTATGCGAGGCCTGCGGGCATTCCAAAGGAAGGACGTTACTGTTGACCGGACATCTTTCAAAAAATGGGAAGGGGGCGGCAAAGGAAGCATAGCACTTAAGAAATTTAGGCGGGGCAAAACGTTCATCTTAATCGTAGCCAAGCGCGATTGAAATGATAATGATAAAGATTGCCAGTTGTGGATTGAACGCTTGACGCCATCAAGCGTGCGGCTGAAATTCAGCGTAGTGATGCTGGCAATAGAAGTCGTGATCGTAATGCCCAGATACTTAAAGGAGTCAACTACTGGAATGAATGAGGGAAGGGGGAGGGACCTGCAGGTCGAGTTTAAGGGAAGTAAAGCAGACTTATCCCAATTAATCTTGTACCCGGAAGTACGCTCATACTCACGGAACAAGCCCAGCACATACTGAAGGTCAGAGGACACATTCCCCAGATACAGCAGAACATCATCAGCGTATAGCGATATTTTATGAGAGGTGTTATAGGCCACTATGGGGGTGCAGGAAACTGAGGAACGTATGGCAGCCGCTAA
>JAABNY020000045.1:7994951-8005690 GCA_015164015.2 Brevimyrus niger | reverse complement strand
ACCAAAATAAAAGTGCCTGAGAAGCATTCAGAAAACGGGAAAACGGCGGTAGGACTTGGGGAGCGAGACTAAAACGCTGCCATGCACCACTGAGCGTCACGTGGTCCTATGCTTATAGCTTCTATAAGTTCTAGAGATCTCTTGCAGTGCAACTGATGGACCCAAGAGGAGATAACGTCGACTTTCACAGTGTTAGGTGTGGAGAGAAGGACTTGGTACAGTATGGCCTCTGTCACCTTGGTAGATGTCAGTGCTTCCGCCGTTGGTCCTTGATCAGGATCCACTCTCTGATTTGGCTCCGGTCCGACCTGAACAGCAATGATCTGGCTTTGGATCATCTTCAAGGAAATCTGTAAACTGGACTGGTGAGGAAGCCCCTCTGTTTCCAGAAGGCCTTATGGTCATGGCATACCCCAAATGCATACCTGGAATCTGTGAAAATTGTAATATCCTTACCTGCGGACTGACGGCAGGCCAGGGCTAGGGAAACAGCTCTGCAGCCTGTGATGATCAGTTGGATGGTAACTTACCTCCAGACAGCAACTGGCCCTCTGACGTGACCACAGCGTAAGAGGTAGAGGGGCCCCCATCTGGGAGCCTAAGGGAACAGCCGTCTACAAAAATGAACTCAGATCTGATCCAGGTTTGGCGAGGGATTGGGCAACCTCAACACAGTCATGAGGGGAGCCTTCCATGTCAGTGGGAAGGAGCGTTGCCAGGTTCATTGTGGAAAATCTTTGGAAAGTCACGTTGGAGAGAATAAGCAGGATGTTTTGGTAGTGAATCAGATGCACAATGGCATGGTGAGATTTTTTTTGCCTGTGTTATTAGGGCATGCACAGCATGTGAGGCATGCACCACAAGGGCATGCATTTGGAATAAATCTGTGCCATGAGGACCTCTACAGTGGCCACCACAGCTCTGAGGCAGGCTAACAGATAGCTGGCCATGGTGTCCAGACGTTTGGAGTAATACGCAATGAGACACAATCTGTCACTGTGAGTTTGGTCAAGGACGGTGGTCATGAAACCGCGCTGTTCCTCCTCATACAATTCAAAAGGGGAATGCAGACACACACAAAGACACCAAAGATGGAAACATGGGACTCGGGGACACTAAATAGGACAACGGAGGGACCACACCAGGGGGCACACCCACAGGAGGTACATAGGGATGAACAGGGGGCATGGGCACAAATGGACGGGAAGGACACAGTAGGCACAAAGGAACTAAAAGAGGACAAAGGTACAGAAGGATGGGGAGAAAACATAGGGGCCACCAAGGAACTAGAGGAAAAAAGGGGAATCACAGGGGGCACAAAGGGATCAGAGTGGAGCAAAGGCACGGAGGGACACGGAAGAGACACAGGGGGCACAATGGGATCAACTAAAGATGAAGGCACTGAGGGGCGAAGGGGAAACATGGAGGGCATGAAGGAACAAGAGGGGGACAACGATGAAACAGGACACGGAGTGACCACAGGGGCCAAGGGATCCAAGGGCAGGGGGCAACAGGGAGTAGAGGGGGGACCTTTGGGCAACGGGAAGTAGGGTATGCTGGGGAAGTAGGCCTCTACGGGACCGGAACAGGGGCTGAGGGTGGCAGGGATGCAGGTAAAGGGGCTGATGGAGGTGGTAAGGAGGGAGCTGAGGGGAGAGCCACGGGCAAGGGACCCGCAGACTGTTGAGCGGATGGTCAGGCTGTGGATGGCGGACAGGGTGCCCTGGGCATCTTTGCCCCTTTCCTTTCTGGGAGACTGAGTGGCGGGAACCTGGCCGTGGACCACCATGACGAGACACCGGTGGGGGAGATGACCCCTTGGAGGGATCCTCAGGCACAGTCAAGGTGACCCCCGAGGGGTCCCACTCAAGCTCCTCTGACTCCACTATGGAAGAAGGAGCGAGGGTCATATCCTCAGGGACCTCCCTGGGAACTGCGACTGAGGCTGAGGGAGCCGGGACTGGGACCAAGACCTTGGGCATGGGTGGAGCCAGGGATGTCGAGCATCAGAGTAGGAGCCATGGGTGCAGGGACCTTGGGCGCCAGAGCAGGAGCAGCAGTAGGTGGAGCCAGGAGCCCAGCCTCAAGGGACGCCGCAAGAGTCTCGGGGATGTGAAGCCGCGCATATGGAACCGTCCTCACTATCTTAAGGGGACAGTAAATCTTATTCTGGGACAGTAGCATTTTACCGCAATAATGAATGTCTGGTATCTTTCTCCCAAGGTTTTGTTTGCAGGATTGGCAAGCACATGGGCATGTACATGTGGAAACTATGCAATGTCTTTATATTTATTGCCTTTTTGTCCCTTGGGGTAGGTTGGTAGCTCTATAGCCAGAGGGAATGGTAGTTCCCAATTAAAGGGGTGGGGACTAGGGTTTATAAGATGGTGGAAGGGTTAGTTTTTTTTTTTGGGCCCAGCTACTAGTGTGCTCTCAGGGTTGGAGGTCCTCAAGTGTGTGGGGACTAGAGGCCTCCGTTAGGTCTGTTGCACATGATTTTCCTTTTGTTTGATAGTTATTTGTATATAGTTTTCCTTTGAAGTTTTATTTGTTGTTCTCTTTATTTTTCCTCTTGTTTTGGTGTGGTTTATGGGAGAAACCAGAATATAAGCAGATGATCAAATAAATCATTGGTCCCAAATTTTTTTTTGGATGTTTTGTTGACTTTTGCCCGATGACTTTTGCCTTTTTACCCCATGACAAGGGACTTGATTGGGGACCATAGGAGCCTCAGGGACCTGGAAGGGGGGCTGAATGGGGAGCTCAGGAGCCACGGGGAGCTGAATGGGCAGCTGCACAGGGGACTGGGCAGCAGAGAAAGGAATGGACTCGGGCAGTGCGCCAGCAGGGTGGCGCCAACTCCGGGCCAGCAGGGTGTAGCGCAGCTGGAGCAGGCACCACAGGAATTTCGGGGGGCGCTGCAGCAGGCGCTACAGGAACCTCAGCATAACTGCCTCTGGAGAGCTTCTTACAGCGGGCTCACCTATTACCCGCCAGTATAGCTCCTGGAGGGTTGCCTTAAGCAAGTTGGCTTCTGCTGCCCCGTTTCTCAGCCGCCGCAAATTGTCTCGCACCTCCCCTGCAAGGTGTGTGTCGCCAGGTAGGGACATCTCTTCCTAGACGACCCTGCTCCGGCTGGCTATAGCTCTAAGCAGGGGATCCTCCCAGACATCTAGCTGGGCGAGCCAATAGAAAGCCTCGTTGGTTAGGTCGAGGTATTCAGCCTCACCAATCTGAGTCTTTTTCTTGTTGAGTCTGGTCATTCTGTCATGCGCTGACTGGGGAAGCAGAGAAGAGGAGACGTAGAATCAGGGAAAATGTGGGGTTTAATGGGAGCGAACGAAGGGGAAACAGGCAACACAGCAGATCGGCATTACAATGACCAGACTGGGGAAACAGAAACGCGGACTAAATAAATTGCACTAATGACAGTAACCGGTAACAGCTGATAAACACATGAGATTAACGAGGGGGCGTGGCACACGAGAGGAGCAAACGATCGGGGTGGCACCAAAGGCATACCTTATGACACCAGCCCTCGGCTGAAAATCATGCAAACCCCACACAGAAAGGTCCTATGCCCTAACCAGGAACTTTCTTGCTGTGAGGCAGCAGTGTTACCACTGCACCACCGTGCCGCCGATTTAGAATGATAAATAAAGGAATATTTTTTAAAAAAATTTTCTGCAGCTCATTCTGTTAAAAAACTGTGAGAAAATCATATTGTGAACTAAGAATAGTGAATCGTATCAAATTGTGAGTTGAGTGTATCATTACATCTCTATCAATCAATCAACTTTATTTAAATTAACTTTATTTATATAGCACTTTTCATTCAAACACAATGTAACACAAAGTGCTTTACATAATAAAAACAATATCCCCACCCCTGCAGCCACCATTACCCCAAAAATGGTGACAGAAAAGACACAAAATGAGACAATAAAAACGAAACCAAGGAGGAGAAGAAGCAGCTCAGCAGTGACTGTATCAGTCCTGGCATGGTGTTGGACCATCTGTTGAATGTCATGTATGGAATAGAACTGAAAACACATGAAATGGTGCTGCACAGGGACTGGGTGGCTCCCTATCTAGAGGACGAGGCCAGATGACCCACTACTTGCCTAAGGGAGGCTGAGCTGCCTTTACTGCAGGGGGTACTGAGTTCCCTTTCACACATCATGTGAGGCACCGATGCAGGGAGATCAGACCACTTGTTTTCCCCAATAACTCAAAAAATATTAGTCCAATCTTTTCCAACCTTTGCAGACATGTTGTAAAAATGAAAATCTGGACCTGGTCACATTTTGAGAAGTTGAAGCAAAGGACACTTAGCAAGAGCAAAAAGAAGGGTGAGATGATTACAAGCTTATGCTTATGAACAGAATAACTCTATTTGATATTTTTACTGTATTTACTCTATTTTTAAATATGATGGATCTTTTTTTTTCCCCCTCTGCAGAGGACTACTTTATTTTACATTAAATTCAAGTGTACACAGTGTGGCCGCTCCGAACTCACCCGTCCTAAATTTAATGGATCTTATTGCCACTTCACAAAAACATTATATGAAAATCCTGCCCTTAATCGACCCAAAATCAATGTAATATAAGAGAATGCCTTTCACTCCCAATCTTCTTTTAACTTGGAGTGCTTGACCATAGTTGTGAAGATCCCAAATCAACCCGAAAATTGTAACAAGAGGACAGAGGGAAGTGAAAATGGATAACAGAGTGAAAACAGAGGCTGCAGCCACCATTTTGTGAACACGGCCATCTGGAATTACATTCCATGTATCTCTTTACAAACTTCACAGCAACGTTATTCTGGTCAGTGATTCTCAAACTGTTGGGCGTGAGAAGATTTTCTGAATATTGTATAGTATAATTTATATTGTTTTTCTGTTGCAAGCCTCCCTGTTTGCTTGCAGTTTTTAGGTGACAGGAGCGGCACGAGGTGTGATTTTCTGCAGTGGTATAGCGTTTGCTTCAAGCACAATGTGTGTTCACAGATGCTCCTCTGCATACCCTGGTTGTAACAAGTGGTTATTTGAGTTGCTGTTGCCATTCTTTCAGCTTGACCATTGTTCTCACTTCAGCAATAAAAACAAGCATTTTCACCCAGAGAACAGCCACTACCAGTATGCTTTTTCTTTTTTGCCTCATTTTCTCTGTAGACCCTAGTGATGGTTTTGCATCATAGTATATTATCAGTTCACAAAACACACATACTATACCAGCCAACAAACATACCATGTTCAAAGTCACTTAGATCACCCTTTCCAATTCTGGTGTTTGACGTGGACATTAACCGAAGCACCTGTCCTGTTTCTGCATCAAGATTTTACACATTGTGTTGCTGACATATGAATGGCTGATTAGATGTTTGCTTCAATGAGCAGTTAAACAGTACCTAGTAAAGTGAACAGTGAGTTAGGTCCATAAGTATTTGGACAGTGGCACAATTTTTTTCCCTGACAGTAAAGTGTACTTTTTAACTAATAGTGTACTTTTTAACCAATCTGGGAGGAGGATTTACCTTGTAGTTTTGAGTGGCATGGTCGACTCCCCAGCAAATTATATCCTCATGGACCCAGAAGGGTGGGAGTAGTTTCCTTTATTTCTTCCAAGTTAACCAGACACAATGACATGGGCAGGAAAAACTATGTGATTTTGAAAAGGCTGATTAATCTGATTTTATTCTTGGTTTGTCAGAAGCTGGCATTTGTGGGACACGATGAGGCTGAAAACCTTGACAGCAAAGGAAACCACAGATGTGCTTTCCCACTACGATGGGCTTTTGTTGTATTGCGGCTTGTGTTGCGTCCTGGGCGAACCCTCCCTGCTGCAGCCCCTGCCAGCAAAAGCTTTGTGTCTGTCTCCCACCCTCTCGGCAAAAAAAAATATAAATACCATTAGGCACTAGCTCACTTTTAGTAAGACATTTGGAGCAATACAAATAAATATCGATAATCTTTTAAATTAAATTAATACAAAATATTGTAGTGCATTTGAAACCCAGGCACCACAGCAGGTCAAACCAACAATAAAACACATAAAAGCTTTAAAAAGAACATATGTTTTAATCTTAATCCTTCAGTATACTATGCCAAACCATGGCACATAATGCAGCAATGCAGGGAGGTCTGATGCTGTATGCTAAGAAATGCGCACAGTAGGTAGTTACACAATGGGTAGAGATATGCAAGGATTGGGCAGGATTTACACATCACACAGGCAAAGGCACACATGACAATCGGGAGCACAAGAAATATCTACAATAACACAAACAAGGGCTATTTACAGATAGCATGGGGCATGCCGGGAGATGTTAATGGGCTCCGCTATGCTGGCACTACAATATATACTAGTGTTTATCAAAGCAGTCCTCGAGGACCCCAAGATGGCTGATGTTTTTACTCTATCTGAGTGTCACCAATATCCATCCATCCATCCATCCATTTTCCAAACCGCTTATCCTACTGGTCGCGGGGGGTCCGGAGCCTATCCCGGAAGCAACGGGCACGAGGCAGGGAACAACCCTGGACAGGGGGCCAGCCGATCGCAGGGCACATTCACACCTATGGGCAATTTAGTGACTCCAATCAGCCTCAGCATGTCTTTGGGCTGTGGGGGAAAACCGGAGTACCCGAAGGAAACCCCACGACGGCACAGGGAGAACATGCAAACTCCACACACATGTAACCCAGGCGGAGACTCGATGTCACCAATATATACAAAAAAAATAAAATTCATGAATCTGAAGAAGTAGCAAAGACAAAAAGGAACAAATGATATTATATACATTAAAACATTTGAATTATTACATTAATACCCTATTGGGTAACAAATATAAGTGTTATACAGTGGTACCTCAGTACTCAAACTCCTTAGAACTTAAATTTCTTAAAAGTTGAACCAACCAGTTAAAATATTAACCAGTTATATATTAGGGAACACAAAATTATATTTGCAGCTCAACCAATTTATATAGCACATTTCAAACACAGAGGCAATTCAAAGTGCTCTACAGAGGGGGGAAAATGGTAAATGCAGTGCGGAAATTAGGACAGGGATGAGTCAAAACATTTTCAATTTAGATATAAATGTGTCTGCTTTCAGTGCAAATTAAATTTTGTTTTCCTGTATCGCTTTATTGTTACACCATATAATCGGCATACTACGAAGTATTATGAGGAGCAGCGCTCCTCTGCGTTTCTCGCACTGCATGGTGGGAACATGCACCAGTCACGTCCTATTAGTGATTCCTGCGAATCAGCGACCACGGCAGGCGGCGGCCACAAAGAGCCCGAGTCAATGGCAGAAAAGAAGAAAAAGAAAGAAATATTTTAGCTCAGATACATTTCAACAGGATGATTGAAAGAATCATATAGCACTGTCACTGAATGGATTTAGGGGTAAGTTGTCGTTTAATGTCTTAATTCTGACTAGGTGATGTGCAGCATTTTACAAATGCTTAGTTAATGAAATCTTTTGTGTTGTATTTAAGTTAGCTGGATAGCCTTAGCGGAAGGTTTGCTACAAGGTAGTACCATTTTTGTTATATGCATAAATATGGCCAAATCCAAGCAAAATAACTAATGTCACGTAGCAAGTTTCCTGTTTGTTTTATTTCTTGTCGAAGTATCGACAGCTAGGAGGCTAACTGGTTAGCTGCTCTTCTACTTCCGTTTTCGTTAGGTGTGTGAGGTAGTGGTGTTTTAATCCTTAACACCTAAATAACCCTAGCTTGTCTCAGTTCATCCTACGATAGGCATACACGATATATTGTTATATAAGTTCTAATTTATTGGACTGTTTAATATCTGAAATATTCATGGTATTAATTCATTGTCAAATAGATGGGCAAGTCTTCACTAAAAACACTGCGCGATTGAAAACCGAATTTGATGAACTTAGTGGAAGCCATTCCAAAGCTTTGAAATATGGAGGGCTTTCTCTGGAGAGCGCCAAGAATGTCTTCCTTAAAGGCATGTCTTATGGAAGAGTACAAAACTACCCCCCACCCCCCGAAAAAAATAATTCGGCTCTTAAGATGTGTAATTCTTAATAAAAATAAAGAAATTAATAAATAAAAACATACTTTTAAAAAGTTACTTTCCCGAAGAACAAAGGAGTAATTTTAAATAGTTGAGGTGGCATATTGTAGTATAACAATGATTTTGATGACACATCTTGACATAATAGTTTATCCCCCCAAAACTGCAGTGTTTGTTACTAAATTGTTGTCTATCTCCGTGTTGCACAGAATATACAATGTACAAATCTCAAATATATTAACGCAACTTGGAGTTTTGCTGGGTCAATTGGTCGTTTCCTCATACCTCTAGGATTGGGAGTCTGTGTATGTTTGCATTGTAAACCAGAATTATTAGCAGAACTCAAACGCGTAAATATATTGCATTTATACTCGACGTTCGCAACACTGCCACGCATATCCTATGTTCATTATACGTGTCATTTGTGTGGAATTAACACTAAGGATACTCGAGATGCAGTGCCACCAAAAGTCTTGGAGGCAGTATGGTCAACTTTTGTCAAAGGACTGTGTTTATACACAGGACTGTCTGCATTAATGAATAGCCAGAAGATTTTCAAAATGGAATATTTTCAGAAGCAGGAGAAAAATTATTCTGACCACTATTGTGTGTTTCTGTGTACAGTATGGCTGGGCAATGTACAATATTAATATAGACATCGCTAATTATACACTGCAATTCTCAAATTGCAAGGACTGTGACAGCTGGGTTCAGATCAGGCTTTTTTCATTCCTTCATACTGTACAGGCATTATACCGTAGTATAATGTTTATTCACTAACATTATTTTTTTTTTGTACATTTCCAGTTTTTAGAAATCTCAGTGATAAATTTTAAAAAGTTTTAAAAATATTTTGATTCTCTCATAGAAAAAAAAACGTAACTTTCCAGTTTTAATGTTTGTTTGTTTTCAAGATTAGCTAATATATGTTTTACAAATGGAAGTTTACCACCACTACCGTTGCATGAGCTCTGCATGCTCTCTCCAAGCCCATAACAGTCATTTTCAAACTTTGCTTTATAAATATTGCAGCGTTTATGGCAAAAAAAAATCACATAATATTTGAAAAATTTTAGTATCATGTAACAACATAAGTACAAAATACTAACATATGACACATAAATTCTGACACATAACACAACGTGCAGCATTGTATAATGGTTCTGAATCTGAGACCGAAAGGAATGCAGCTTTTGTTCTTGGTTAAGTCGAGGTTTCTGCGTATCCCAGCCCTATATGAGCATCGCCCCTCCAACTACAATTTTTCCGAAGACAATGCCGGCACATCTGGATGATCCATACTACACTGGTGCGCGAATCGTGAGGGGCTCTCTCTGTCAACATGTATGAAATGGAGCAATGGCATATAAAATGCATACAATGTTTTAATAACTGTTAGAAAGAAAGTTATTCTGAAAACCTGAGGGGTGTGCATTGTTCCTCGTTGTCCACTGATCAAAGCACACTTCATTAGATGTACCTCTCTTGTCTAGTTTTAAAGTTATTAACCCATTCATGTATTGTCCCATTGCACACTATATGGATACATTTCAACATTCAAAAATTAAAATTTGTACGTAAGACAATCTGGAAAACAAAGGGGTGTGCAACAGTGGCCATGAGCCCCAAACGCCAAACCACCATGTCATTACAGCTGTAAGGATCTATTATATTAGATATTAACATGATTTGGCATAAATCACTAAATTTGAAGTGCAAAAGTAATCAGTGTGCATCGATGTCTGTTTACTGGACATCACAATTCTGTCATTAAAAACCCCCCACCTTCCGTTAAGTGTTTAACGTTTTCGAACTGTGTGCCATATAAGAATGGGGCACGGTGGAAGGCGATGACAAATGCTGTCACGATGTATATTGCAAAAGACATGGTGCCCATGCATACTGTGGGAAAAGCCGGGATTCATTAACATGCTAAAAGTGTTTACAATGGCGTGGTCTACCATCTCACTACAATCTTTTTTGGCTTGTCAGATTTCACTTTAACTCTAAAAAAAAAAAAAAAAGAAAAAAAAGTTAAAACTTGTTTTGAACCATTTACTTGTCATCTGTAGTTCTGATTTTAAGTAGTGGATGGAAAATCGATTAAGATTGAAAATCATATTTATTGTGAAAAATTAGATTTTAAGGACATATTTTTAGGACTTAACAGCAAATAATAGGCTTACTTTTGAATTGTGTTGCATCTGTGAGCCTCTGTATTTGACAGTATTTCAATTCTTTTCAGGCAGCACTTCATAGTCTAATACTTAGTCATGAGATATTTCAGACCAAGTTTTATGATCATGAAAATGTACTTATGCATTTACTCGGTTGGCAGTACGATGCCAACACGCCTGCCTGCTTTTGTTGGTTGCAGTGGTATTAGACTTTCTTTACAGCGTTGATTTAAACTCCTCATAACCCTGCATAATTAGCATGCAGTCTTCCTCCGTGAAGCATGGAGGTCAAACGGTGACTTAAGCTGCCTAACGTGCTCCTTTGATGTGAATGCACACAAACTCCGATGCCGTTCACACTGATGTAACAAATCAACTTTTTAATAGGGATGCACCGAATGTTCGGCAACCGAAATTATTCGGCCAAAAATAACCAAAAAAGCACTTTCGGTGTTCGGCCGAATAAGTAAAAATGCCGAATAAATTTTGCCGAACAATGACGT
>JAABNY020000045.1:7961793-7983961 GCA_015164015.2 Brevimyrus niger | reverse complement strand
ATAATATAAATGGATGGGTTAAATATCACATTGACAAAATGCAGATATAATTTCTCAAATACTTTGCATAAGTTTATGTCCTTTTTTTTTTAGGCAGAAGTGTGGGAAGGTCTTTAAAATTCAGAAACAACTGGTGAACCACTTGCAAGTCCATAAAGAAAAGAAAGCAGCCAAATTCCAGGATCTTAATCAGTTGCGTCAGAGTTTTCAGCATGGATGTAGGACTGAAGCTGATGAACTGCTCCCCAAGTACTCCCCAAGCAGAGTTGTCTCTAAGCAAAAATCTCAGTCCTGGTATAAGCAGCCCGATGCTATATGCAGAAAATGTAAGGTAAAGCACAGGTCAAAGAAGCCTTGTCATGACCCTTGTCATGAAGCTGAGAGACTGGAAGTCACTGAGATGAGATTTCACCCTTTTGCATATGACCACTATGGAGAGAACCGTTGTCATGATGGGAGTCTAGTATACCACAAAAAGGCACATAAGACAGCAGAGTACATCTGTACATCTACATGTTCTAAACAACATACAATGAAGAATCACTTGCACACCCATCTTGCAGACAATAAATCTAGTTTACCGGAATGTGGAAAGATTTTAAAGGGGCAGAAACAACTTTCATGTTATAAGTACTCCTTCAATGGCAAGAAAATGCCTCAAACAGTTCACATGCAACCACTTGAGGTTAGGGAATTGAAAGGGGGTCTAGGATTTAAAGGGTCCACTGATCAGCTAATAACACATTGCCATGCTGCCAAGCTGTCTGATAACTCAGACCAAAAGGTTACTGATGACCATGGATTTATACAAAAAGAGGATTGTCCTTTTGTTTGCGACATCTGTAATTGTACCTATAGACATGCAGGCAGTCTCCAAAACCACAAAAATACACACAAGACTGGAATTTTCTGCTGCTCTATCTGCTCGAAGAATTTTATTAATGCCATTGCTTTGCGCAAACACACTCGTATTCACGCACAGAAGAAAAAGCATGTCTGTACAACCTGTGGAAAAGCTTTTCGATTGGCTAGCATTCTTCTGAATCACCAAAAAACCCACACACAGGTGAATATGCATTTCAGTTGTCCTACATGTACCAAGACTTTTCTGGTTAAGTCAGGATTGGAGCAGCACCATTGTGGGAAAAACCAAAAGCCATATCATAAGGAGGTCAGAAGAAAGACCCATGCAAATCCAAGGGAAAATGAGCGTGATAACAGATTCAAGTAAGTTTCTCCCATTTCTAGAATTTTGAATGTAATTTTTTTGTTAAATGTTAATGGAAATTCTTGGTTTTTTATACAAATTTTATTTTAATGATTGATTTTATTGTAGAAATTACAGGTTTAAACAAAATGTTAACACAACCAGATTATCAAATAAATTGTGTGTGTGTGTGTGTGTGTGTGTGTGTGTGTGAGAGGGAGACGGTACACCTTACCTTATGGGGACACAATGTCCCCACAAATGTGATGAATACCCATTCTTTTTATGCATGTAACAAGGAGGGTAGTCGTAATGTTTGGCTCATCGCTGTGTATATATTCACACTGTAGACCGATGCCAAATTCAAGGAGTAATTGTTATTGTGCTTGGTTTTTCTCAGGTGTGAGCAGTGTGAGCGTACCTACCGCCATGCCAGTTCATTGATCAATCATAGGAACACTCACACCACAGGAATTTATCACTGTGCACTGTGTCCCAAAATCTTTTCCAATCTGATGGCACTCAAGAACCATCGACGCATCCACTCTGAAGTACGGCGATACAGTTGCCAAGATTGTGACAAGTCTTTTCGAGTATCGTCGCAACTACGCAGTCACCAACGTGTGCATGTGAAACGGCAAGAACTATTCTGCAGCACTTGCCAGCAAAGCTTCCATAGTCACTTGAGTTTTAGGAAGCACCAGGAGCTACAATGCAAGGCTCAGCAGCTGCCACAGCAGGATATGTCAGGGCACTCAGAATTGGACTGGAATTCTGGATTAGACATTGCTGTAATGGCTGCTCAAGGGCTAGATAAAAATGGACTGCCCAGACCATCCACTGTCTTCCCATGCATGCAGAGCATGCTGCCAGTAGTTAAAAACCAGCAAGAGGATACTAAAGAGACAAGGCAGAAGGTCCATATTTGTGATCATTGCGGCCGTACCTACCGTCATGCCAGCTCTCTTCTTAACCATAAAAACAGTCACAAGTTGGGCATATATATCTGTTCTACTTGCAAGAAGGAGTTCTCTAATCTAATGGCTCTGAAGAACCATAGACGAATTCACACAGAACCAAAGCGTTATGTGTGCTCAGATTGCGGTAAAGCGTTCCGTGTCTCCACTCAGCTAATTTGCCACCGGCGTGTTCACACAAAGGAAAAACCCTTCTCTTGCACACACTGTGGCAAGAATTTTTCCAGCAAGTCCAATCTACGCCACCACCAGAAGGTACACAACAAACATTTTGAGGCCTGCGTAGACACCAGTACCAAAAGTATTTTGGGTATTGGTATAGAAACCTACCTCTGATTTGACAGAATGGGTTATTTTTGAGAATTGAAATGAAGCTGTGTCTTCCTTTTTTTGTGCCTGATATCTGTCTTCAGGTCTTCAGAATGAATGCCTCTAAAACAACCACAATAGGGAGCTAAAAAGGTTGAAAATTCTGGCTAGATTATGCCAGTTGCAATACGAATTTAAATTGCATCTAACGGACTGAGAATACTAATTTTTTAAAAAAGCATTGTTGTAATTAGGGATGCCCATTTTTTCTATCCCGATACGATACCTGGACTTTGGGGATTGGCCGATCAGATTCCAGTGATTAATAAGCTGTAGGCTTTTGTCTCACTTTATCAGAACAGAGCTTACAGTCTGCTTTATTTCTATTGTCCTCCCTTATCTTAAAATATGTCCAAACAGCTGGCATCATCCGTGTATACTCACCAATTTGCCAATGCCAGTGTTCT
Source organism: Brevimyrus niger (assembly GCA_015164015.2). Classification (NCBI taxonomy): domain Eukaryota; kingdom Metazoa; phylum Chordata; class Actinopteri; order Osteoglossiformes; family Mormyridae; genus Brevimyrus; species Brevimyrus niger. The sequence goes on along the minus strand of JAABNY020000045.1, from coordinate 7,981,001 downwards.
CTGCATTTATCCTTCCCAAATGTTTCTGGCTACAAATCTCTCACTAGTTGCTAAAACCTTGTTGGGCAGCAGAAAAAGGGAGAAAAAACTGCAGCTGCTTTGAGTTATAATGTTGCAGTTAAGTGGTAGTTTTTATGAGTACGAGTATTAACATTATGTGCGCAGTATTGGCTTGATACCCGATGTCGGTATCGGTATCTGTGTATCCCTAATTGTAATGTCATTTTAAAAAACTATAAATCCATTAGTAGAAAGCCCAACACTTAATGTTTGCAAGTGTAGACACCATCAATAATGAAATATAATGTAATGAAAATTATGAATAATAATTGTAATATTATTATGAAATGTTTTTCATTATGAATATTCTTGTTGGTCAAAAATAAATAACATATGAGATGTTCAAATGCAAATGTAAGTAAGTAATTTTCTTTGGACATTTCAAGTATGTATTTGGTAAAACTGTGAGAAAATGGATCTGAAATGGACTGCCTGCTGCTCTTAGTACAATGTACAGCTGAAAAACGTTTTATTATGCTGTCCAATATACATTTTGTGTTTTTAGGAACAGTTTTCTTAATCTCACTGATTGAGGTGCTCAATGGTATTTTTAAAAATGGCACCCTGTATGTCTACTGTGCGTCAGACAGAATGATAGAAATAAATTCTCATTGTTACAAAGGAGAGATGATTGACTTATTTGCAAAAGGCAAATATACCTGTTTTATTAGTATTTCAAACTGGTCCTTTTAAATACGTGTTACTATTATTATTATTGACAATTGTTTTGTCATTTTAAGCTACTGGACAGTGTTTGCATTTATGGTAAAACCAAAAATATTGTGGAACTGTTGTGGTGGTGTTTCATTCAATATTGTAATATATTGAGTTAATGTGGATCTTAATATATGATATCTTTATATGACTGTTTTGTCTTTTTTTGATGTCACAGAGCACGAGATATTCCAAAGATGTAAGGGATAAACCATGACGAAGTGTTAGGTTATACAAAAATAATAAGCAGTTTGGTTAATCAAATCAAATATTGCTTCCATCAGTAGTTATCTGGCAGGTTACTACATCACATTATTTGCTGACAAACGCTGTTCTGGGGTTCCATGTATAACCAATAAAAAAAAAGTATTTTTTTCAGTTTAATGTAACTTCTGGCAATTGCAAACATCAATTTTGGGATATTTCTGACATAAAACAATCCTTGATTCAATGATCGGGGGCTACTGATGTACCAGGAATATGCCATTTTAGGAGTATGTTCATTATACTCGTATTCCCTGGAATGCATATGGTTATTGGACCGATCTGGCACCACAGGCTTTCTTGTTAGCACAATAACTCTAAAAGTTTATGACACATCTTTCTCCAACTGCAGACACATTATTTAGGTGAAAATCTGGAATTGGTCAAATTTTGAGACTGATTGCAAAGTGGAAGCGGGGTCACATAGTGATAGCAAAGCCTCAGACACTCTATCACAGTAACATAAATAACTTTTTCGTAGTCCCTTTTCAAACTTTGCATACACATATGGGTAATGATCTGGTGCTGCTTAGATCTTGAAAGAAAATCGCATGAAAATTAAATATCTGTTTAGTGGCAGCAAAGGGATTGATGAACTGTTACTAAACTTATAAAAAATGTACTTAATACAGTTTTTAAAACATTTTGTTCTGGTACTCACTTGTGCTGTAGAATATGTTTTTACTTTCCATGATCAGATGGCTAGTTCCAATAGATCTACATATGATCAGAAGTGATAACAGAATGCTCAAGTGGACAGTTGATACATTTCAAATGTAATTGGGTGCTCAAACACCTGCACGTTAGTGTCAGCAACGTAAAAGCCTGGGAAGAAATGGAAGCAATAGTGTAGAGACTAGTGAAGTTATTCATGAGTTCTGCCATTGAAGTGACTGCGGCGCTACACTAGTTTCAGTAGCCAGCAATATGGGTAATTTAAACAATGCTAAACTGGCCAAAGTTCTTGAAGAAAAAGTGCATCGTAAGATATTTCCCATCTATGGCCAAACTTAAAAGATATGTTTGACATGGCGGGTTCCAAAAAACATTCTTAGCAAAAAAATCATGTTTCACTCAACCTTCAATAACAGAGGTAGGTCATCTGCCATATATTTTTTAGCAGATTTACATTTGTTTTACTTTGCTGGCCAGTTGTATCGTGACTGTAAACATGCTATCTAGAACTCAGCCAAAGGAGTTTACCTGGCAAACTCATACTACATTCCCAAGGCAGCGTTGCCAGATACTAAAAAAAAAACTATTGTATGGATAATAGAGAATTATTGTATTCCAGGCCTATTCTACAGTCAAATAACAATTAAATCATAGTTCATGAATGGTAGAAAGCTAATTTATATTATATATGAGTTTTAAGATGTGATGAGACACATCTCAATGAAATAATGGAATCCAATCAGAGTTTTGAATGACCTGGAGCCTATGAAGTAATTAGGAATGCCAACAAGTATGCAATCTTGTTGCAGATTGCTTCTTGTTTGTACAGGAGTCATAAGCAAAAACATGATTTGAACATTTACAACAATCTCTGTGTCAGTTTACAGTACAGAAATTATCATACATATGCAAGTGTGATGATATACAGTGGTACCTCGGTTCTCGAACTCACTAGAACTCGAATTTCTTGAAAGTCAAACAAACCAGTTTGACCTATAACTCGATCTGAATATCAGAAATTGAACCGAGAAGGCTGATCTAATCATAATTGTATGCGCCAGGAAATGAGTCATACTACAATGCAATTCTTACTTGAATGCCTTCTTCACACACTGAATGATTAACCAAATAAAGCAGCACAACATTACACTAACTATAAATAAATGAACCACTAATTTACGTGTACTATTACAGCATTTATGTCATGTATTTAAACTTTATTTTACCAGGTAAATTAAATGAAAACTAGTTCTCACTGCTTTACATTATATTCGGGAGAAATAGGCGATTGCGCATCGGAACTGCCTGGGACACAAACGAGGTGGCGTAGCACACGGAAGGAGCGGATGATCGGGGCAGGATACACAGAGGTAATGTTGGGTTAAGATCTTTATCATTTTGGAAGCAATTAAGAAAAAAATGCTATTCTTGTTTTATCCTGTTAGTTTTGTGTATAAACACTAAGAAAACATATTGAGGTGTAATTTTGAGGGGCTGGGAACTAATTAATTGCCAATTATTTCTTATGGGAAAAATTTGATCGGAATGCAAACATTTTAGGATTCGATCCGGATTCCGGAACGGATTAAATTTGAGAACTGAGGTACCACTGTAGAGTGTTCTATCCCAGGCCACTAGGAGTCAGTAGTGTTACGGGAGAAAGAGAAAAAAAAGAAAGCTCTGGTTCTCTTGGTCTGAATAAAAACGAATATAAAATACTGTACAGTTGAAGTTCTTTTTTGTTATAAGAACAAATCAGGAGTGAAACTGCTATGAATAAGGAATCTGTGAATTGAAGCGCATTGTAAAAGTGACGTAATGGACGGTCTGAAGCCTCCAGAGCACCTGAAGCTAACAGGGATTGTCGACAGCAATTGGCACACTTTTAAGCAGCGGTTTCGTCTATATCTTGAGGCCATGGGACTGGATTCAGAGCCGGATGCCAGGCAGGTAGCTCGATTGCTTACAATAGCTGGCCTGCAAGCCATTGAGGTTTATAACATCTTCGTTTTCAACGTGGAGGATGAATTGTCTACACACCGGGGAAACACCTGATCTTAGCTGGCACACTGTCAAGAGCACCCTTAAAGAGCAATTTCAGCTCAACTGAAGATGATGTTCAAACCCGACAACATGGTGTCCGCTACACTTCCTGTATCAGACACAAAAACAACGCTGATTGGTGAAGAAACGGCTGAAAACACTGAACTGCAACGTGTCCTGGACAACATGCAGAATGGATGGGCTGCAGGATCCTGTCCACAGTTCTACCATGTAAGAAGTGAGCTGAGTATAATAGATGGACTGTTGTTGAAATGAGATAGGATAGTCATTCCATACAAACTGAGACAATACATGCTGCAAAGAATTCATAAGGGGCACTTACGTGTTAAAAAAATGTAAAAGAAGGGCAAGTAAGACAGTGTTCTGCAGATGTGAAACATGCCAGAAATACAGAAGCAAGCAAACTAAAGAACCAATAACTGTAACTGATATGCCAACAGCACCATGGCATAACGTAGGAAAGGACTACTTAATAGTCACTGACGATTACTCAAACTATGCCGAAATGGCATTACTGTGAAGCACATCTTCCAGTTGTGTCATAACACATGCAAAATCAATCTTTGCCAGACATGGTATTCATCATACCGTGATGAGTGACAATGGACCATGCTTCAACAGCAGAGTGGAAAGCCTTCGCAGAGGTCTATGATTTCAAGCATGTAACATCCAACCTAATGTATGTACAATCCAATGGAAAAGCAGAGAAAGGAGTCCACATTCTCAAACAATTAAAGAAGGCTTCTGACAGCAACTCTGATCCTTACCTTGCACTACTCAGTTACAGAGCATCACCACTGGAGTGCGGGTCGTTACCTGGTGAGTTAGTTTGAAAAAAATACCCATCAACACTTTTTTTAGCTATCACATTTACAAGTTTCAGGTCACGTGGGCAGCAGTCAAAGCAGCGATGCCCAGATCTCTTTCTCCCCACCCACCTCCACCATCTCCTCTAGAGAGATACCAAAGCATTCCCAGGCTGGCTGAGAGATAAAATCTCTCCTGCTTGTCCTGGGTCTATCTCTGGGTCTCTTCCCAATTGAACATGCTCAAAATACCTTTCCAGGAAGGTGTCTTAAACTCAACTAATTGTAAAGGCAAAGAGCATGAACTGATTACTGGGTGATACCTCAGTACCACAATAATCCAAATGGACCAGTGTGATGTTTTTCCAAGTGGCTGGAGTGCCAATTCTGCCACCAACCCCCATGTTATTCCCAAGTTTGAGGATCTCCTTATAGGGCTGGATGTGGATTAACATCATACCCAGGATGAACCAATTACAGGTTAAGGGCCATGCTCAAGTGCCCAACAGAGTAGAATCACTCCAGTTGTTGGCACAGATCCCTAGGCTCAGACCCACCACTCCATTCCACGTTAATGTGAAGTTGGCGCAAAAATATTTTCTTGTAATCTATTAATGGAGGCTTCACAATGTTTTGATTCTCCTGTGGTGGCTAAGTTCCAAGAGTAGTCCAAATACTGAATTTCTTTAAGCAAATTAGAGTAGACTAAAAAAACAGAAGGGTGTTTATTCACATTGTGGGGCTAAATTTCCTTCAAACTTGCTTGTCGATGTGCAATCTCTGCTGATACAGTGAGGAAGGAACCTGCAGTTCTTCTAGTAGCCCTTGGGGTTGTTGCAGTAAAACTACATCTCTGTTCTTCCAAAATATGCTTGAAAACTGAGACTCCCTTCTTTTGGATAAATGTCTCTTTTTGGAACTTATGACAGAAAACAAACAACTTTTCCAGAATCCAGAATATCTCAGAAATGTTCCGTGGTACTGACATTCTAATTTCAGAAATTGATTTAACACACCAAAATCAGCACATCGTTTTTGTATAGGAGGGTTTTTGTGAAAAAACAGTGTGCAGGTGTTTGGAGGGGGGAGTCCTGGGCACGATGTTTCTAGAAGGCTAATGCTTCTGATTGCTCATTAATGCCTTTTACTGGCCTTTTCTCAACCTGGTCACTCATTTGAGCCTCCTAGTGACCTTTGCTGCACCTGGTCTCCCTCTAGTGGCCATGACTGCACATTTCCAAGAATGTAACATTGGTCTTGAAACATTGGAATTTTTGCATAACCTGACAGTGATGTTGTTGTTATAGCTGTTGTCTACTTCTGCTCTACTGACTCTGAGTATGTGCAACATAAGTGGTTGTATGTATGATGCTGTTCTTGTAATACTTTTTTTTTAAATCTGTTTCAAGGTGTTGTGGTTGGACAGAAAAGCACATTTACTCATAGATTCTTCAATATGAAATGCTCCACTGAGCACCTCATTCCTTCCGAGAATGAGATTGCACGACCAGTAAATCAGTTTGAGTACATATGTAATACTACTGTCACAAACTGCCAGGCACAGATGAAGGGAGATAGGGATGCTGTTTATAATAGGTGCAGCCAACTTGGATTCTGAACTCGGGATCCTCTGTGTTACTCCAACATATTTCTCAGATCTCACGCATGCCGTCACTTCCAGCTTCAAAAATCGGAATTCAACTTGGAATACAAGGATTGCACCAAAACTGCCCGAAATGGGTTGACAGAGACATTTCAGGGATTACAGTCATTCTGTGGTGTAGATGGGTTAATTGCGTTAAAAATATTAATCAGATTAATCATGATGATGGATTAATCCGTGTTAACTTGTTAATTTTGACAGCCCTAATATATATATATATATATAGACACACACACACACACACAGTGGTACCTCAGAACTTAATCCGCTACTCCGGATCAAATCCTAAGAAGTTTGAGTTCTGATCGAATTTTCCCCATAAAAAATAATGGAAAACCAATTAATTGCTTCCCAGCCCCAAAAAATTACACCGGAATGTGTTTTTTTTATTTTTTGCATTTAAACACAAAATGAACCGGACAAAACAAGAAAAGCATATACTGTACTAAACACATCTAACTGACTTCATTATAGGACTAGATGTTTAAGTCCCTCCATGTTCATGCTAAGTGACGGTGGAGTGAAATTTGGCACTGATGACCATGCGGCGCCACCAGTGCGACACATCATCAGTTGTGTGCCCTGGCATCATTGGGTATTTCAGCCTTTTCCTCACAAGACACCCTCTGTCCGGGTTGTCCCACCACAGGCTGATTAGACCTGGGTGTGTGTCGCACGGTGGCACCACATGGTCACCCGGCAGCCCACGTTCTGTCCCTGCACTTAATCCACAGCCAATGACCGCTTTGCTCAGCTACGGCGGACAGTTCTTTTATTGCCCTCCGTTGGGCCCAGTGGTACTTCTGGCCACAAAGCCTCTGCAGCTCACCTCCACAGGCCACACCTTCACCTTCCATTACCGCCCCTCCGCTTCAGCTGCTAGGTTGGCATACCGCAGCCTCTTCCTCTCATATGCCTCCCCGATCGCATCCTCCCATGGGACGGTGAGCTCCACGATGAAGACACGCTGGCAGGAATTGCACCATAGGACCAGGTCCAGGCGCAAGTTTGTTACTGCGATTTCGGGTGGAAAGCTAAGCTTCTGACTGAGGTCCACCCGCATTTCCTAGTCCCGGCTATGGTAAATGGGCCGCCTCCAGAGAAACTGGCTTAGTCCCCCTATTCTCCCCCTCCCGGACAAAGGGCATCTTCCATGGGACAGCAGACTGAGAATTTGGAGGCATGGTGTTGGTGGTTATCCTTTTTTCCTCAAGTTTGGCAGCCAAGCACTTCAGCACCTGGTTATGATGCCAGGTGTATCTTCCTTGAATCAGGCTGATCTTACAACCCACCAAAATATGCTTGAGGCTTGCAGGGACTGCACACAATGGACAAGCTGGTTCCTCTCCATATCAGAGGTGTAAGTTGGTGGGAGAAAGCAGGACATCATATGTGGCCCTGACAATGAACCTAAGCCTGTTAGCTTCCATGCTCCACAGCTCGTTCCATGTTATCCTGCTCCTCTCAACACCCTCCCACCTCGTCCAGCGGCCTTGCTGCGCTTCAGAGACTGCTTTAGCGCACCTAGCCTCTTCCTCCTGATGGCGCACCTCCTCCACTATCATATGCTGCTGTTCACTGGGATTAGCCTTTTGCCATGTGGGTGTTGTTGCTTGCACGCCAAGACCACTCCTACCATGCTGGACATACCCCACCACACCACATCCCGGTGCCTAATGGGGGCCTTTGCCACTGCAACTGCTGTGGTTTCCATTTCCTTCCCGTTGCTAGTGTTGGAGCCGCAGCTCTGACGAACGCATCCCGGGATTCACTAAGGGTCATTTCCAGCCTTCCTTTGGCGCATTTATACTCCTCCACAAGGCTTGAGACTGGGAGGGAGAGGACTCCTTTGCCGTACAGGCCTGTGCTACTAAAACATTTGGGCAGTCCAAGCCACCTCCTCACCTGTGCATTCACCAACCTCTCCAGCCAGTTAGCATGGGATAAAGTGACCTCATAGATGGAAATTGGCCACATGAGACGGGGCAGCAATCCAAACTGAAAGCACCACAGTTTCAGCTTTCCGGGGAGAGCAGTGCTGTTAATTTGCTTGAGACCACTGATGGTATTTTGTTTAAGTTGCTCCACCTGCTTCAAGTCTGAGCTCTGCACTATACCAGCGGCCAAGACTTTTGATAGGCTTTTCCAGAACTGTTGGTATAAGCTAGTTGTTGACATGGAACCTCTCATTAGCAAGCTGGCCTCTGACTATAGACTATGTAAACATGCATGAGGATATCACAGCGAATGCGAGGCTGAGACTGAAGCATTACCCTTTGTTTCTGCTGAGAGACATGCAGCGTGACTCACTTCCCCAAGCATACAAGTTATCTTAGGTCGTTGTTCATAGCTTGACTTCGTAGATTCAGATCGAGTTATAGGTAATTTTTTTTTTAAGTGTTTGGTTCGACTGGTTAAGAAATTCGAGAACAGAGGTGCCACTGTGTGTGTGTATATACACTGTCCTTTGTATTACTTAAAACCGATCATCCTGTCCTTTCCTTATTCCCACTTATCTCAATATTTGCTGGTACCCGCAAAAATAAAAATAAAAACAAGCCCCATTCTTTGAAGTCTATACGATACCTGTTGAATCTTTAGCAGAATATCTGATCTACCTTCTGAATATCCGTTTTGTAAACTGTGCAGGGATGAACTTGAATTTGAACAGATGATGATTGTGATGATATGCTCTATCCATTGTAAGGCTAAGCGTATTGCCATCATTTCTCCTATAAACACTGATAGCCCATCACTAAGCCTTCTCCCTTTCGAAAAATGCAACTCAGGAATAACAAAATCCACCCCCATTTTATTATCTGAATCTTTCAATGCATCCCTGTAGATCTGAACGTAGTCATGATTTCCATTAATATAAGCTTGTATCCTTTGAGAATCAAAACTAAATGTGTTGTCTTCCTTCTTATTTTCTAGTATTGAAAAATCAACTGCGGCGTCAGGAAGAATCCACAGTTGTATTGTTGGTAATGGAATGGTTGGACTAATATTAAGTCGAGCCACTCCTAGGTCTGAGGCTCTCCGTTCCACTGTCCAACCAAAGCTTTTCACTCTCCTCTTCTCCTTCTCTCAGCAGGGTTTCAAGATAACATGTGTTGGATGTGTCTAGTCATGACCCTGTAATTTTGCTCAGTAGGTTACAACATTTGTATTCTTCTCAAGTTCAACAGCATTTCTACCTGCAATGCTGCAACAGAGGTTGTCTTAAATGTTCCATACAAAGCCATAATGCCTGAAATTGAATAGAATCCAATCATTTAAGAACTGTGTCTGCCGTTGATCAAAAAACCACACACCCATAGTCTAGTACTGACCTTATTAATCAAATATAAATAGCCCTTAATGCAAGTCTGTCTGCACGCCATCCATTCCCTGTTAAGCACCTCATCACATTTATAACTATTTTATATTTATCCAACACTTTCTGAATATACACTGCCCACGTAAGTTTTTCATCTAACCATATTCCCAAAAATTTGGAAAATTTAACAAATTTTCTAATTCCTGATTGTAGATTTTAGGTTTTAAATTACTGTCATTCCTTTTCCTTGTAAAAAACATTACCTTTGTTTTGTCAGCAGAAATCTGTACACCCGACGTGTACGACCACTCCTCTATTTTCGTAATGGCCTCCTGCAGAACCTGTAAAATGAACTCTAAGATCCTTTCTCTTTTCCAGATAGTTCCATCATCACAAAAAGGGTAAAACACCATCCCATTTTCAAAAAGCCCTCCTTCTATATCATGTTGTAGACTTTCTCTTTGCCAAAACAGCTGCAATATTTTCTCGATTCACCTGATCCCTCCTTATTTCATGTTCCAGACACAAGGCTGGATCCATGGTGATCCTTCCTTTCCTGAAACCACTTTGGCATTTGGCCATATATCCTTTAGCTGCCAAAAAAATTGTTAACCTGGGGCCGGTTGCAAAAAACACCTTAAGTTTTCCCCTTAAGTATGACACTTAAGGTTTAATTTCTTCTTAGCTAAGGGATTTATTTAAGGGTGTTGCACAGAACCCCTTAAAAATTTGGAGGAATACAATAAAAAAAGAACATATTAAACAGTAAATCTGCAAATAACAGCCAACACAAAACAACACAAAAATTTGGTGAATGACGCAGCACACCGTTGACTTGTGGACATAAGATACATCGCCTATTACAGCCCAGAACAAACCCATAGCATAAAACCGCAGAGCGATGCAACTGGGAGAGCAAAGCTTTGCATTACTGTATGGCGTAATCCAACTGTAGATGATCGGACAAATCATAAATTGACTTGTCAAATTTATAAAGCAAAATCAAGTCGTATCTAAGCAGTGGCGGAGCTAGAGGGCTAGTTGGGGTGGCAATTGCCACCCCAGACGAAGTCCTTGCCACCCCTGTTGCCACCCCGCTGAAAACATTACACTGTTTGATTTTTACGAACATTTCTCAAATCTTCCAGCGAACGTGCTGTTGCTGCTACACTTTTCATTGGTTAAGCTGACACGCAGGTATTTCGTGCTCCAAACGGCTCCAAAACATCGCGGCAGCACACGTGAGATCGATGTAGAGCGTTTTTGCTGGTATGTACGGATTTTATTGGTATTAAATTAAACAAAGTACTGTTTTAACGGGAAGTAAGGGAGACATTGCACTGTAGTGCTTAGCATTAATTAGAGCTGGGCGATTTTTAAATAAAAAACTCGATTTACGATTCGAATCGATTTTTTTTGTCTGTTACGATAGTCGCTGTGTCAGATTACACGATTTTGACTCCTAAAAATTTTGTCACGTCGTGGACAAGAAACATGTCAGACTACACGTTGTTTTCCGACCAGTCATCGCGAGCTGTCTCACACACTCTTTCACTCGCACATACACAAGCTCACTCATATAGCCTACACACACACACACTTGCACATACACTCTCTCATTTTGTGGAAAATAATTTATTTTTAGTGTAATTGAACACTTCGTATATTGACCCCCCAAAATAATACCTTGCCACCCCTTTGCCACCCCTGTTTTAAAAGTCTAGCTCCGCCACTGTATCTAAGGTGTTCATTTTCGTTATTTGTTATAATATACTCGGCCATGTTACAGTTACTGTTGTTTTTGGCAGCCTGTCTTAGTTTTAGTTTTAGTCTAGTCTTTGTGTCAAACTGTCATTTTAGTTATTGTTAGTCTTAGTCACGTCCATGCTCATTTTAGTCTAGTCAAGTTTCAGTCGACTAAAAGTCTTAGCATTTTAGTCATACTTTAGTCAGAATTATCTTTGACTGTTTTAGTCTAGTTTTAGTCAACAAAAACTGATGACATTTTAGTCTAGTTTTAGTCAATGAAAATTGCATTTTGATCTCTTAATTTTAGTAAAGCAATTCTATTTTACCTAGTCAATATAGTACAAGTACCTAGTAGAATCGACAAAAACAATTTTCTTTTAGTCAAACACATTTCACAATTAAAGCAAGGTTGTTATTATTATATTATTGTTACCTTATAGACTCGATAATACTCTACATCCATTCCAGACACAGAAGACGCTCTGATTTGAATTTATAACATTTATTTTGCCAACCAAACATGTTTGAACTTAGAAGTAGACACAAATTTAAATAAAATTAATAAAATAATGTCCATCTTCTTGTGCGGGACTTGCTACACTGAAGCAGTTTCTGGAATCTAGCACAGGAATAGATACAATGTCAGGACATATGCAGCTTCAGGAAAAACTAACTGTTGTAAATATTAAGTAGTGTGTACCGACTCATTACCAAAACTATGCTAACTAGGTAAAGACCTTCGTGCTGATAATATAGCTTCAGTGTAGTTAACAAAACTTAACACCCAAAGACTTTGTGCATCAACAGATATTACTGTCTGCTCAAACAACTGTTCAGCATGCTTCCTATGGGTTACTAGTTATTAGCTAGTTAGCAACGCCACTGTGGTAGCATCCATTAGAGGTGTGCAATATAGCAAAATATTTTTATCATGATCATGTCAAACGATATTGATAATTATCATGGTGTAATTCCAGTCATTATTTTATTACTATGAGTGCTCCATTTTTGCATAAAATGCCCTTAAGAATTGCCCTTAGATTCAGAACATGGTGACTCATTGAATAGACTGAAATCTAATTTGAATAAATCATAAAAAAATATATACTTTTTTGTCCTCTGTATCTGTTGTGATCGGTGTCGGGCGAGTGGGGAATCAGGCGAGAGAGCCATGAATACGAACCAAAACGGGGTTTATTCGGGGCAGACAATACATAAGTAACATAATATCAATGACCGGACTGGGGAATATGGACTCAGATGCGGACTAAATACACAGGATAGGCAGAAATAGGACACAGGTGATCACAATCAGGGTAGCACACGTGGGTAATGAGGGGGCGTGGCACACATGAGGATCAGACGAGCTGGTCATGACAGAACCCCCCCCCCCCCCCAAAGGCCCGCACACGGGACCTGAAAAACAAAAGCAAGAACGTCGAGGGACCTGGAACAGAACAGAAACACAGAACAAGCACAGGGGTAGAAACCAGGACAAGACCTGACACAGGACAGGAAACGCAGACAAGCAAATCTGGAAGGGACCCACAGGAGGAGGAACAGAGGGACGAGGAGCAGACACAGGCGGGAGGGAGGGAAGAGGAGCAGACAGGGGAGACCAAACAAGAACGGACGGGGGACAAAAGGGAGCCCGAAGGAGCCCAGGTGGGCGACGGGCGACGGCCGGAGGGGCCGCAGGCGAGAGGGTGAAGAGAGCAGCATTTCCTCACAGGGGCTGAGGGAATGGGATGAGAGAGAGACGGAGGGGACACGGAGGGAGCAGGAGGGCACACTGGCGAAGGCGGGCAGGAGGGGGAAGCTGCGGCAGGCGGCCGACGTGGAGCCGGAGGTGGGACCGAGGAGCGGCATCGAGGCACAGGGGGGGCCCCGGAGGCAACCGCCGACCCCGAGCCGGAGGAGCTGCAGGTGGCCCCGGAGCACCAGCCAAGGCGTGCAAGGGCAGGCAAGGGGGCAGGGCGGGCCGGAACCGGGCCCGACGCCTGTGGCCCCGATCCTTTCGGGACACTGACAGGTGGGGTCCTAGCTGGCGTCGGCCAGGGTGAGGGATCAGGAGTCACTAGGGAGGCCCCCAGGGGTCCCACTCGAGCTCCTCCTCCTCTCCGGAGGAAAGAATGTCAGTCCGGGACCTCCTCGGGGACTTCGATCAGGGAAGCAGGCGGGACACAGGTGATCACAATTGGGGTAGCACATGTAGGTAATGAGGGGGAGTGGCACAAACAAGAATCAGATGAGCTGGTTATGACAGTATCATTTGTGAATAATTTGTCATCTATAGCAACATTAAAATAAAAAATAGTTTATTATATAAGTTTATCACAGAAATAACTTACAGTGCCTTTGGAAATCCAATAAAATGCTCATTTGGAAAACGTTCCTTTGTAATTGAGTAAAATAGTGATAACTTAATTTTATACGGTACTGTATACTGGATTGCAATGGGTTTTATTACTCTCCGACTATATTAATACACCAATCAGTATATTAACTAATCACACACAGACAAGCATTAGATTGATATCGGATTGAAATTATATTATGGACATCCTGCAGCAACATAAACAAGAGTAAATAGTCCTAAAGCATTTCATTACAGTTCTGATGTGCCCACCATGTGATCATTGTAACTATGAATGAAGCACCGTCATGCGCCGAATAGCGACGTTTCAGACCGCATACATCAGGGTGCTCCTATACGATTATATATATTTAAAAAATCATAATTTGTAATAATACTGTGATTGATAATGAACAGCTATGTTACTGGTTTATGTGTTTACTATACTGTAGTTTTTTTTTTTTTAGAGCATACTCTTTCCACTTACTAAAAAGAAAAAAAAGTTTACTTTAAAACAAACTGCTGGGTTAAAGCGTAAAGCAAGCGCCATAAAATGCTTCTACAGAATATCAGCGTGATTTGCTAAAACGAAAGACTAATGAACGGCATGATTGACCGGCTCATGGGGTGATGTAGGGTAGGCTGAGTTGGATGTAGGTGGGGTTGGATGTCCAAATTTGACCAAATTTAGTCTAATTTTTATTGGTCAACAATATTACATAATATATTTTGTTGTAGTTATCATCACATGACCAGCATTTATGTTGCGTCTCGTCTCCGTCACGTCAAAAAGGATCGTTGACAAAGATATTTGTTGACAAAATCACTAGTTACAGTTAAGGTACGGTTAGAAGTTCCTTATTTTTTCCCCCTTAGTTTGGTTGGTCTTTTGTGCAACCGTTAGGGGATTCCTTAAGTATAAGACCAAGATAAGGAGACAAACTTAAATACTTTAGAGAAATTATTAAGGAAAACTTAAGGAGGAGACTTAAGAGTGTTTTGTGCAACTTACTTTATTTTAAGGAGACCTTAACTCGGACTTTAAGGAAAATCTTAACTTAATGTGTTTTGTGCAACCGGACCCTGGTTTTTACCATTTTCCACATGACTTTACAAATGTTAGATATTTGATGTTTGCTGATGTCTGTGTCGATCGCTTCTCACTCCTTTTTCTCACTAGGTCTCGGCCACTTGATTTGTAGTTTGCGGCCCAGGATCTTGCTCTTGATTGCACGCTGTGGTAAGTATGGCTTGTGGGATTCCACTGTGCTTGTCTTTTACTCTTGAACAGGGGGATTGATACTCTGCAGACTGTAGGTTTGTTCCTTCTGCTGAACTTCAATTGACTGACTCGACTTGCTTCGCAGGAAGTAGTGGTTGATGCAAGGTCCCTGTTGCTCTGACACCAAACACTTTTTCAGGCCTTAGTGTATTCTCGAGCCTGCATAGGATGTTACTTTCTTCCAGCCACATATGCACCTTTGAAGCTGAATTCTGGGAGTAGCTGTTGCCATCTCAGGTGTTATGTTAATCGTAGTTCTCATTGTCTGTTTTGATCCTGGGTCCGTTGCCGTGAAGTCCACCGATGAGTCATCATGCTCCCCTGCTCTCGCTGACTCTGGGGGTGTTCTCTTACTTTAACTTTTTGGGATAGAAGAATGATTGCTTCCTACATTTGTCTCTGAGACCACGTCCCAAGTGCACTTAGATGCCAATGTATCAGAAATTAAAGTAAGATCAATGATTCAATACCAGTTCTAACATTAATCCTTGTTCCACTTCCATCATTAAGACACACTAAATTTTTATTCTCCATACGTTCTTCAATCACCATTCCATTTTCACCATAATGAGTACATTATGGTGTACGTTATACAACCCCCTCCATTTCCCTCCTCTTGGTCTCTCTGGATATTATCATAGGCTTTAATAACAAAATCTAATGTGGGCTTCAATAAATAAAGCCTTTAAACTCTTGTCCATTTGCTATGAGACTTCTCGCATTCCACTGTAAAATATTCAGTTTGTCCTGTCGCTAGGTCCATCCGACTTCCCTTCTACTTCTAGTTTTCTAGTAACATGTTCCCAGGAAAGGTCTTTTATTGCCAATAATTTCTCTTCTCCCCTGTAGCGATCAGTGACAGAGAGTCGGAGCCAGATATGCAAGGCACGTAAGGTTTATTAGCAAGCCTTGTCACCACAGCAAAAGTGTCCAAAACAGAAGGCGAGCGTCGTAGTCGAGGGGCAGGCAGGAAGGTCAAAATCCAGGTGGTCAGTCCGACGAGGAGGGACGTGGACTGGACACTGAAGGATAAGGCACAACAGGACACTGGGCTGGGCTGGGGAGGAGGATCTGGAACGGGACCTGGGCTGGGAACAGGAAGTGAAAACGAGAGGTGATGGATCAAGAGAAGACTTACAGGAACGAGGCCAACGGGGAGACGAGAGACGATAAACTGCTCGTACGGCACAAGTGAAACATTGGCTCAATACTTCGGATTGAGGTCTTGAGTTTACTTCCGTTTATACCTACACTGATGACGGTTGATTAGCTATACCTGTGGGGCTCCGCCCCCTCTGGCCCGATATCGTCACAGAGCCCCCCCCTTGACGGCCGCCTCCTGGAAGCCACCGTCGTTTTCGGGGACGACCTCGGGCTCTGGGTGCTGGTTTGGATGGGTTGTCCAGATGAAATTTGGCTGTCAGGTCCCTGTTGTTTACTTCCCTGGCTGCCACCCAACTTCTCTCTTCGGCATCAGCATCCATCCAGTCCACCAGATACTGTAATTGCCCCTGTCTGCTTCTAGAATTTATAATTTTTGAAATCTTCCAAGCTGGGGTTGACGGGGGAACAGGCGGCGTGTACTCGACCGGTCCGCTATCTTGCCGATGACAGCTGTAACGAACCGGCTTGAGCAATGAAAAATAGGAGAAATACGATAGATCTTTGGCAATAGGAGTTTCACAGTTACCGGTCCTATTCGTTTTATTACGATGAACGGTCCTATATACCTGGTGGTGAACTTCTTACACCCGGGGATACGTAGATTCTTGGTTGACAGCCATACCCTTTGTCCGATCCGGATAGGGAATCCGGGACGTCGATGGCGATCTGCTTTGACTTTCAAAATTCTAGCACGGTCATTCAGGGTCTCTTTTACTGCTTTCCAGGCGCGTTTACTATCCTGGTACCAGGTCTCTACACTGGGTTGGTAACCCAGGACAAATTGAAAGGGAGACAAATTAGTAGAGGGGTTGATGCGAGAATTTGAAGAATACTCCACCCAGGCGAGTGAAGAAGCCCATTTATTGGGGTCGTGACGCGTCATCATCCGGTGGGCTTTGGTCACTTCACGGTTTGTCCTTTCAGCCAATCCATTGGATTGAGAGTGATATGCTGTGGAAAGACTGAGGGAAATCTTTAATTTGGCACAAAATTCCTTAAATACGCGAGTAGCAAACTGTGGTCCCCGGTCTGATACTAAATCTTCTGGATGTCCGGTATGTCTAAATAGCTCCCTTATCAGTACTGCAGCCAATTCCGTGGATGTAGGTAGTTTAGGTAAAGTGATCAGTTTACACATTTTCGAAAACCGATCTACTAGTGTCAAAATTATGGTTTTTCCTTCCGACCGGGGAAGGTCAGTGATAAAATCCATGGCTAGATGTGACCAGGGTCTGTCAGGTACGGGCAAAGGTTGTAATAATCCTGCAGGGTTCTGGTTAGAACTTTTGCACTGGGCACAAACAGCACAAATGTCCACATATGACCGGACCTCTTCTCTCCATCTTAGCCACCAATACCGACGTGCGACTAACCTCAAGGTGGCGCCGACTCCGGGATGCCCTGTTCCTGGTTGATCGTGGATCCAAGCCAATAACTCA
Source organism: Brevimyrus niger (assembly GCA_015164015.2). Classification (NCBI taxonomy): domain Eukaryota; kingdom Metazoa; phylum Chordata; class Actinopteri; order Osteoglossiformes; family Mormyridae; genus Brevimyrus; species Brevimyrus niger. The sequence goes on along the minus strand of JAABNY020000045.1, from coordinate 7,963,446 downwards.
GGGCCTAAACTTTTGACCATATACCACCTACCTACAGGGCACTCGGGAGGACATCGATGTCTTTCATGGTTAGCCCGGATCTTCTCCTCCAGACCCCAGGTGATGGTAGAAACAAAGCATGCAGAATCTATGATGGGAGATTCTTGAACCTGACTATTGGGGGGGTCGAATTGTCGGGACAGAGCATCAGCTTTGGTATTGTGTTTTCCCGGTAGATAACTTACTCTGAATGAAAAACGAGCGAAGAACAAAGCCCAGCGGGCTTGTCTGGCTGAAAGGCGTTTTGCACTTTTAAGATATTCTAGGTTCTTGTGATCTGTTAGAACCAGAAATGGATGAAGAGCCCCCTCAAGCCAATGCCTCCACTCCTCTAATGCTAATTTGATAGCCAACAGTTCTCTTTCTCCCACCTCATAATGGCTTTCCGCCGAGGAAAGCTTACGGGAATAATAAGCACACGGGTGATTACGTCCTGTCTTGGGGTCGCGTTGGATCAGAACCGCTCCCACTCCGGCTTCAGAGGCATCTACCTCAACCTCAAACGGTAGGTCTGGATTAGGTTGTTTTAGAACAGGTGATGAACAGAAAGCCTTCTTTAACTGCTGGAAAGCCAGGTCCTCCACCGTAGTCCAAGGGAGACGTACGGGTTTGCCTCGGGTGAGAGATGTGAGTGGAGCTGCAATTTGACTAAAATTCCAAATAAAACGGCGATAGAAATTGGCAAATCCTAGAAACCTTTGCAACTCACGTAAAGTTCGAGGCCGGGGCCACTGTAGAATGGCGAAGGTCTTCTGCTCCTCCATGGCTACTTCTCCGGGACGAATGACGTACCCCAGGAACCTCACCTGGGGTTGGTGGAATTCACATGTCTCTCCCTTTGCAAATAATTGGTATTCTCTTAAGCGCTGGAGTACCGTACGTACATGTTGGACATGCGTTTCTATAGAGGGGGAGTAAACCAAAATATCATCGATGTATGCAATCACAAAGCGATCTAACATATCATGAAATACATTGTTCATGAAGGCTTGAAAAATGGAAGGGCTATTAGACAATCCGTAAGGCATCACGAGATATTCGAATTGACCCCGGTTGGTGATGAAAGACGTTTTCCGCTCATTCCCCTCCTTTATACGCACCAGGTTGTAGGCACTGTGGAGATCTAGCTTGGTGAACACCTTCGCCTGCCGTAGTTGTTCCAAAGCAGTGGGAATCAAGGGCAATGGCTCTCTCCTTTTGATAGTAATCTCGTTCAATGCTCGATAATCCACCACGGGACGGAGTCCCCCATCCTTCTTCTTCATAAAAAAGAATCCAGCAGTCACTGGTGATTTGGATGGACGGATGATACCCTGACTCACCCCTTCCTTGATTTTTTTTTTTACACCAGAGAGAGTTATTGCATTCTAGCTGTGTTAAATAACATTCCTCAGCCTTCAGTTTTTTCCAGGACATAATTCAGGGTGACAAACAAAGAGGAACGGTAGTGCAGCCATTTATTTGTTACAGTAGTTTGACTTTGAGGATGAAGTCTGAAGTGTAGGTGACATAGAAGCATGTAGTTTGATGTTTGGCCGAAATTCTTGCCCCTATGTTGTTATGTCCAAATCATCAAGGGGGAGATAACGTTTGGTCACACCTGTGAGGTGGGAT
>JAABNY020000045.1:7925118-7953340 GCA_015164015.2 Brevimyrus niger | reverse complement strand
CGTGTAACTAAACTCTTCAGCCAATAAGGGCAAAGGTGTGTCGTCACGGAGGAGGTTCCAGTTTGTGCAGCCGGGTGAGAGGTCGCAATGCATTTAACCATAATGCATTGTGTCAGGATCACAATGCATTGCTTTAAGCCAGCTGTAAGCAAGTTGAACACACCCAATTGACCGGACTGGGGAAACAAACTGAAACACGGACTTAATACAGAGGACCAATGACAACAACCAGAAACAGCTGATCACATGGGGATCCCACACGAGCTTAACGAGGGGGCGTGGCACACGGAAGGAGAGGACAATTGGGGCAGGACATGGGTAATGTCGGGATAAGAGCTTTATTGTTTTGGAAGCCTTTAAGAAAAAAAAATCATTTTGTGTTTAAATGCTTAATATATAAATGTACCAATTTTTTCCCCATAAGAAACAATGGAAAACCAATTAATTGGTTCCCGGCACCCCAAAATGACACCTACATATATATATATATATATATATATATAAATAATGTATATATAGGTGTAATTTTGGGGGGGCAGGAATTGGTTTTCCATTATTTCTTATGGGAAATAATCGATCTCGTACTTTTTAATATTCGATCCGGAGTCCGGAATGGATTAAGTTCGATAACCGAGGTACCACTATATATTGGTTCCATGGCTTGCCTATGGAGCAGTACAATTTAGTAGTCAGATGATGGAAATGTCGCAGTGTGTTAAAATAACAACACAATAATCATTAACGCGGATATGTGAAATGGTTAAAGAGTAAGAAACTTATTACAATTCTTTGTTTTTCAAGAGTAACATTCAACTGTCTGGGAAATTTAATTATTGAGCATTGCCTTGAGTGTCGATGTTACCGGTTATGAGAACCTTTACTGTATTAGCTATTTATGCTGCATTTCAAATATTCTAGCTATATTCATTTTTGTTACTGAGAGTTAAGCAGCTCCTACTTAAAATTTGATGCTCCAAGCCAATCCTGCTGCTTATGTTATATTGCATTCTAATTTTAACTGTTGTATGTTGCTGCAATGATGATCACATATTTTGGTTAATGGTACGGTTAATCTGTCACCTTCTGTAACCTCTCAAATTATAATTGTCATATTAAAATGATTAAGCAGTTTACCTAAGCATCCAAAAAGTTTAGTAATCTAGTTTCAAAAACAATATTATAAAATGGAATATAGACACATTTATTTACAGTTATTTTGCTTCCATTGCTTCATTGCATTTTGTATAATTTCTTTTGCAATTTTTTTCGCAGCAGGTTTCATTATGATTGGTTATCATCGTAGGATATATTATCAACATTTTATGACGAGACAAAGGCTACAACTATGACAAAGAAACATTCAGAGAATATATACCAATACCACAAACAAGAATCACATTAATTTTCAGCACCTACAGCACATACAGTGACTGAGTAACAGGGCAAGGGCAGACGTACAGCCAGTGTTCATTTTCTTAGGGACATCATGCTTGTACGGGGTTGAAATATATGACATATTTCTCAGAGACTTTGGTCCATGCTGACATGATAGCATCATGAAGTTGCTGTAGATTTGTTGGCTACATTATCATGATTCAAATCTCTATTCTATCACAGAGATTAAATGACAGTGGAGCCTGTGAGAGCTTTCATACCACAAGAACTTTTTTTAGTAACCAGCACCTTTTTCCGGAACTTTTGTCATGTTCACACCACAGGAACTCTGTCTAATTGTAGCTCATTAGAAGCAGTTCTGGAACCCATTATTAGTCCCTACTCTAGATTAGGTACTCATCATTTGAACATGGACTACTGGGGAGGTGCTTATGGCGATAAACTTGATCATTGGTTAACCACAAGCACTGCATTTAACTTGGAAATTTGGCAGAAATGCAGGGGAAAAGGATAGAAGTGTTCACTAATACATTTTGTTTGCTTGCATCTCCATATTTCTGCATTGAAGATTTGATCGATAACCGTCATGCTTTTGTTTAATATTGGCATTGCCGATGGTGAAACTTGCCAGCGCTTATTAGCAGGAAACCATTACATTTTTTTTTCTGTGGAAAGCGAAAGATCGATCTACTGGCCAGATTTAATAAGAGTTATAAATATGTCAAGGCTTGTATGAATAAAATATCATATTAGCCTGAATATAAGAAAATCCCAATTATTAGACAACCCCCCACTTTTTGGCAACTGTTTTTAGAACAAAACGTTTATGGAATATCAAATATTAACTTGATAAAGAAAGATCATATAATTTGACAAGAACATATAATAAGGTAACCAGCAATCTGATTACAATAAGTGTATTACACGGCAAACATTCCAAAAAATTTATTATTATTATTATTATGTATTTTTTTGTGGGAAGTGGATAATGAATATTACAAACTCTACAACTCTTGAGGGCAGAATATTTTTTATGCAGCACATCGACATGAAGAGGGTAAAAAAACATTACAGAGAAAGGTTGAACCATATTAATAAATGATATTACAATGGACAAGTTGCAATCCTACTCACGCATGTGGTGTGACACACACTTTTTTACTCATGTTCATGCAAGAAATCTTCTGGCATATCTATAAAATGGGAAATCAGAATACTTGTTACAAAATATCGTATTTGGCGCCATCTATTACTTCCTTTATCTAGATCCTGAATATAAGATGATACCACTTTTTTAGAACAATTTTGAAAAAAAAAAAACTGTTATATTTAGGTCAACACGGTTTAAATAAAAGGTAGTGTCCTGTTTTGATTGCGATCCATACCCCCAATAATTAATAAATAACTAACAAAATGACTTGTTCATCCCATTTTTGGGGTGGCAGTGTAGTATAATGTGAAATTATATGTGACGTTTAACCAACAAGCTTTTTGCATTTCTCATGCTTATTTAGCATAAAGGTCATATAAATAAAATGTAAATAACAGGCTGTGTCCCATTCTGATCGCGATTCATTCACCTAATTCAAGATTCAAGATTCAAGATCTTTATTTGTCACATGCGTAATTATACCGGTATAACACACAGTGAAATGCAAACCTGAGCTGCTCCTTGACTACGCTATAAGCCTATACAGAAGTAATTTTAAGTTAGGGGCATTTTGAATTAAACAGATAACTATGAAAAAATAAATAGCTAACAGCTAACACAATTGTCCAGCAAAATTACTTGTTTATCCTGCCTTTTTCTGGGGTGGCAGTCTCATGTAAAATTATGTGTGAAGTTTAATGTGTGAGCTTTTTGTGTCCTCCTTGCTTATTTAGCATAAGGTTCTCAGTTCCTGTTGTGAGGTGTGAAAGCGACACATGAAAGTGACCAGAAGTCCCTGGTTGAGACAGCCCAGGAATGTATGAAGAGGGACCAGGTTCCAGAACTTTGGTGTGAAAGTGCCTTATTTGAGTACAATGAACTCATCGTCATGTTCAAGAAAACAGTCGGAGATGACATGAGCTTTGTGACATTGTGCGTTCTCCTGCTCTAAATAGCTATTAGATGCTGGGTATACTGTGGTTATAAAGGTTTGAGTATGCGTAATATTGAGGTAGGTTGTGGCATTTAATCATAGCTCAATTGGTACTAAGGGGCCTAAAGAAAAATTCCCCTACACCCTTATGCCACCAACCAGCAGCCTGAATTGTTGATTCAAGGCAGGATGGATCCATTATATTGTTTATGGAAAAATTCTGAGTCTACCATTTGAATATCGTAGCAGAAATAGAAATGCATCTGATCATGCAACACTGTTCCCCACCATGCATTGCTCAGTTTTGGTTAGCCTGTGCCCACCATAATCTCGGGTTCTTGTTCTTAGCTGAAAGGAGTGGCACCCAGTATGGTCTTTTGCTGATGTGGCTCATCTATTTCAAGGTTCAACATGTTATGCATTCAGAGATGCTCTCCTGCAAACCTTGGTTGTAACATGTGATTACTTGAGTTACCATTGCCATTGTATCAGCTTGAACCAGTCTGGCCATTCTTCTCTGACACCCAGGGAACTGCCATGCACTGGATGTTTTTTTTTTAGGGAAATGTGTATGTGAAAATCTAGAACGTAAGTGTTTGAAATATTCATACCAATAACCATGCCATGTACAAAGTCACTTAAATCACCTTTCTGTGAACCTGAAGCTCCTGACCTGTTTCAGCATGATTTTGTACATTGTGCTGTTAACATACGATTGACTGATTAGATATTTGCTTCAACGAGCAGTTTAACAGGTGTACCTAATAAAGTGGCCAGTGAGTGTGTATTCACTGGTAACAAAGTCTAGACAAGAAGCAGGTGTGAGTTACAAACTATGTTCTCCTGGGGACTAGATGCTACACAAGAGGTAAGGAATAGAGGGCATAACTATAAAGCTGGATACGGGCAATGTAAACCAGGAACAAGGACACTAAAAGCAAGGACCAGTACCACAGGTGGAAATTTCAGATCCAGAAAGTATAAATCCAGACCATGATTTTGTTTCAAACAACCAGCTGAGTACTCTGTGACATTGACTCTTCATACACAATTGGTTGATTGAAACAAAATCCTGGTCTGGATTTTTACTTTCTGGACCTGGAATCGCCACCTCTGACCAGCACAGAGTACATAAACACCAGGAACATAATTAACTAGGGGGTGACAATAAAAATCTTGGACCACACAAACTCAAAATGTCAGAATGGGTGAAGACACCTTTGGTCAGCCATGAACTCATTACAGCATGGGATATATAATTAACAACCACACACCCTACTCATTCATCCATGTGGGGGCCAGAGGAGCGAGTGTAGACAATAGGGACTGAAAGGTGCTAAACCCAAAGAAACAAAGTGGAAAGAATGGGATAGCCAGTGGGACCTGCTGGCCAAATGGGAAAACAACAGATGGGAATAAAGAAGGGACTGATCCTAACACATTCATTAGCTCCATCCATCCATCTATTGATTACTTATTCTGGTCAGGTTGCTCCCTCCATCATATATTTCATTCAAATCACTGCATTTAAATGTTAGTTAATTGATAGGTTACATTTCTATACAATCTATTCTTTATAATATTTTTGGGAAGAGTTTGGGAGAATTACAAATTATTCTGGATTTTTTACCTATACATAATGAAGGTCTTCGTTGCATTTACTGAGATGGTCTATGCAGAGGAATGGTGGCCTTTTCAGTTTAGTCTTTACTTCTCCCATATCTTACTTTGTAAGGTGTGTGATCCGTGTGATCCAGGGCATAATATGATCATGAAGACAAACAAAAAATCACAGGTCTATGTTCAAGTTTAGCTTCATCTACCAATAGCAAAATTAACCTACACTTATTAAAGATTTAATTTGACCGTGTTTAAGGAAATAAAGGTAAGCACAATCTGTCTAACATGTAGCTATACTTTGTATAAGCATTTAAGTCAGCTATGCTAAGTTAAAAATGAAGAGCAAAATACTTTCCCAAAATCTAATAAACATGGGTGAAACAAATGTTTAATTAATTGATTAATTAATTAAGAGGGAAATCACATTGTGTTCTTTATGGTCAGTTTGAGAAATGTATTTCCTGGCTTTCAAAGAATGCATACGGTTATAGCAGCGATCCACCATCTCTGCCACTGAGACCGATCGTTCTAAAACTGAATCATTGCTGCATACAAATAGCAAAAAAGGGCAGTTATGACACTTGATCCCATTAAGACAATAACTCTAAAAGTTTTAGACAGATCTTCTTCTAACTTGGCAGAAGCATTATATGGGTGTTCAACTGAACTGATTAAAGTTTGAGACTGCTTGCCCCATATTTGACACCACTTAGTGGCAGCAAATGGAAGGGTGATAGCAGATATTTGACCTGGTGAACGTATTCCGTTGATCTTTATACAGAGTAATTTAAGAATGTGGACTATGTGATTATTTTCTGAATATTCTATAGTAAGGTGTATACTGATTTTTGATTTGTAGCCTCCCTGTTTCACACACTCTAACGATAGCAGTAGGGTAGCCAGTCGATTAAATGTATTGTGGAAAACTTGATGGAATTTATTGGGGGAGAATTTAATTGTATAACATTTGTTGGAGATATGGGGAGAGTGTGTAAGGTAGGCTAGTAATTTCTTTTGACTGAGGTGTTTTCATTTGGTGAAATTTGTCATGTGACATGCTCCTTGGTCACCAGAAAATGGCACTTAGACCCCAAGCTTCACTGTCACATACACAGTTATATAATTGCATATGTGTAATCTTCTTAATTGTAATGTATTGCATAAAACTGAGTAATAAATCGCATATTCAGTCAAGTTATAATTTGTTGAAAATACATTGTGATTATGTTTTACCTATCATAAAATGACTGCTGATCAAATACATTAATACAATTAAGACAGCAGCTTGCTATTGTTAAAATTATTGTTCAAAGTCAAGTACAAAAACACTAACGAGTATAATAACAGGCTTGAATTTGTATATGCTTTGCAATGCCAAAATTTAACAATACAAACTTACTGTATATGAGTTCTATAACTATAACTTTGTTTAAGGGAAAGAATAAAAAAGGCTGAGCAAGTTACAGTACAATATAAAAAATAAGAAGGAACAGCAGGAGAAAAATAAACTCTAGATATGGGTAGTATTCCTTCAATTATTATGGGTGGGCAGAACACCAGTGTTATAGCCATTAGCAGTGTGATTGTGACCCACAATATGGATTTGCACGATACCATAAACACTGTGAGAAGTCAACAGCCTAATTTTGCCACAGCCTATTTATAAATAAGCATTTTACTTTCTTCAAAGCTTTAGTTGTTATTTGAATACTTCTTATATAGCATATGTAACCGATAATTCTACGTTGTATGAATTTTCTATTAAACATACGCAATAGCAAATTAAGAAGTTCAAAATAATCAGATTTTACACATTAAACAAAAATACTTGGTTACACCAACACACACACACAATAGCAAATGAAAAATTAAAGCATATTTGCTAAATCAACATACTGTATAAATGAGATGCTGCCTTCATGGGAAGGTGCGTGATAAAAGAGATAACTGCCTAGTTAACACCAGAACTGCCTGTTTCCTACGGCAGTTAACATCAAACTCCTTTACATACTCCAAGACAAACTCCAAGACAAACTACGGTATGCAGCCGTTTTGTTTCCAGTGATGTGCTATTGGTGTTAATCAGTTAAGTGTTGCTTTCAAGCACAGTTTTTTTTAAATATAAAATGTTGGATAAATTGACATAGTTTATTGGTAATTTTTTGTCTGTGAAGTTTTATATTTTTAATTGTATAGTAATGTTATATTTTATACAAATAAACTCAGGTGAAACAATTAAAAAAACATACATTTACAGGTTTGCTAACTCTCATGCATCTGGTGTGACACTCACGCACACCAGGAAGTCTTATGGGTCTCTAAGTTATTCAATTATGAGCCTAAAATTAGATACCAGAATCGTAGGGGTATTTTGCAATATATATGCTGTCAAACGATATTTTTTTTTATCAGATTAATCACAGGGTTGCTGTGAATTAATTTAGATTAATCACGATTAAATATCATTCATTTTTAATCTATATTAATTACAATTCATTTTGCATGAGCAAACTCAAGAAAAAAGAGAATATATATGTACTTAACATGTTTATTGAACATCCTGAACACGAGTTGGATGCATTCCATGTGCCACAGAACACCATACCATGGACCCATATCAAAAATCAAGATTTTTTGCTTGGCTGGACAACTTGTCGTACTTAAGGTACCTCATTCTAAATGGTCTTTACCTTCATTCACTTACAATTAGCCCGAACTACCGTAAATCCTACAAATAATCTGACTAATCATGAAATCCTATTCTAGCCCAGTTAATTGCCATTGTTAGCAATATCAGTTGATAACACAGTGCTTTACATATAAAACTCCATAGCAACACGTCCACAGATAAGTTGGACGGTATATTGGGTAAATCTGATTTAATGAGCCACAAATGTGAAGTAGTGCTTAAACAGTATAAAACTACAACTTTCCCTTCTGTTAATAAAGGGCACAGCCATCTTATGCTGCATTCCATTTGCCCTCGGAATTCGGAAAGGGACAGGGCCTATTCCTCCTCTCAAAACCTGGAGAAAAGTAATAATGTGATATAATACCGTCCCCATCCAAAAAATCGTTAAATACTGTGATAATATTTTTTTTTCTCAAATCACCCTCACCTATTACTCATGCACAAAGAAAATGAATAATAATTACAGTTAATTTTTAAATTCAGTCAGGCAGAATAGTTTTTATTGAGACTTCATAATTTGTACATGGGTTACATCAAATGTTCTGTGTAATTTACATTACATTACATTAATTTACATTAAAGAAGTGGGAGAAGAATGTTTTCTTTTAATCTTAGGTAGCATCTCAAGGATAAGCTGAAGTTACCTGGTTTATTTCATTTTTAAAAACTGCCAAAAATAGGATAAAAATATCATTTGTAATTTTTATTTTACTGAAGGCGTGTACCTTTAAATCTTAAGATGTTTCATGTAATAAAGTACAGTGGTACCTCAGAACTCAAATTTAATCCGTTCAGAACTCCGCATCCTAAAAAGTTTGAGTTCTGATTGAATTTTCCCCATAAGAAAAAATGGAAAACCAATTAATTGGTTCCGGGCCTCAAAAAATTACACCTAAATATGTTTTTTTTATAGCATTTACACACAAAATGAACTGGATAAAACAAGAGCATATACTGTACTAAACACATCTAATCACATATATCAAAACAGTGGTTTGTAAAGTAAGAAAATAAATGTGTCCAAACAATGTGTAAATAAAAAAAAAAACAATGTGTCCTGCCCCGATCATTCTCGTTCCGTGTGCCACACCCCCTCGTTAACCCCATGTGGAATCCCTGTGTGATCTGCTGTTTCTGGTTGTTTTCATTAGCCCTCTGTATTTCGTCCACATTTCAGTTTGTTTCCCAGTTTGGTTATTGTATTGTCCATCTGCGTTTTGCTTGCTTTACCTGTAATTAAACCCCATATTCCCCGATGATGTCTGTGCCTTTATCTCCGTTTCTTTCCCACTCAGCACGACAATATTATTATAATTAAATGTATTAATGGTTTATTATTAATATTAAAATAATGAATAAGAAATCTTTATTTTAAAATGTATTTTATTATATAATAATAATTACTGTTACTATCATTGTCTAAATGTATTTTTACTTTCTAAATATATGTATTCAGCTTGTGTAAACATGCACGAGGCTATCACAGCGAATGCGAGTTTGAGACTGAAGCGTTACCCTTTATTACCTCTGAGAGACGTGGCGCGTGACTCATTTCCCCATATGTACAAGTTATCTTTGGTCGGCGTTCACGGTTTGACTTCTGAGATTCAGATCAAGCTCTAGGTAATTTTTTTTCAAGTTCTAATGAATTTGTGAACTGAGGTACCACTGTATATTTCAGTGGCTCTCAAGCTTCTATTTATTGAACCATTTGCCAAATAGGTTTAAGATTTTAGATCAGTCATACTGTCAGAATCAGGCTTTTAATCTGCCTGTTGAGCACATCAGCATGCACAAGGTGTGTGATTAATTTTTTTTTAACATTCCTACTTATAATACAGTGCCCTCGCTTATCTATTGTCGTCTGTTCATTGAGGATTTTTGCCTTGAAATTCACCTTGTACTTGCTTACAATTAGCATTTTTATTGGAAATGAATAATCTCTACATCGCAAGTTTAACTGTTTAACAAATGTTAGCATATGGGTCATTGTTATGAACTGAAATGTTGACATTGTTATGTCAACTGAAATATTTTTGTGTAGAGCAACTGACATTACTTTAACTTACATAACAACATTATGTCATTTGTTTTTCTGATTTTTTTAAAAAAATATTCAAATTCAGTGACACAAAAATACTTAAATGTCAGGTAGCAACAGGAGTAGGATGACCCAAATGTAGGCTGTTGGTGAGGAAACCCCTCACAGGGGTGTTTTATTGCTGGAAACTGGCAGGGTAGTACACACGGACAGAGAACAATAACTGAACAGGGAGCACAGGACTAAGAAACAGGAGTAAACGCAAGGCAGCTGTGGCTGGTTAACAAGAGGCCAGGAACAAGAGGTATGACTAACAAGCTTTAGGTACAGCTGATTAACAGCCACGTCTATGGGACACAAGCTGGGCTGGGCTGGGCTGGGCATGACAGTCCCCCCCCCAAAAAAGGCATACACTCTAGGAGTGCCAAGCAAGCTGGGGCAGCGACCCAAGGGATCAGACGAGAGGACAGGCATATGGGGCCAAAACACAGGGCAAGACCAGGAACGCTGGACAGGGTTTGATTCCAGCCATGCAGACTCTCAAGACTGAAGACCTGAAGAGACAAAACAGAACCATGAACAGGATTGGGCAGACTATACCAAAGGCCTTGAACCAGAGGACAGACAGAAGCAGGACAAGGGACTGCAGAAACAACAGGTTGGACAGACAAAAAGACACAAGATAGACAGGAACCACAGGGACATGGGCACAAGTGCAGACCATAGGGGAATCAAGTCAGGGCAAAACAGAATAAGGTGCAGAGTCCAGGATGAGCCAGGGTAGAGGAGCAGACACAGAGGAGCATGAGCAAGGCCAGACTGCAGCTTCTGAAATGCACCAGAGTGTGGGTCGTCTGTATGAAGACCTGGATGCCCCGAGGTGTCGGGGAACTGTAGAGCTGGAGGTTGTTGAGGGGCCCATAGGACCAGGACAGGAATCGGGACAGACACAGGTTGGTGTCTTTAAATCTGCAGAAAGTAGACTGGGGTCAGGGCAGAAACCAGGTTTGGAAGGCATTTCCAGGCCTGGGGAACACTGCCAGGACAGGCGGACCCCGAGGGGCCTACAAGGAACTGGACGTGATCTGGGTGGCATGGACAATGGGTCCCCATCTCCCTTTTTGGTAGACAGACTCAGCACATTCCCTTTTTGGACCCCCCTTAACATCAGCAGCCCCTCTTGAGCCTGGCATCGATGCATCATGGGTTCTTGTCGGGGGCCCACAAAGTGGAACTCAGGGCAATGCCCAGAGGGTCCCACTCAAGCTCCTCCTCTGAGCCTGATTCTTCCGAGACAGGAGTGACTGACACTGCAGTCGCTGAGTGGTTGACTACTGGCACGTCTGGAACAGGGCTTGTGGCAGCCAGCAGAAGAAGCCAACGATGCAGTCCCAGACATCCTGTGGAGGCCTCTGGGAAGGAGCCTGGTCATTTCATAGTGGACTACAGTGAGTGATAAGGCAGAAGTTGACAGGGTGGCAATGGCCATGAGTGAGGAGTTACTGAGGTGGTGGCATTAGGTGAGTGGGTAGGAGAGCAGTCGGGAGTTGATGTGAAGGCAATGGCCACAGGCAAGCAGAAGCATAGCCAGGGCATTGGTAGGCAAGAAGAGCAAAGTGGAGATATCAGGCAATCAGCTGAGCTTGTTGGGTGCTTCTGGAGGCAGGTGGAGCTCAATGGGCTCTTCTGGGAACAAGCAGAGCAAAGCATTTGTGGGATGCTGGCGAGTAAGTAGGCAAGCAGGCAGGAGCTGTCAGGATGATGATGGCCTCAGGTGAGCAGGCAGAAGCTGGTGTGGGGGTGGCCACCAACTAGCAGATAGGAGCTGCCTTGGTGACAGCTGCAGGCAAGCAGACGGACAGGCACGTGAGCAGAAACAAGCAAGCTGATTGGGCACAGCAGGGACTTTGGGCCGCAGCTTTTTCTGGGTTCAACATGAGTGGAACTGTGGCTTTGGCTGGGCCGGATGGTAGCAGTGCCGTGGCGGCCTCATCAGGGCTAGATGCTTCTGGAGTGGCAGCAGTGGTCAAGGTCTCACCTGCACCAATGTTCAAGCATGGGAGTGAATCAGTCTTTAACCCTCTGGTGCCACTCCACTCTGAGTGCATCATCGGCGACACAGTGTACTTTTCGCGTCTATTTCCGTGCATATCTCGCTGAAATCCTAATGTAAAATCATGAAAAAAATGCTGGCTAAATCCGTAATCTGTCTTCTTTTCAAAACGTCTATTGTCGGAAGTATTAAAGTTTTTTAAATTAGATTAAATCGGCAAAAAAAGTAAACCATGTCATCTTACTTTGTTTTACCTGCATCGGGGGCGTGTAGTACCGCTCTCACCCTGAACATCGCATTCACATTCTAAATAGCTGCATTCGGGCATATTCAAATCGCATTCGCACGGTAATTTGAATAACAGCTCAACTTTGAAACGTGATCCAGATACATCCTTGTCAGTGCCTTAAAAGGGGGGTAGGGACGTGGTCAGGTGACAATGGCTCATTCACACGCATTAAAATTGCTACATATTCAGTGTTGCAACTACAGCATTTATTCATCTTCATGTAGCCAAGACTTTGGTGATGAGATATCTGGGATCAAAACAAACTTCCAGCATTGCTTACTATGTACTTTTATAATGTTTCTGCAGGTGTTCCAGACTACATTTTGCAATGTCTATACTTTGATGTCAAATTTCAAACTTAACAAAAATCTCACATATTTACTATATACATTAAAATAAAGATGAGTGTAATGGGAAAACAAATATATAAGAAATAATTTATTTGCCATGAATTAAGTTTATGATATTTGAAGAAGTGTGTAATCATGGCCCAGTCAGTGAAAGTGTGTTTCCTACTCCTAGACCCCAGAGGGTAAAGGGGCTAAATGCAAGCAGGACAGGCAAAGCAAACTCTTCAGGGTCAAGCACCAGCGAAGTGGCGGAGAGCTCATCCGGTCTGGGTGTTAGTGAAGCATCAGAGAGCTTACCCAGGCTGAGTGCTAATGGGGAGGCAATAGCCTTTGTTGAGTAGGGCATTTGTGAGGCAACAAGAAACTCTTCTGGATCAGGAGTTAGGGGTGAGGAAAGAGTTCCGGCGTCACCTGGATTGGATACAGAAAGCTTGTCTCCTTCCTCGTTTTGAGTTTGTGATTTACCTGTCCTCCAGGTGTGACTCTCCAGCAGGTGGTATAGGGGGAAGAGGTTGGGGCATCGAAGGAGATGGACTGGATTGCACACTAGCCTATTTTCAGATTTTCATAGACTAAGCACCTCTCATGCTGGACTCATTGCAGCTCCAGGGAGGACAGTAACAGGGAAATGGCTGTCAATCTCTGGCCTATCTGTCTGAGCAGGTCCCTTGCTTCTGGACAGGTCTGGAAGAGGTGGTTGTCAGCCGATTTTCAGTATAACTCCTGGAGGGTAAAGAGCTTGGTTGCGGAGACAGTCTAACCTGGTAAGGATGCCATGAGCTTGGTGGCATCACAGTACTCTGAGGCGGCGGGCAGCACTGACTCTGGGAGCCTGGAGTCAGTAAGCGTAAGATTGGTGACATCCTTATCGGAGCCAATCCTCTTCAGAGATCAGCTGGTCTCCATACCAAATGAATGATCCCCAGGGCTCTTCCTGGACGCTGGGTCAAGAAGAGGAGCATCATTGGGACACAAGTTAGGCAAACAAATCTGGGGTGGGATTGGCAGATCCAAAGTACAGCCTCAGGGTCGTTTGGAGGGTTCAGTCATTCTGTCATGTAACAACAGGAGAAGGACAACACAAATGCAGGCTGTCTGAAAGGAAACCCCTCGCAGGAGTGTTTTATTGCAGGAAACTGGCAGGGTAGCACGCATGGACAGAGAACAATGACTGAACAGGGAGCACAAGATTAAAAGACACATATACATGACTAACAACATAGTAAACACAAGGCAGTGGTAAGACAAACAAGCTTCAGGTGTGACTGATTAGCAGCCACACCCAAGAAAAACAAAAATTGCATGTAACTCACAATAAACAATCAATTTGTATGATAAGATATATATTTCTGCTTGGTTTTTCAGTCTTGTAATTTGTTCTCATCCCATCCCTGGATTTGATTAAATACTTTTGTTTATACATAAATAAATGGTGACATAACAAAACCGATTAACTACCACAGAGGCACAATTGAGAGTCTTGACATTGAATTTGTTTAATTTAAGGGTCTCCAAGAGAAAAAATAGAGAAAATTCATATGTTATAATGAGTTTGTGATAATGTACTTCCCTTTGTGTTAATTCTACATAAGGGGTTCAAAGTATCAGGGGTTCAAAGCAGACTCAGGGCACAGACACACTGATCACCATTGCCCAGTACCCTGTTAGCCAATGTCCAGTCATTAGAAAGCAAGTTTGACAATATCCAAGCAAGGATAAAGTACTAGCATGACATCAGGGACTGTAACATCTTTTGTGTCACTGATACATGACTCACCTCATCAGCACCAGACTATGCAATTCATCCTGCTGATTTCCATTCTCTTCATTGCATGGACAGAAAAAATCCAGCAAAAAATGGGGGCAGTGATTGTCTCATGGTGAATAACAACTAGTGCAATAAGAATATTGCTGTCTTGCAGTCTTAAGGTCCAGGATGCCTAACCTAGAACTCCTGATAAGTCAATTCCATATACAGTACATTGCAAGTTCATGTCAACTATTGGCACCACCATGTACCTTCCAGCTCAAGTGTATACAATCTGAACAGTGCAAGACACTTAACAACAAGCACCTGAATGAAAACAGGACGCAACTTTAATCATAGCCGAGGACTTCAACAGGACTAACCTAAGAAAGGTTATGCCTAATAAATGTTGACACATTACATGTACCAGTAAAGGAGAAAGGACACTGGGCCATTGTTACTCTTTATTTAAAGATGGGTACCAAGTTCAGCTGATTCATCTGCTTGGCAAGTGAGACCACAATACAAAATTCCTCATGCCAGAAACAAGAAGCCCCAATAGCCAAAGAAACTGCGTGTTGGCGGCTGAGAGGCCACTCTCCATGATGTGCTGAGTGATGTCGTTTGGGGCATTTTCTGGCGCAGCTCAAATGATGACAATGGCATGTTTATGGAAGCTATGCTTGGTTTCATCAGCAAAGGAATAGATGACATTATACCTAAGGTTACCTTAAAAACATACCCAAACCAGAAACTGTGGATAGACAAAACCATTCAGGATGCCATAAACACATGTACTAATGCCTATTATGCAGTTCTTGTCTAGAAATTACAAAGCCTCCTCCTATAGACTGCATGCGGCTCAGTGGGCTAAGCTACTTGGCAATGATAGGACACTTGCTGGTTCAAGCCTGGCCTCAGTAGGATAGTCATGTCTGTGGGCCCTTGAACAGGGCCCTTAACCCCTTGCTCCATGGGTGCTGCTATGGGTGGCTGCCTTTCACTGCCAAACTTACATACCTATCTGTGCATCACGGTAAGCAAGATGGGGTAGGCGAAAAACAGAATTTCACTACACTGATCAATAGAAGTATCAACCTGCAGGACCCCATGCATCACTTTTGTCCAAGTAACAATAAAATGATCATTTGACTTTAAGAATTGCAGTCGATTCACTGGTGTTTTATTGAATATTCAAATTATTGACTGTCCGGGGGGCAACCCACACATACAGACGTGGACAAATTTGTTAGTACCTTTCTACAAAAAAACAGAAAAACACAACTATCTCTGAAATAACTTGAAACTGACAAAAGTTTAATGGCATTCCTTATTGTTTATTCCATATTTAACACAAATCAGACTTTGCTTTTGATTATTGATGTTGAATATTTTCTGTAATTAAATAAATGAAAATGGCACGGAAAAAAAAATACAGTGGAACCTCGGATTACGAGTAATGTGGTTTACGAGTGTTCCACAAGACGAGCAAAGATTCTTAATCAATTTTGACTTGGAAACTGAGCAAGATCTTGCAATACAAGTATTACGTATACACTTTGTCTGTCAAGCGTCATGATCACAACTGAGCTGATGGTTCTTCTCTCTCTGTCATAGTCAAAATTTAGTAGAAAAGCACCACCCGAATCGTAGCAGTGCCAGCGATGAATCTGTTTAACGATAATGCAATGTCCACATTTCCGCAAAATCAAAAAGGAAACAAACGCAGCTGTCATTGGATAGGTTCCTTGTTAAAGTCATACAAAAAGAAAAAGATTCCAGTGAGCCAACAGATAGCAGTGATTCCGTTATTTAAAGTGAAAATCAACAAACTGTCTACAAAATAACCCTCCTCTTCTCCTCTCTCTTGTCACACCATCCACGATTCTTTTCAAAGGTAAAGTGTATGTTTGTTTTGCATATATTTTACTTTATATTTTGTATTAATCATTTTTATATGAATATTTTAGAGTTGTGGAACAAATCATCTGAGTTTCCATTATTTTTTATGGGAAAATTTGCTTTGATATATAAGTGCTTTGGATTACAAGCACGTTTCCGGAATGAGTTATGCCCGCTCACCAAAGTATCACTGTATATATATTTTGTGGCACCACCTTTTGCAGCAATCATTGTGAACAAGTGATCTCTGTACTTCACAATGTGATGTCTGTGTTTGCGAACAGGTAGTTTGGCCCACTCTTCCTGAGCAAACTGCTCAAGCTGTCTCAGGTTTGAAGGGTAGCATATCCACACTGCAATTTTTAGAACTTTCCACAGATGTTCAACAGGATTAAGATCTGGGCTCCTGGAGGGCCATTTAAAATTGTTCAATGATTTTTCGGTCAGTCATTCTTATGTTTTAGGTTATTATCCTGTTGGAGGACTGGGCAGTATGTTTCGCTCCAGGATGCCTTGGTAGTCTTAGGACTTCATTGTGCCCTGCACATATTCACATATTCAAGGTTCCCTGTGCCAGATGCAGTAAAGCAGCCCCAAAACAAAACCTACCCCCCCCCCATGTTTCACAGTAGGTATGGTGTTCTTTTTATTTTAAAGCTTAATTTTTCCTTTTGTAAACATAGAGCTGATGTGACTGGCCAAAAGAGTTTTGTCTCATCAGTCCAACTGACATTCTTCCAGAATCTTTGGGGCTTGTCAACATGCATTTTGGTGAATTCCACTCTGGCTTTTTATGTTTTTCTGTAAATAATGGAACCCATTATTGTTCAAAATGTAATGGATTTTGCGATCAGAATGTGACATACCTTGACCCTGGAGCTCAGCTTGAATGGTTTTGGATGGTTCCCTTGGCTGTTTTTCTACCATCTGCACTATCCTTCTGATCAACCTGAGGTTGCATTTTCTCTTGCATCCACATCCTGGGAGGTTGGCTACAGTCCAATGAACCTTATACTTTTAAAAATAATATTGATAACTGTGGTCACAGGAACATGATGCTGCTTGGAGATGGTCTTATAACCTTTACCTTTAACATGGTCTTTTTCTAACAGCTCTCTTCTTTGCTTTCTCTGGTCCATGTTCACTGTGGTACACCCAATGATACCAAACAACACAGTAGCATGTTCTTCCCCTTTAAATAGGCTGAATGGCTGATGAATGCACTTGTGATACTAATTAAGGTTAAACACTTAGTTTGAAACATGACTACTGTATATGTAAAGATAAATAGTCTCTTTAGGGGTACCAACAAATCTGTCCATACTATTTTAGCATATCTTTGTAAAATAAACAACAAATCATTTTTAATTGTATTGGTTTACTCATACTAAATGCATGCATTAGACAATTGCTTTTAATTGAATCACTTTTCAGAAGAAATGAAGCATAGTTTAAATGAGCTGTAAGGGTACCAACAAATTTGTTCATGTCTGTATGCATATTTAAAATAACCTACATTTAGATGTTGATAGAATGAAGCTAATTTTTGCTTCATTCACTGATGGTACTTTTTTGCAATATGGTCAATATTATAGCCAGTAATGGTCTTGGATATCCCTGATCTGTCAGCCAGTTCCTGCTGTTATGCACCTGTCACCAAAATCCAAGTTTTGTTATTATTCAATGATGAACAAGAACAGCATGATTTTATAATATAAGTCGATCAAGAGGCGGGGCCAATTCATCCACAATTCTATCAGAATCACTCTTGACAGTGTAAAATGGCTGATAAGCCACAAACCATTATTGGAAAAATAATCATTGTGATCTCTAAATATTGGCTTCCTTTGTATTTGGCTGCACACAGTATCCTCTAACAAAGGTAAATATGCCATGACGATGCTGCCTTTGACATACTTTCATACGGTTCTTTTTATATATATATATGGGTACCACATGTTGGTGCCTACATACTTTTCAGTATGCATTGCTCTAACTTAGATTCTACGCAATAAATATATTGGTATATATGAATTCATTCAGTTAAAACAGTAAAAAAATGCTGAGTTGTCATATATAATAAAAATGTTTCTGTATTTACTAAAACACTTGTCACAAAGTTGAGATGCATATTTCTATACTATAAATGTTTTTTTTCCTCCAAAATGTTTGTATGATAGTTCTGGACCATTTGTAAACGTGCAAACATATAATGTGTGTACAAATGTTTCTCATCTTTTTCAGTCATATGAACCCTTAATAAATAAACCCTCAGGTTCAACCCTGGCTGGATTAGCCTAATAACAACAGCAACATCAACAATAATAATAGTCCAATAGAATGTGGAATTGCATTTGTATTTGGGCGATTTTCAGTCGGAAAGAAAAGCACTATGCAAACTACAACTCAATATAGTTTTGGCGAGAAACGCTATCCTTGCATGCACAAACAGCTATCCTAGGGTGTTTGTTTCCACCACACCAGATATCGAACTTTTGGTACATCGAGAAAGTACCAAAGGTGTTGGTTTTCCACTAACGTAGAAACTGGTACCAGTGCCTAATGACCTCACAGCGCAAGGCGGGGTATTTTGTACTGAAATAAAAAAAACGTAGTATAATATAGGGCTGGATGATGTGCAATGTTAATACATGTGCCTGTTATGCACATTCAATTCTTACATTGCTAGTCAACTATATAAAAATAAGGATTTTTCTTTATTTCTTTCAGTTCTGTACGGACATTAATTATAGCGCAAGGTGTTAAAGTCTCATTAAAATATTTTTACTCAATCACTCTGTCATAGGAAAAAAATAGCAAGCTTTGCAATTTGAATTATTATTCCTTTTATAAATTCTTATGTGTAAAGTTTACCTCTGCTGCTTGTGCAAAAGCAATCCATTGTCTCCTAGACAATCATAATCATTTTCATCCTTGTAAATTACTTGAAGACAGGTTTATAAGAACCAATATTTAATACAACAAAATCACATCGCTAGGACAATAGCCTACGCTATATACAATCTGTATTAGTATATTCAAAAAAATATGTTTTAATTTCTTGTCATGCCATCCCGACCTTTTTGCTGTATATATTCTTATGACCAAATCATATTTTTTTTACTGAAGGCTCATACCTTATAATTTTGTTTTATCATTATTTTTGGAGTTTGCAACTGGTTTTATGGCAGAATTTGTATTGTGTTTCAGCGGCTGGCTATTTGCATAACAAGTTGACAAAGAAAGCTGTTTTAAGTCCGTTCCAAAGTACCAAAGAAATACCCCGGCTGGTTTGGCACCCTAGGTACTGGAACTTTTGGTACTGGTACTCGACCAAAAGTATGGGCTGATATTTGTGCCACTAGAAACTGAATATGAATTTTGTATATTTGAAACTGCAGTTATCCGCATTATAAAATCGAATCTGAATTTAATAGTTTGAATTTGAATTCCAGTAACTCGAAATAGCATTTATCCTACCTCGAAAAGTTCAGTTGAAAAAAATCAACTTCAATCTAGTGTGACACACATCCGGGTCCTTGAGAAAAAGTAATCGACCGCAGATTCACAAATCAACTCATTTCCACGTTTACGACAGTTCTGCAGGTCGTCACGTATATATTACATATACATAATAAAAATTAAGCAGTACCGGCACTGCTGTATCGTAATCTTTATCGTACCACCACTTTTCACAAGTTGCCAGTACTCTGCAATTCAGAGACAAGTGTTACGCGAGAGTGGCGGGGCACCGCACGCAGTACCGACAGTGTTGTTGAGAAGCTTCTGTTGTTCCCAACACCCCCGCCGCCGTTCTCAAGGTCAATACTGTAGCGACACTTTCATTTCTCCACTTCGAGCATATACAGATCACCATATTAAACGCCAGTTAAATTGATGCTTCCGGTTATTAGCACAGTACACAGAGAGCGCTGTAGACATGCAGCAGACAAGACGCATAGCGCCTAAAACCTGCATTATCACTTCACATTTAGATCGATATAGGGGTATATGTATCGATGCATTCCTGTTGTGTGTTTTTCTCTTTCCGGCCAATCAGGAGTCAGGAGCTGCTTGTGTGGATCGGTCTTTGTCAGTCACATTTCTGCACTGTCTAACATGCCCCCACTAGCCATTTTAATGTAAACACATTTGGTTAATATTTCAAATTCAGTGTTTTTTTCTCCACAAAATGTAATGTTTTATTTAATCAGTTATAGGCACATGAGATGAACAGGCGAGCCATAACTTAAACTAAAAGTCAAATTTATATCCCTAGCTAGTTTTGCGTTAGTCTACCATATTAACATAAACTGGAAGTGCCAGAAATCGTTCCTTTAATCACATATACTACCATATTCTAACCAGACGTATGGTTAATGTTTATGCTATCGCTTGTGCATCGGTCGCTGTTTTTCTGACATCCCGGAACACGCTTCCTCTTTACCCCGACCTGCAGAACTGCCGTAAACGTGGAAATAAGTCGCGTTGTGAATCTGCGGTCGATTACTTTTTCTCAAGGACCCAGATGTGTGTCACGCTAGATTGAAGTTGATTTTTTTCAACTGAATTTTTCGAGGTAGGATAAATTTCGAGTTATGTGTGTCACACTAGATTGAATTGTATTCGCGAACTGAATTTTCCGAGGTTGGATAAATGCTATTTCGAGTTACTGGAATTCGGATTCAAACTATTTAATTCAGATTCAATTTTGTAATGCGGATAACTGCAGATTCAAATATACATAATTCATATTCAGTTTCTAGTGGCACAAATATCAGCCCATACAGAAGTCAATGGAAAAGCGAAAGTACCAAAAATGTACCGTACCAAAAGTATGGAACTTGGTGTGTTTGAAAAGTGCCCCAAGTGAAGAAACGTGATGTCTGATTTTTCAACAAATCTTTCTTTTGAAGAGATACTTTTCAGTAAATCGGTTGAACCAGTTTTCAAGTCATTTGACAAATTATTATATAAAAACACATAGCACCTTTTTAAATTCACTTAAATTTGCCTATCATAGACTCCCTGTAGTCATGCTGCCTTTAGTGTCTCTCCGCATACATCATTTATTTTTTTTGTGTTGTGCGCACGCCCGATTATGGAGGGAAATCCCGGACATTTTTCAAAAGGAATTGCAAATTGCAATTGCATTTGCAATTGCGTTTTCTATATGTGGACGCATAAAGTGTGACATAATTCACTGCGAGTGACGTCACTCCCCATACAATCACGCCCCACAGTATAGACCCACCCCTGACACTTGTAAGACATGGGAAATGCAATTGCAAATGGACTTTGCTTTTTCAATTGAAATGTGGCAGTGTTCGTTCGCGAAAGTGAAAAAGCAAACGGTAATGCAAAATTTGTAATTGCATTTAAATTATGTCACACTTTATGCGTCCACATATGGAAAACGCAATTGCAAATCCAATTTGCAATTCCTTTTGAATAATGTCCGGGATTTCCCTTGTGAGACATGGGAAATGCAATTACAAATGGACTTTGCTTTTTCATTTGAAATGTGGCAGTCGGTGTTCGTGCGCGAAAGCGAAAAAGCAAACGGTAATGCAAAATTTGCAATTGCATTTGAATTATGTCACACTTTATGCGTCTACATATCGAAAACGCAATTGCAAATGCAATTTGCAATCATTTTTGAAAAATATCCGGTATTTCCCTCCATACCCAGTCTCATGGTGGCTGTGGCTCACTACTCCTGACTCTTAGCAATCGACAAGTTAGCACATTTGGCACAAATGGTGTAAGCTTTCTGAGCAAGTCGCCAAGGCATTGGATTAGCTGATTGGTTGCACAGATAGTTGCACAGATGTTTTTTTGCAGTAGCAGCAAAGATTTTTTGCATGGCAGGATGCCACAGAGAAACATCACCAGCAGAAACTAGCTTGACATTCAAAATATAGATGCTTGTACTTATTGCAATTGCAATAAATATTGATAAATGGTTTTGTAGCCAATGCTTATTTTGTATTCTGCATTTCAGTTGGTCAACATCTATTTTCTTCTATTTGTGTAGCAGATATAACCCATATTCTTTGTGTGCTGGGGAAGTGGTTAGGCCTAATTAGATAATAAAAGTCAGTTATTTGTTGATTAAAGTTGTAATCACTGCAATAGGAAAGATTTCTCTTCAAATGAAAAGTTTCTCTAGATTGACAGAAGATCTGAGTCAGATCTCCTTGGCCCATTTGCTAACCAAAATTTCTGAAACATTACAGAAGGCATATCTAGTTCAGATAGCATTAAATTGCATCATCGTAACAGTGGAAGTTAACACCATGATGGCATTATATATGGGAAAATAGTCTTTTCCCTGTGCCCCAACTTTTATTTAAATCCTCATTTTTTATTTTGCTGAAATAGCAGACTGTGTATGGTGTGTGTAGTAGGAAAAAGGTTCTGTTTCTCTTGCTACAGATTGCTGTTTATAAACAGACATTTTAAATTAAATTTTGATATGCAAACTTATTAGTAACCCCCCTTAAACTCAGTAATTAGTATGAGTACATTTAATGCAGTATTTATTAGGGCCATGAATCAATAAAAAATAATGATACAGCTTTCTGCAATTAATCATGAATAATTCACTAAATATTAAAATTTATAATTATACATTAATAATTAATGTGGAAATATCACAAAGTGGAGTGAACTCATTACTATAACATATACATTTTCTCTAACTTTTAGACAGACTCAGATTGTACAACTTTATTGTCTAAATTGTCAGTATTGCCTCTGGGGTAATTACTTAATTTTTATCATATTTAGTTCAATTAAAATTTATTTGTATAGCACATTTTCACAACATTATACTGTCTCAAAGAGCTTTACAATATCCCTGCCTAAAGCCCCCAGTGAGCAAACAATAGGAACCGGACTCAAAGGGGGAGTCCTTTCTCCAGTAGCCTGCAGATGGCAGAATCCTAAGTTACACTATCCAGTCGCAGTGCGGAGGGCAAGTGATGACACACAGGTATATTACCATTTATTTCTGTAATAAAAGTATGTCATCAAATCCAGAAGTGTTACGGAGATGAGAAAAAAATGACAAAACAAAAAATTGAGCAACAATATACATCTTATCATACAAATTGATTGTTATTGTGGGATACATGCAATAAAATTGAATCATTGAAACACTTTATGTAGCTCTGTTTTACTGATAGCAAATGGTTTAATAAAATCTTTGAGTCACAGCAGCAAATAACAACTCAAGAAAACAAACACTATTTCACCAGAACATTTTTTTTCCTCGCAAAAATTCTCATGTTTGTATTTTAATATTTTTTAATGGGTTAACTTAATATTGTATTGTACAGATTATTAATTTGTAACAAAAATACTACTTGAAAGCAAGTGCAAGATGAATTCCAATGCTTTCAAAAAGGCTTGACAAACCACAAAGATATTGCAATTCATGATATTTTACGGTGGTATGTTGGTACAATAGTTGCCTCACTCCTCTGGAATGTTGGTAGAATGGTGGTTTGTTGGTAGAACTGTTGCCTCACTCCTCTGGAACCAGCGTTTGAAACCCCACCATGGCTCCATGTCTGTGGAATTTGCATGTCCTCCCTGTGTCATAATTTCCCCTGGGTACTCCAGGTTCCTCCCATAAAACTTGCTGAGGGTAACTGGAGTTACCGGATTGCCCATAGGTGTGCCTGTGTGAATGTGACCAGAGATGGGACCCCATTGTGGTTGTTCCTTGCCTTGCGTCCATGTAAGCTCCAGATTCACTGAAAACCTGAGTAGAACATGTACAGTAGTTGGAAAATGGAAGGATGATATTTTTATCCTGTTTGCTTCTGTCTGGCAATTTTTTTAAATGAAACAAATCAGAGAAAATTAGCATCTCTGTGGGATACTAACTAAATGTTTTGATTTTAGCCCCGAATTCTGGGATTATGTGCAAGTTCATGAACTAAACTGTTATGCTGTTTTCAATGAGGAAAAATATTATAAGTCTGTATTAAAATCTATAGTCATACTATTGTCCCATACTATTTTGTGGGTAACAAAATACTGCATGCTTTAACACAATCAAAGTTATAATAACATTTATGACTTTTAACACAATGTGATAAATTCCCCAGAGCTAGTATTCTTGCTCCCTCACATAAAAAAACAGTACTTGGGAAATTAGCTACATGCTTAGTTAGCATGGCCATTTGAACTTTTTCTTAAGCTGCAGTCAGCTAGCATTAGCATTTTTGTTTACGAGCGGTGGTTGTAGCTAGTTGAATAATTGTGCCATGAAAAGTGTTTCTTAAAAATTAAAGTTTATGTAATCTAACACATTGAAATACCTGGAAAAACAGCCTTTACAGATTGTGACATATGTATTTTTCATCACCTGAAAATTAATATTAAGCCTTTCAAAGGCAGCAAATAAGGAAATGGTGTATTCACATCAATGAATAGATCCAGTATTGAAAATACTGCAGCATATTTGACAATTACAACCTCCTCATTTCTGTTGAGAACTGACAAACTTGAGTAAGTTATGATTGACAAGATAACCAATGAAGGGTTCTTGTGAAGCTCTTTTCTAATTTTTGTAACTATAAATGTAGTCCACTGAAAATATGGAAATTACCCTAGTGCAAGATTCATAGGACTGGAAATCTATCTAGGGTGTTCTCCCACCTTGTTACTCATGTTTCCTAGAACAGGCTCCAATCTAACACTGCAACCCTGCAAAAATGGTTGGAAGATGGAGAGAATTTTGGGACAACTGCATATGTTCACCCATCCATTTCTATACCTGTGCATACCTATGCAGTGTTGCAGGGGCAATTAAATATATTCATGGATTTAAATTAAATTAATTTTCATATCTCCTGGTAATTAAATTATGGTCATTCCAAGTATCAATGAAGTTTGGCACGTGTTTATTTTTTCTCTAGGTATTGCATAATTTAGTGTTACATTAGGTACACACATTGTTAAACTGTTATTGAAACTTGTATCACAGATCTAAACAAGATTTCAAATTTGCCAATTAACATTACACAATAAGTAGGAGTGCTTCGATACAGAAACTAGTATTGGTGTGTCTGACACAGTACTCATATTCTCCTACTTGTCCAGGTGACAATGTGCTGATTTCAATAATCATTACCATGTGCAAATGGCACATTACAGTACACCAACAAATTAATGACTTCACTGTCAAGGAGAACCTTAGCTATTGTTTGAAAAATCTGGAGTTAGATCTACCACCGTAACTTCCTTATCCTGAACAGTGACAAAATTGAAGCCATATTAATGACCCCAAACCACATACTTTCTCCCATTCTGCTTTCCCAGCACTTTCACTGAGTTTTAAAAGCTTCTGCAGTCTGTTATTAATATCTGCAGATATTAGCAATCACCATCTTCAATGACAATACTTGAGCTAAGTATTAGATTCTTTCATAATCTATTTGATCAGTTTCATTGTTAGTGCAATGAGTTTGGGAAATGGCTAACTGCATTGCTATCCAGTATAATATATGTCTAATGTAAAATTTCACAAATTAGAAACCATTGAGATCGTTTTTTCCCAAAATTCCATTTTTCCCCCAAAATTCTGTTTTTTCCATGGTTCTTAATCTGTTTCATATTTTTAAGCCATTTTTTACACATGGCCATTATACCTACAGGAACTTTTATGACATCCCATTTTAAATCCAAAGCTTCAATATGGAGTAGGATCTCCCTTTCCAGCTATAACAGCTACCACTCTTCTGGCAAGGATTTCCACAAGATATTTAGATGTGTCAATGAGAATTTTCACCCATTGATTCAGAATAACATTTGTGAGATCAGACACAGATGGTGGACGTGAATACCTGGTTCACAATTTACATTCTGGTTCATTTCAACGGTATTCGATGGGGTTGAGGTCTGCATTCTTTGTGAGCCAGTCAAGTTCTTTTACACCAAACTCATCCAACCATGTCTTTATGGACGTTACTTTGTGCACTGGGGCACAGCGATGCTAGAATAGAAATGGACACTATCCAAACAATTCCCATAAAGTTAGAAGCATAGAATTGTCCAAAATGTGCTGGTATGCTGATGCGTTAATAGTTCCCTTCACTGGGACTAAGGGTTTTTGTTGTTCCTAAATGCTTCCATTCTTCAATAATACCACTTAAAATTGACCGTTGAAATATCTAACGGACGAAATTTCATGAACTGACTTATTGCAAGGGTGGCATTCTATGACAGTACCACGCTTGAGAATGACCCATTCTTTCACAGTGTTTGTAAACCTGACTGCATGGCTAGGTGCTTGATTTTATACACTTGTGCCAATGCAACATTTTCTTACCTGATCACATGTGTTTTGCTTTTTTCTTCATTCTGATTTGCATGTTGGAATTGTGTGTGAATTGTAATAGCATTCAGTAGTTCAAGAAATTATACCTCCTCCATAAACTACTAAACTGTAATTATGGATGAAGGAAGTATTCAGCAGAATGGTTGACTTTTGTTTCCAGCATATTACTTCTTCTTTATGTTGATCCAGCTTTTTACCTGTTTCTTTATGAAAGAATATAGGCTGAATTACACTTGTTTTCTGTATTCCTATTTTAGGCTAAGGACAGTGATGATGATGAGGAAGTTGTCCACGTTGACCGGGACCATTTTATGGATGAATTTTTTGAACAGGTGAGTGAAACATTCATAGTACTATATCTACAAACAGGGGTAGTCCTGTTACCTCAAACTTCCAGAGCTACCCAAGCCTATCTAAGTGCTTGTTGAAATCAAACAATGCGTATCAACTGATAATTTAATAAAGCTAGCTGTTTTAAATGTGAAGTAATGTTAAGTGCCTGTAGCAGATAATCTCATTCATAGTTCATCTAGCCTATTGTTTTTTCAATACTTATTTAAGATGCTGCACAAGAACTTTCTGGTGCTCCCTGTACTGCCTTCCTCAGTACACTGCACTTATGACTTTACCATCTATTAGTGTATGAAGTTGCAAGATTCAGTTTTTTTGCTGTTACAACGACGATTTACGTAATAATGCATGTAAGCCTGTATGTAAGCTGTACACGACCACGAT
This sequence comes from Brevimyrus niger, assembly GCA_015164015.2. Taxonomy (NCBI): domain Eukaryota; kingdom Metazoa; phylum Chordata; class Actinopteri; order Osteoglossiformes; family Mormyridae; genus Brevimyrus; species Brevimyrus niger. The sequence goes on along the minus strand of JAABNY020000045.1, from coordinate 7,926,078 downwards.
AATCAGCTGAGCTACACTAAAACATTTTTTACGCTTAGGAAACAAAACTTAGTCAGCCCTGCATTTTTAATGATTTTCTAGTATACGTTAAAAAAATCAATCTAAAAGTTTACCGCCACTGCTTTTGCATAAATTCTACTTGTTTTGTCTGAGTCATTCATAATAATTCATTTTTTTCTGTTGACCTCACTCATAGTCAGATTGGTGCACTTCTGAGAAAAGTTACAAAAAAGTGAGGAGGAGAAAAGCGAACTAGTCACCAAAAGACACTTCCACTTACGGAACTATTTTGACTGATGTACAAGTGATTTCTCACGTGGGAATGGGAGAAGTGTTTTGCTTTATTACAAATGTATGTGCTCACTGTTATATGGGTCAGTAAGACACAAGGGTTGGCTAGCAATTGAAAAATGTAATAAAAAAAACTTGTTTTAAACACATACTTCAGGTTTGTTAAGATTTCCATTTAATATTTATAATATTGATATTTTCTAAGGGAGAGCCCATCCACCCATTTAATATTCATTGTCATTTGCAATAACATGCACCATTTTTTACAGAAGGTAAGACTGAATGCACCTGAAATAGTCAAACGGTGTAACCACAAAAGAATGAGATATTAAATATTTTATTCACATAGAACAACACACTAACAGTAACAAAATACTGCATATATGCACTCAAAAGCATTTACTTCATTTTAAAGTATCGCATGAAAACATAGGACATAGGATTGTCTCAATTAAAATTGCATGTGTTAGTTCAGTATTGGGGGCGGCATGGTGGTGCAGTGGTTAGCACTGTTGCCTCACACCTCTGGGACCTGGGATCGAGTATCCGCCTGGTTTACATGTGTGTGGAGTTTGCATGTTCTCCCTGTGCCGTCATGGGGTTTCCTCCGGATACTCCGGTTTCCCCCCACAGTCCAAAGACATGCTGAGGCTGATTGGAGTCACTAAA
>JAABNY020000045.1:7896874-7925018 GCA_015164015.2 Brevimyrus niger | reverse complement strand
CTCGTGCCCGTTGCTTCCGGGATAGGCTCCGGACCCCCCGCGACCCAGTAGGATAAGCGGTTTGGAAAATGGATGGAGGGATGGATAGTTCAGTATTGAAAGTGACATATGGTGAAGATTTTGACAGATTATTTTAAAAACACATTACAGTGCAATAGGGGATTATATTTTATTCCATATTAATTGTGTCATCATATTTCAATGATCATATTTTTATTTTTATGAAAAATTCTAGTTACAGCAAATGACACAAACCAGTTACACCACCTTGCTTGTTGCTTTTACAGTCAAAGGCCACTGGTTAATGAAGATATTGACACTGCAAATCAAGCATGTGTAATGGATGGGAGATATGACCATATGCAGGTTGTTAAATTTAAGGTGGCTATTTCAGAACAAAAATTACAAAGTGACCATAGACAAAACACACGGTGAGGTAGGGTGAACCGCAACAAAGAACGCTAGCACTGACACTGACAAACGAGGAGTTGGAACTAACAGGGAGCACATACACTAACATTGACACATTAGGATATAGACTAGGGAACAAGACTGGATTGCCAGTGACATCTTCTGGCCAAACTGGAATATGGCAGACATGGTAGCAACTGATTCTGACAGCATGACAATCAACAAGGTCAGCTGAACTTGTTTTACTTTATATGAGTGTATAAAAAACATCTCTTGACAAGAATATTGAATTCATATCTTCCATTGTGATTTCAGTTAAGAAAAATATGTAGCGATAACAATTCAGGGTAAAAACATCTGCCCATCTGTCTGTGTTTCTGTTTCTATCAGTATCTATGTGTTTGTCTGTCTGTGTGTCTGTCTGTTTGTTTGCGTGTGTGTGTGTGTGCATGAGTGGTCCATTTTTTTTGGTTCCCAGAAGGAGACATTTACTGATAAAAACTACAAAAACTAAAAGTTCCTAAAGTCTTGCATTTTGTTTGGATAGTTATGATTAAGGTTATGGCTGGGTAAGGGTTAATTTTGTCATTGTTGGGATTAGGGTTTTGCCCATAGAAATGAATGGACAGTCCCCACAAAGATATGAGTACAGGTGTGAGGTTCTGTTTACACTTGGTTTTAAAAAATGTGTTGGGCAATAAGATGGCAAGTGGACAGCAATTTTAAGTGTAAATAACAACAAAAATGTATTTTGATCTCATCACTCGAACCACTCACCCAGGTGGTCTGACCACAAATCTTTTGTAGTGTACTTAAACTATGCATTACTAGACATCTCATTAAGTGTTATAGTTATTAGCCCATTTATTTTGGCCTAATATCTGATGCATCCCAAAAAAAGGATGTTATAGAATAATACCTTATCAATCCAGGACACTTGGACACTTGGACCAGTGCATTGATGCTCAACAAATCTGATGTTTGTCTGGTGACAAAGACTTATGTAATATCTATGTGCAGGGCCATTTGACTTTACAGAAGTGATGCAGTCTTTACGAAATCTGAACACAAGTTGTCAGCTGTACACCTTCTCAATGCATGATAGACACAGGTGAAAATGGCGATGTGTCTCAGCTGTCCACTTTTGAGCTGATCAGCCGAGACACATTTTAAAACCAAGTGTGAACAGGGCTTATTTGTCTATTTGTGTGTCTGGGTCTATGTGAGTGTGTGTGGATTAGGTTTATATTACATTGTGATGACTAGATGCCCCCCACAATGTGATAAAAACCTGTTATTTTTATGCTGGGGGGACCGTTTTTGAGGTTCCTGCAAAGATCCATGAATGCAATCAAAAAACGAAAGATGCCAAAAGGCTCATATTTTCTTTGCTTATGGTTAAGGTTAGGGCTGGGTAGAGGCTAAGGTCATTATGTTGGGATTACAGCTCAATTTAAAATCAAATTTGACAAGCATTATCATGGACACTGATGTAAGCACATGGCCTTGGTATAAATGTTTAAAACATAGTTTTTCAAGTAAATACTCATTTTCATTATTGTGATAAATTGTTATCTGATTTTTATAGAGCAGTACTAACCTTCTAACATTTAAGGTCATCAGGGGTTTCTCTCTGATATAATTTCCTGTGCCATAGATTTCTTGCATAATATAAACAAAATGGGTCCTTGAATGGTCGTTATACCACCATGATGCTAAAAGAAGTTGACCAAATAACATAAATCCATGAATTAATTATAATATTTAGAACAATAATGTTCTGTTACTTTTCTATTCTAGCCCATTCTGCAGAGAAACACACTAGGGTTGGGCGATGTCGACCAATTTCGTATTGTATGATGTCTAATGTGAAACATTGCGATGGATGATGGCATCGTTGTCGTAGGTGGCGGGGGAGGGATGGTTGTTGTTAAATAATTAATTTATAACTAATTAATTTATTTTAGCCTACCATTTCCAATTCTTGACCTGCATGGTCTTTGTTTTGCCCATAACCATACCATAAATAAATAAAGATAAGTTACACACAAATTACCACCTGTCAATCACTTTTTCCGCAGGACTCTGGCATGAATAGGTACAGCGATTTGAGGTTATAATGGCATCGACAAGCTTGGTTGGTGAAAAAGGTGCAAATTCACCTATCTGGCAATACTTTGGCTTTAGACCCAACGAAAGAGGACAGCCACGAGATACGTCTGAAGTGGTTTGTAGGATTTGCGGTCAAGTTATCTGTGCAATAGATGTGCAGTCGTTCTGTTTCATCCCATCCATTAATTGTCTCCCCCTTATCCAAGGTTGGGTCACGGGGGCAGCAGTCTCAACCGGGAAACCCAGACTTCCCTCTCCTAGGCCACTTCATCCAGGTCCTTTGGGGGAATCCCTAGGCATTCCCAGGCCAGCCGAGAGCCATAGTCCCTCCAGCGTGTCCTGGGTCTTCCCCGGGGCCTCCTCCCAATGGGACATGCCCGAAACCCCTCACCAGGGAGGCGTCCAGGAGGCATCCTAATCAGATGGCCAAGCCACCTCATCTGACTCCTCTCAATGCGGAGGAGCAGCGGCTCTACTCTGAGCCCCTCCCGAATGACCAAGCTCCTTACCCTATCTCTAAGGGAGAGCCCAGCCACCCCACGGAAGAAAGTCATTTCTAACATTTGCACTTGCAATCTCGTTCTTTCGGTCACTATCGACAGCTCGTGACCATAGGTGAGGGTAGGAACGTAGATCGACTAGTATATCGAGAGCTTTGCCTTTTGGCTCAGCTCCTTCACCATGACAGATTTATGCAGCGCCCGCATCACTGCGACACCGTACCTATACACCTGTCCATCTCCAGCTTCATCATCCCCCCACTCATAAACAAGACCCCAAGATACTTAAACTCCTCCATTTGAGGAAGGACCCCATCCCCCACCCGGAGAGAGCATTCTACCGTTTTCCGGCTGAGAACCATGGTTTCGGATTTGGAGGTGCTGATTCTCATCCCAGCCGCTTCACACTCGGCTGGGAACTATCCCAGCGAGAGCTGAAGGTCACGGTCCGATGATGCCAACAGGACCACATCATCTGCAAAAAGCAGAGACTTAATCCTGAGGTCACCAAACCGGACACCCTCAATGCCCTGGCTGCGCCTACAAATTCTGTTCATAAAAGTTATGAACAGAATCGGTGACAAAGGGCAGACCTGACAGAGTCCAACCCTCACCGGAAATAAGTCCGACTTATTGCCTCCCATGAGGACCAGACTCTGGCACTGGTCATACAGAGACCGAACAGCCCTTAAAAGGAAGCCCGGCACCCCATACTCCAGGAGTACCCCCCACAGGACTCCTTGAGGGACACGATCGAATGCCTTCTCCAAGTTCACAAAACACATGTAGACTGGTTGGGCAAACTCTCATAAACCCTCCAGAACCCTGTGGAGTGTATAGAGCTGGTCCACTGTTCCATGGCCAGGGCGAAAACCACACTGCTCCTCCTGAATCCAAGGTTTGACTATCTGGCGGACCCTCCTCTCCAGAACCCCCAAATAGACCTTACCAGGGAGGCTGAGGAGTGTGATCCCCCTATAGCACACCCTCTGGTCCTCCTTCTTACAGTAAATAGGGGGAACACCACCCCGGTCTGCCAGTCCAGGGGCACTGCCCCCGATGTCCACGTGGTGCTGCAGATGCGTGTCAACCAGGACAGCCCCACAGCATCCAGAGCCTTAAGGAACTCCGGGCAAATTTCATCTACCCCCGGGGCTCAGCCACCGAGGAGCTTTTTAACCACCTCAGTGACAAAGCTGATCATCGAACTGCGGCCTAGGGTGTCCTGGTGCCAGGTGCACATATGAACACTCTTATGCTTGAACATGGTGTTCATTATGGACAATCCAAGCACAAAAGTCCAACACCATAACATCGCTCAGGTTCAGATCAGGGGGGCCGTTCCTCCCAATCCCGCCACTCCAGGTCTCACTGTTATTGCCCTTGTGAGAAATTGAAGTATCCCAGCAGAACAAGGGAGTGCTCTCCAACACCCCTTCCAGGGACTCTAAAAAGGGTGGGTACTTTGAACTGCCGCTCAGCACATAAGCCAAAACAGCAGTCTGAACCCATCCTCCCACCCAAAGGCGAAGGGAGGCTACCCTCTCATCCAACACAGTAAACGACGGTACAATAATCATAATCTAATTTAATTAAAATTATTTAGATTTTTTTCTGCTGTTTTTATGCCTCATTTTTTAATGTAAATGAACTAGTTTGTGTAATTCGTTTGGAGTTCACTGTAATATGTATTATGATCGCTAACAATTTCCTTTTTATTATTTCCTCATAATAATAATAATAGTAAAATTAGTAAAGATGCGGAAATTGAAAGTATGCATTTCATTTGGCTATATCGTGTGATTAAGTGTGTGTTTTTTGCGAGCTGGTTGCTGGCGGGGGCAGGGCAGAGGATTGCGATGCCGGCTCAGCATCGTGATGTTTATCGGCCATTGGTGATGGACGATGGGATTATCTATTGACACAACCCTAAAACACACTAGAAATTAAACAATTCCAAAGCTGGGAACTGTCGGGAAAAGGGGATGGCCAGTAGCACCTGCTGGTCAAACAGGTCAACGACATAATGATATGTCCAGTAATGCATAGTTTAAGCAATGGGCTATAGGGGACAATGCACACTACTTGCTTTTCAGACTGTGTAATTTGTATCCATCTTTATTATTAATTGTACAGTGTCCATTTACCGGCAGCTATTGCGCATGCAAATAATCAAAGTTATTGTGCTCTGCAAAGTCATTTTAAAACCAAGGCATGTGCAGGAGTTGTTATCAGCTGAAGATGCTGAACCAGTATCTTACTACAGCTGATTGCCTCTTTATATAGATAAGATTTAGTACACATAGTAAAAAGCTTTGAAACGTAAAAATGATCGGTGTGCATCTCTGCCTATGAACATCACAGTTCTGTGATTAAAAACTGCCTAGCTTGCTTTTTGAAAGATTCAATACTGATAAAATTTAACTCAGTCACAGGATTCTCAGGGACAAACCATTTCGAGCTCACGTCAGGCAATTTACTGACTTCTTGTTTTTGATTGGTCCAAGCTCTGTTTGACATCCAGGATCTGGAAACCTAACCTGCTCCAGAGCAGTTTGGCTCTGTGGCTTCAGTTACTAAGAAGGGAACCAGCATTGTAATATCTAAAAGCCAGAGTTACCGCTACTTATCCTCAAAGTTATCCAACTAAGTAAGCCATCCAGCTTTGTGATGCAGGCCTGGGAATGTAGGAAGGACAAATTAAGAGGGAAAAAGAACTAGCCTAAACACTTACCTAAACTTACGCTTACCTAAAACTAACAAATAACACTGACAGTCAGAAATATCACATAGGTATACAACAGAAATGGGAGTCCTAGGTGGAAGTAGTGTTGGGTATCGTTTGGGTTTTTTCCAAAATCGGTGCCGAATCGATACTTTTAAAACGGTACCGGTTCCAAAACAGTGCCTGAACCGATACTTTACAAAAGCCATAAAATGATGGTGGATGACTCAAGAATACATTTTTATTGAACAAAAAATTAAATGCTTAAAATTTAACAATATATTAAAAGTTTAAAGTATATATGAACATATAAGTAAATACAAAAAACAACAACAACAAAACATCCTTTCTTGTGAAATATAGCCACACTTTTGACCGTTTAGTTTTAGGCATTTTAAGTTGTTTAATTTAGCAAGCTAAGATGATGGTAGACCACCTGCTGCCATCAGAGCAAGTGTAACGTTAGTTGCCGCATTCCCGCGCATCTCAGATGGTCTCATTTCCTGATGATGTCACGCCCGGCTCGTACGATCCTCGTGTGCCCCCTCCTTACCCACGTGTGTTATCCCGACCGTAATCACCTGTTGCCTGTTATGTTCAGCTTGTCTTGTGTATCTACCCCACGTCTGAGTTAGTTTCCAGAGATCAGTCATTGTGATGTTTAGTGCTCGTTTTGCCTGGTATGTCTCCTGTCCCGTAAATAAACCCTGTTTGTCCTTATTACCGGCTCGCCTGCTTCCCCGCTTGCCTGACTGCACACACGTAACAGATGATTTGTGCTTTTAATTGTTTAATCTAATCTAATAAACTTTTATTCTACAAAAATAAAATGGACAGTAACATTACTGCAACAATGTTTTGGATTTGTATTATCAAAGCTTTCTGAAGTTCTCAAGATTTTTCTGATTAAGGAAATAATTTATTTTTCCGATCATTTCTGACACCCCATGAATGCGGTATTTAAATTTTAGTAGCGATCGTGTGGTGATGAATCTGATGCTTATTACAACTGTGCAACATGGAGGTAAAGTGCAACATGGAGGTAAAGTGGTAAAGAGACCCAGAAACAAATGGAGGAGATGGCAACCTGGTTAACAGGGTCTTGGGAGTCAGCCAGAAAAGGCGAACCACTGTGGGAATTGGAGCTACTGGCACCTCCAAGTTCCATGATGCACCAGTAGGGGTGTGCCAGTCTGGAGGGAATCTGGGAGGTGCAAACAGAGTCTATGGCCCCAGAAACACTGCCAGGACACAACAAGCTGACCCCATCATTTCCCTTGGAATCTATAGGTCCTTCCACACCATAAGAACTTTTCAGAAAGTTGAACCATTTTCCAGAACCGAGAACTTTGGTCACATTCCCAGCACAGGAACTTGGCCCCGATTGTAGTCCCTTGGAGGCAGTTCCAGAGTCCCTTTTAAGTACCTACTGCAGACTGGGTGTGAAGCTGTCTGACTAGGTACCAACACAATCCTCATAGTCAGCCCTGTCAGTGCCTGTGGTTGCAATGAAGTCACCAAAGACCAAAAGAGTGTAATCTCATGAGCACCTATCAACCACCAAGTGAATTTAAAAATAAAATGTCTTGCTCATCAAGACATCACTCACCATGTCAGAGCATACACTGAGGCAACAGAGAAGACACCCAGAGAGTGCCTTAGCCTGAGTCTCATAATACATTCGTTGAAAGGAGTGACATCAGACACCAACAGAAGGAGTCCATCTGCCACAGCAGCAGCTACTCCCTGAGTATGCCAGCCATTAGAGCAACATGGCCAATAATAGGTGTACAAGCTGTGGCGGGTGAAGGCTTAGCCACAGCCTGCAAAAGCACAGGCGTCCGGCGAGTCAAAGCTGGAGGGCCCGCAGGCAACTGACGAGGTAACAGAGGTGGGACCACAGCCGGAAAACAAGGCATGAGAGATGGGACCGCCAAGCTGGAGCCGGGGGGGGGGGGCGAGCAGGATCTGGAAGACTCGCAGGTGACCGCCAAGTCAAATTTAGCAAATTTTGATGGGCTGGGTGGGTGGGACCTGACCCCTGCACAGGTGTCTGGGAGATCGAGAGGCAAGGAACCAACCAGGATCTGCTGTCCCGGGGCGGTGGTTGGGTGATCCACTGGAGGGGTTCATCGAGGCAGTCAGGGTGATTACCGAGAGGTCCCACTTGAGCTCTACCTCTACCAAGGAGGGAGGAGCAGTTGTCTGATGGTCCGGGATCTCCTTGTGGGCAGGGGCTGGGGCCATGGGAACTAGGGCAGAAGCAAGGTCTATTGGGATCAGGGACCTCCTTGGGGACAGGAGCCAGAAGAGCAGGAACTGGAACAGGAACCTGGGGGTCAGGAGCAGGAAGTGAATCATCAGGGACCTCCTCAAATCCTTGGACAGAGACATCATCTCCAGGGTGTCCCTCATCTCTGGCTTGAGCCACGGGGTCATTCCGAACCTTGGCCTGATCAAGTTAATAAATTACATCATATTTAAGACTGAGGTATTCAACCTCAGTCATTTTGTTATGAACGAAAGCACAGAATGGGGAAACTGGACTCACAAAATCGGGCAAACAAGGGGTTTAATTGAAACACAACACACTGGAACACATCACAATGTCAATAACAGGACTAGGGAAAGACTGACAGGGAAGCACTTAAAAACAGGACTGAATTAGACATGACTCGGAACAGCTGGACACATAGGAATTCCACAGTTGGATAACAAGGGGGCATGGCACACAGGAGGAGCAGCATGATCGGGACGTAATACTGAAAATAAAATATTTTACGTAAAATATTAACTTCTGCACTTAAAACACTACTACAATTCACATAAATGATGTAACTTACCTGTGTGTACTTACCTTAATGTGATTTCTCTTACCAATTTGTCATGCTTTTCTTTGTTCCAAGACTACACGTGTATTTGTTTCATTTTCCAGAACATACTGTACAAGCAAATACTACCATTTTTTAGCCAGAATTTGTATCAAAAGGAAGGCACAGTACTTCCAATTGTACAGCTCTACATTTAGATGGAGCAATTCTGCTCAATTGAAGTGACATCATGATGGCTCAGTGAGTTCCCAGCCCCAAGAGGTCATGGTAGGTTGGTGAAATTTATCACAGAGCATTAATTTCATGAAAACTCAATCAAATCAAATCAACGCATGCATTTGATACCAGTAACACTGATATTAACCACAAATCAAATGTAATTTTAATAACAAGTGCATTACATATTACACTGCTACCCTATACTGGATAGAGTAGCTGGATGGATGGATAGATGGATGGATGGTGCAAATCTCATTTTTATAGAGGATGAATGATAAATGCCTGGTATGTGTTACCTTGATCTTCAAAAAAAATAAATTAAAGCTGTTTCCATTTCTAGTTTTAAAGACAAAGTATTTTTCTATGCCTGTCAGGCTCTTAGGTTCAATAACTGGTTTACCCTCCTTTGGCAGCAATGACCTCAACCAGGCACTTCCTGTAACTGTAGATCAGACCTGCACATCATGTGGGGGAATTTTAGCCCATTCCTCCCTGCAGAACTGTCTTAACTCTTCCATATTCTTTGGTTGTCTTCTGTGTATTGCTCCCTTCAAGTTATTACACAGCGTCTTAATAGGTTTGAGATCAGGGGTCTGACTGGGCCACTCCAAAAGGCGGATTTTGTTCCTCTGAAGCCATTGTGCTGTGGATTTGCTGAGATGTTTGACGCTTGTTCCTCCCAAATACTTCAATTCTAGTTTCAACACTCTACAAAACATTTTCCCAGTATTGTTGTGGAGTGTCCAAGTGTTTCTTCACAAACTTTAGGCGTGCAACAATGTTCTTTTTTGACAGCAGTGGCTTCCTTCTTGGTGCTCTGTCATGAACTCCTTTCTTGTTCAGTGTTTTGCATATTGTTGATTCATGAACACAGATGTTAGACAGTTCTAATGACTTCTTCAAGTCTTTCGCTGTCACTCTAGGGTTCTTCTTTACCTCATTGATGACTTTGTGTTGTGCCCTAGGGGTCACCTTGGCAGGGTGCCCACTTCTAGGCAGAGTACCCACAGTACCAAATTGTCTCCATTTATAGACAACTTGCCTAACAGTAGACTGATGAATATGTAAAACCTTTGAGATGACTTTATAACCCTTTCCAGCCTTTTGTAACTTAATTCTTGATCGTAGGTCTTCAGACAGGTCTTTTGTGTGAGGCATGATTCCCATCTGGATATGCTTCTTGTAAAAAGCCCAAACTCAACGTTTTCAGTGGTTTTTATCATCCATAGTCAATCTAGGCCACACCCCTGAACTTGTTTCATTAAATGGACTCCAGGTGTGCTCAATTCTGACTGCAATGAACTTACTTACTATTTCCAACCTTCAGTTTCACAGTTTGAATGATTTATACAATATGGTCAAATATTCTTTGAAAATCGTGTATCTTTAGTTATAGGACACTGTTTCTCTATATTATTGTGACTTACATGAAGATACAACTAGGTTTTATATGGGATTTAGTCATAAATATAGAAAATTCCAAGGAGTTCACATACTTTTTACCTTGACTGAGAAAGGAGTAATTATATCTACCAATTACCATCGAGGACAATAGGGTTCTTCAATGTTGTTGAAGGTTGACTAATAATGTAATTAATTGTTTACCTTTTGTGTAATGTGTGACTACTCAGGTGGAAGAGATTCGAGGCTGCATAGAGAAGCTTTCCGAGGATGTGGAACAAGTAAAAAAGCAGCACAGTGCCATCCTTGCAGCACCCAACCCTGATGAAAGTGAGTAATAAGCAATATAAACTCCAAGAACAATAGCTTCACAAATCCATAAATCAAATTAACAGGTTGTTTTTTTATTCATTGGGTTTTGTTTTTCCCATAAAACCCCAGGTATTTGTGAAAAATCTTGGCCAGATTCAACTAAAACTAAAGGCACTAGCAGCATACATGTTCCATTTTTATTGCTAGTCTATGTATTTGACACAAACAATACAGAACTAGAGCCTGGCTTCTTTGGATCTTTGGAGGTGTTCAATTCTGCAGTGTTACAAGACGACTCTATATTGATCCAGTTCAGAATCAGAAAGGACTTAAGTGTGGAGATGTCAACACAAAGGGTTATGTAGCAGTGCTGGACCAGATGTGCTGTGCCCTGTGGTGGGTTGGCATCACATCCAGGGTGTTACCTGTCTTCTGTACAATAATACCTGGGATAGACTCCCCCTCTGACGCCTGTGGCAAATAAGAGGCTTAGAAAAAGAGGGTGCAGGCATATACACCTTGAGAGGTGCAGTAAGGGAAACAAGGGGAAAAAAAATCCAGAAGGGTCAAAGGGTGGCAGTCATTTCAGGGTGGTCATCCTAAGCCACCAAGCATGATGCACATGGGTGGGCTTAAGGGGGAAGGACAGAGAGGCACCCACCCGGATAACAGTGCATGAGGAAAATGCCATCTGCATTCTGGTGGGTGCAGTTCTCCACGTGCAGAGTCCGAAAGCCCCATTGTGATGGGCCACAAACTTCCCTGCTGTATCTTATCAACCTCTTCCTTGACCACCCATAGTTGCTTCACAGATTTCAGTAGGGCTAGAGGGCAATCCCAGGACATGCCTCAATGTTGTGCTGGATGAGGTAGGTACAACCTGGGAGTTTGGAGAACACATCCTGGGCACTGTTGATTTGTGTCCCACAGTTTTGGTGCTGTGGTGGACTGAGCCCCCAGACTCCTTGTCCAAAGAGGAGTTTGAACTGGACTAATCCTGTGGACACCTAGGGAACTTCCTGGATTGTGAAGAGCACAGAAGGAAGCATGTCCTGGTTTTGACTATCCTTGCCAATGACATGTTGGAGCATCTGTCTGAGCGTCTGTTTGAAATGCTCATGAAGGCCATTTGTCTGCAGGTGGACAGGGATTATGCTGAGTCTCCTAATGTTCCTTGTGATGGTGAAAGTCTGGTCCCTATTTTGGCTGCAGGCCCAGTGTATGTCGTGGCAGTTTTCTGTTTTGCCTTCTTTTAGGAATGTGAGCATGACAAAGAAGCTTGATCAGCAATTTTATAAATTGAAGGATTTTCATTTTTTTCCAGTGCAATCATAACGTGAGAAAAAAAGGTATGATTTGGGAAAAAACACACCACAGTTCAAAAGTCTGGAATCACTGAGAATTTTTGTTGTAATTTTCTTCCAATTTCAAATTATTCCAAAATAATATTACAAATATCAGAAATATAATCTAGACATTGGTAATATTGCAAGTGACAATAATATTGCTGCTACAGTAACAGCTGTTTTTTGTGAACATCAGTATAGGAACACAAAACTAAGACACACTCCTGTGTGACAATGGCGCATTGTCTGACCTAATCCTAAATTATTATGTTAAAAAGCGAATTCTTCATTAGAAAACTGGTAAAATTGGTAAACTTGCCCCCGTAGCTTATGGTAGCAATGGTCAAGACTCTGAGCTAAGTAAAATGTAATGTTAGCCTTAGAGATGCTGGATAAAATATTGGGATTGGTTGATATTCATTAAAAATTAAGATATCAGGATTAATCAGAAGTGTCAATCTTGGCCAAAAATTCCTGGCCAATATTTCAACTTTTAATCAATATTTAAAGTTAGCAGCACCAGAGCTAAAGCTAAAAACTATTAAACCAATGTACATGTTTGCATTAGACTACCAGCTGTTTTTCATAGTGGAGGACAAGGGACCACCAGTTATAATATGTCTCAAAGTACTGGTGTTCTGACTAAATATGCTGCCTTGTCGAATTTTGCTATCAACAATTTCATAGGTTGCTCCCCTGCTACCTTATGGGTATTCTGATTACACCCTGGGTAGCATATTTTGATAGTCAAATATGAGTTTAAATCATACTGTCTCCAACTGTATGTGTACTCTAAGGGCCCTATTTTACACCTGCACAAAGTGGCACCAGGTGCCACAAGTATCTTTGCTCGCATGTCTGCCAAGTTTGCTATTTTCTCATCCAGTGCCCATGTTGAATAAATGGCAGCTGTAGCTGGAGTCAGGTATGTAGTTATCACCACCAAGTGTACTTGGTAAGTCAGGTGCATTGGTGGTGCCTCCATATCTTGAGGCAGCAGAAGGTGCTTGCAGCAGGGGAGTTTCTAGCTACTGAAATGATCAGGGGCTAAGTCAAGTTTACCTGGGGCTTGACCTTTTTGTTTTTGAAGGAGGATAATTGGGCTAAAATACTCGGGGCTAGGCTTAAAATACTGATTGGACCTAACAACGCCCATGACTTGCACTATTGACCAACAAATATCTGGTCTAAAATCAATGGGGCAGTATTTCACTGCTAATGAAAGGGCACGTTATTAAGATAGTAAAATGTGCCGGCCTGATTTATTGCTAATAAAATCTTCCATAAAAGACAAACCACAAGATGCCACTGCTTGAGCATGCATGTTGAAATAATGTAGAATGCCACTAGCAGGTTAGCAAGTTAATTCACCAGTTCTAGAGCACAGAACCACTGTGTGCTAATTGCTCTATTTCTCTGTCCTATAATAACATTGAGTGAGCAATATCTGATATTTTGATATTTTACTACATTCTTTACCTTAAGGCAGTTTGCCCTGTGCACGAAAGCAGCTTCTGCCCTTGGATTAGGTCATAGGAAAACAAGATTTACAAGGAGCAAGCCAGAATCAGCAGGATTATTGTGTATATCTTAGGCAGATCACTAACGAATTGAAATTTATATATTGGTAACATTGTATATTAAGTGCACCTTCATAATTCATTCATAATGCAGTCATAGAACATTCATAAGAAGCATCTCAACATCCTAACATCCCTTAACAGCTTTAATATACATTAATAACAAACATTATACAATTATAATGTTTATTATTATATAATGTTTGTTATTAATGTATATCAAAGCTGTTAAGGGATGGTAGGATGTTGCTCTATTTCTCTGTTCTATAATAACATTGAGTGAGCAATATCTGATAGTATATTTTACTACATTCTTTACCTTAAGGCAGTTTGCCCTGAACACGAAAGCAGCTTCTGCCCTTGGATTAGGTCATAGGAAAACAAGATTTACCAGGAGCAAGCCAGAATCAGCAGGATATGTCACGTGATTTACTTGCATCGAGTCTAAGATGGTGATAGGCTATATTTAAAAGCCTGGCGATGAAGGTTCTTAAAATGACACAAAATAAATAAATACAATTACATTTAATGAAGAATTTTAAATGGTTAAAATGCAATCTCTGAAAGTATTCTGTTTCAACTTACATCTGATTGTTTCCGTCCACCAAAACTAAAATGACAAAAAACAAAAAACACAAAAAAGAAGTTAAATATGTAGTATTTTAAATACATTTCACTGAAATTCTGTCCATTCCTGCCTACATAGCTTGTGTGCCCTACACAGGGACATGCAGCAGTGCACGAACATACAAAAGATTAAAAATAAAAGTTTGCAATATGAATTATCATTATTGTGTATATCAAAATATTTTAAGAAATGTATGTCACAAGGGTTAGTCATAATATTAATAAGAATTAGCTATTTGCAGTAATGAGGAATGAAATTGGCAAATAATTACAGTGGGACCGCTGTATATACAGTTTCATTAACTATTGTCCAAAAAAAATGTTTAATAATTCCAGAAACAGTTCTTAAGTACAGGCTCTAAACTAGTCAGCACCCACTATAACCTAAGGGGTAGGTGAACTCAATATCACAATTAGCTGAATATTTTACCTTATTTATGTAAATGCACAAATAGCCTGAAATGAAAACATCTTATGAAAAATGTCACATTTTAGCTTTATTGTAAAAAAGCAGATTCCCTAAAAAAGTAGAAAATACATATTTTGCATTCCTTGCCAACAAAATATACCGTTTAGAGTTTTTTTTTCTTCCTGGCTTAGGCAGATCACTAACGAATTTAAATTTATATATTGGGTAACATTGTATATTAAGTGCACCTTCATAATTCATTCATAATGCATTCATAGAACATTCATAAGAAGCATCTTAACATCCTAACATCCCTTAACAGCTTTAATATACATTAATAACAAACATTATACAATTATAATGTTTATTATTATATAATGTTTGTTATTAATGTATATTAAAGCTGTTAAGGGATGTTAAGGTGTACTTGCATGGTTCTTATGAATGTTCTATGCATGAATTATGAAGGTGCACTGAATGTTTTATCAATGCAATATAAAAGCATTATGAAGGTGCAGTTAATGTAAAGCATTACATTATATTTATTACATTAATATAAGGTAATAAAATGGACAACGTCGCTGTTTAGTGAGGCATCGGAGGGGGATCCACAGGCGACCGCTGAGCAGGAGCCTGGGGAACCACAGGTGACCGCTGAGCATGAGCCGGAGAACCTGCAGCACCCCTCGAGCCACAGCCATAGGGACTGAGGGCAAGCCAGGGGGCAGGGTGGGGTGGGCAAAGGTGTCCTCTTCCTTTCCGGGAAACTGAAAGGTGGTGACCTGGCCAGGGTCTGCCATGCTGGGGTACTCCTCCGGAGGGGTTCAACAAATGGGCCATTAGGGAAATCCCCAAGGGGTCCCATTCAAGTGCCTCCTTCCCCAAGGGGGAAGGAGCGGGGGTCAGGCAGTCTGGAGCCTTCTCAGGAACAGGAATTGGTGTCACGGGAGCTGTGGACAGGGTTCAAGAGAGTTGGGGTTGCAGGAGTAACAAGGGCCAGAGCAGGAACCTCAGGGGCCAGAGCAAAAGTAACAGGAACAGGCAGAGCAGGAGCCTCTGAACACTAGAACCTCAGGGGGCAGAGCATCAGCCACTGGCACAGGAACCAAGGGGGAACCAAGGGAACCGGTGTGGGTGAGGTCTCAGGAAAAGGAGCAGCATCGACCTTGGGTGCTGTAGCCCCCCCTATCAAGGGACCCTGGTCTGTCTTTCCTTAAATGGAGCAGCCTCCTCAGGTTCTCTACTATCCTGTCCAGCTTGCGTGGTGGTGAAGTTGGGATGAGCCTAGCAAACTCCCCTTGAAGCTGTGTACACAGATGGGCAGCCTCTGGGGAGTTCCACACTGTTGAATCATCCATCACCCTCCATAAAAGACCCTGGAGGTTAAATAACGTCTGAGCCAGCTACGAGACGGCAGGCAGACAAACCTCTGGAGTCCTCTCAAGGGAAGAGGCAGCAAAGTGGGCTTTGGGGACACGCAGAGGTAGCGACAGCAATGTGGGCTTTGGGGGTAGACGCCGGTGTGGGCGTGGCCGGGTAGTGCATCTTGGGAACCGGTGTGGTGAAAACTGCAGAACACACATCAGGGCAGGCAGCGTAGACAGAGACTAGGAAGATTTCTGACGTCTATTCCCATCTTCTGTTTCTCCGCTTCTTTTTTCCGTCTTTCTCCGGTAGAGCATGGGGCACCTCTGCCAATTCTGCCAGAGGATCAAACGACACGCTACATCTGTGGCCACCTGCTTCACAACAGGATTTTTTTTTAAAATGATATAGGCAAGATTAAGTCGTAAGAGGTTCTGAATGACGATTTCGATTAATTTTCAAATAATCGCCCAGCCCTACCCTAAGATAGTGTAGCACCGGCGGGGTACATGTCCCAGCATGCCCCACCTGGAATTGTAAATGGCCCTTGTTGTATTGTTGTTGTTAAAATTAATGGTTGCATTTCCCTATTGTATGTGTGTTTCCCTGTGTCTTTTGTGTACCCAGTCCGATCCTCGCATATATTTAGCTTGTGTAAATCTCCCATTGTGTGTGCATCTTGCAGTTCAGCATCCGACAACCTTTTATTTCCCATATGTGTATTTGGTTCGGTGCTTATTGGGTGGCTATTGCAGTCCTTTTAAGGGCTGTTAATAAAAAGTTTGATTTCCTCGGTAAGCCAGTCCCTATATCTTTCTGAGTCTGGGATGCCTCAATCCGCCCATCTCCACACTGGTGTTAGAAGTGGGATTCCAGAAGTGATCCTGTTGGCGTGGCTGGAGCGGGCCATGATCACCATCAACCAGCAAGCTTGCTCCAGGTTTGCAGACCTCGACGTGGCAGAGAAGCAATAACAGCCCATGTGAGATTGTTTACTGGTGCTGTGGGATCGGAGGGCACCGGGGTTGCTACTGCCCGGAAGCTTGCACCAGGACCTCCGTCAGACAAACAGGGGACACCGGGGAAAGAGAGGCACCCTCAACTCCAACCAGGATGCACCAGACTCACGCAGGACACCCTGAAGCTGCTCCTGCCAAACCCTTGGCAGAGACCACATCAGCGGTTGAGGAGGGTGGACAACACAGTGGACTCTAGCTGCTCACCGGCCGTCAATGGCTTCCCACTTGTCAGTGACGAGAAGCTGTGGCACGACTCCAGCTGTGAGCACGACCAGCAGAGGCAGCGGGCAGAGGCTACTCTAACAGAGCGGGAAGATGTATGCCACAGCTGGGAGACCCAGCTCGCTAAAGAGCGTCACGAGCTGGATGAGCAATGGGGACGGGACTATCACGACCGGGAGTGGCTGCGGGAGTCCGTGGACCAGCAGCGGCAGGAGCTGGAGCAGCTGCGTGATGAGTTAGCCAGCTGGGAAAAGGAGCACGACTGCCAGAAGTGCCTGACCGAGGCAGTGGAGGCGGCACGGCGTGGCCACAAGACAGTACTGCTCGGCCAGGAGGAGGCATGCTGCGGATTGGTGGCTTAGCTAGCTGAGAAACACCATGGGCTGCAGGTGGAGGTCGCCATGCGTGGCTGGGAGGAGGCATGCTGTGCTCTGAAGACCCAACTGGCCCAGAAGTGCGGCTAGCTGATGGCCTGACCAAAGCAGGGCAAGCTGCTGCATGAACTCCTGGAGCAGGAGCTGTGGTGCTGGGCCACCCGCCCCTGCAAGCAGGAGGCCCCTGGCAGGACCAACCTGGCCCACAACACCAGGGCCCCCTAAGCCAGAAGTCTCCAGCAGCCGATTGCGCTGGCTGTCCCCGGAGAAGGGAGCCTGGGTGTGGGAATTGCTGGTGGACCCCCTGGAAGCTGTGCTAGGTCCCCTTAAGGAGCAGAAGAAGGGTCAGTGCTGGGGGGGGATCTGATATGCCAGTACCAGCCAACAGCTAGTCATGCCAGCGCTCGGCGAGCAACCTGCCTCGTCATCGGAGGTGACGTATTGTCGGCTGCCAGCGGACCCCTGGGACTCATGTTGGAACTGGGGGTGGGGACTGGGGGTGGTAGTCGCTGTTGTAGCCCTTTTAAGGGCTGTTAATAAAGAGCGTGATTTCCCAGGCAAGCAAGTCTCCATGTCTCTCTGCCCCCGTAATGCAATGCCACAATATTTTTAGACAGATATTTTTTTCTTATTGCAGGTTATGTAAACATACATGATTCTATCTATCTATCTATCTATCTATCTATCTATCTATCTATCTATCTATCTATCTATCTATCTATCTATCTATCTATCATGATGCAATATTTTTCATTCTAAAAAGTATAACAATAGCCCCTGTTTTTTCCTTGTTTCTTTGTCCTTTGAGGGCATACAAAGCATGACTTTCATTGCTCCACCATTCCGCGATACATTTTTGTTTCACTGTTATATCATCTTTTGAGAATTGTAGGCTAAAACCTGTTGAGAGAGTAAAATACTGTCCAGTTCTGTATAATATGCACAATGTATTGTATTATTACTGCATTTTATGTTGGTAATGTCTTTAAATAAAGTCAAACTTGTATCAGGATTGCCTACTTTGGTTAACTGGCTGGAGTGAGATTTTCAGTTTGAGACAAGTCACACACACACAGTTACATCTATGTTGCAGTTTTAGCACCTTGTAAATATTCTGTTGGGTGTGCAGACTGTCCCATCAGTTTTAATGTAGCTAATTTTAGGTGTGCCTTACATTTGCCTTAGGAATTCTTATGTAAGCTTGAGTGATGTGTGAGAGTTGGCAACCCTGATCTATGTAGATGAATATCACATTATATGTTGTTCATGATTATCCACAGTTTTGGATAGGACAATATTTGGTCATTGTCACGAACGTTAGAGTCCTTCGACAAAAAATGAAAAGTTACAGTGAAATATAGTGAATTTTGTGCAGAGCACAATTACCTGAAATTACCTGAACTGTTTAGGCATTAAAAATGATGTAATTTATAGCTCTGACTTAATGATCCCTCACCCATTTTCTGCAAATATGCATTACTGTTGCTGTTTTAAGATCAAATAACAAAAAACAGATAAAATGTTTTTAAATCTTTCAACTTTACTGCAAGTAACCCACATTAAACATTCAAGTAATATAGTACAACGTATATTCATGTCTTCATTTATTTTATTGTTAATCTACTGGTATTTAAAAAATGACAGAAAATGGATATGTTACAGTAATGGATTTGTGAGAAACATGTAAATATGCCTTACCACAGATATGGTGTAAATGTCAATATTATTAGTGCCATGGACTAAAAGTTTAGAATGCATTTCTGATAAAATAATAGTAAAATTAACTGTATTGTTCAAACAAGCTTATATATGCTACCACTTAGTCTATGATGTAATTATTTTTCTAAACCAATTTCTAGTAACTGTTAATAAAAACCCATAGATCTACCCCATTAAACATTGGATGGTTACCAATTATGCAAGTGTCCTGAGGTACAATGTTAAATTATAAATAAATCATTTTTTTATATTAATATTGGGGATGTGATGCCCCTCCCCTATGTATTTATTATAGGACTGAAAAATAATAATAATGGACACAAAAATAAGCAATCTTGTCAATCGCCCACCTATATTGTGTTCTTCATTTTGTATTTATTTGGTGTTATACTATATGTTATGGTTGTTCATTTTTATACAGATGTTGTATGTTGATTGTGTACTGTATGGTACTTTATGTTATCTATTTTTGCCTTTTTGTGTGGTTATTTACTGACAATCTCATCACAGACAATTTCCTCATCAATAAACGTTTTATGATTCATTTAGCTAGATATATTTTTTAGTTTTATTTATTAGTTATATTTGTTTTATCTTGTTAATTTTTTGGATTGTCCTTTTTTCCTTTTTTATAACCATGCATCATGAAGGAGTGACTCCAGGGGAATAATGATCCGAGCAAGTTGATGTGAGCTAACTGTTTACTGGTTAACGGGTTGGTTAACTAGTAAAGTGTGTTTTAGTGGTGTATATACAATTGCTCAACATTTTGAGAATATAGGTCACTTAAATGTTATATAGTTTCATCAGTATTTTACAAAAAAAAATTAAACAGCTATTACTAAATGTTGAATAACATGTGTCTTGACTATGAATTTGATTTTCCAAATCCACTTCAGTATAAAATAATGTCTTATTTGTCAGATAATGACAATGTCATGAACTTGGTGAGAGTCAACAGTGACAACAGAGAGTCAACAGAAAGATTGGCATGTAAACTAATAAGGTATCAATGACCTAGTCACTTAAAAGCTAGCTAATTAATATTCCAAGGTAAGCTTGTATACCATGTTTTTATACAGTTGTCCAGCAAACAAACGTCTAATACAGTGGAGCTAATTCAGTCTCAAACTTGCATATATTTGTGTGAATGTATTTATAAGTATTAATTTGTTCATGTAGTTAATAATGCTACTTAAATGATTGACGCAATTATCCAATTCAGTTAAACCTGGAGAAATGTAACGTATTGCCTTTGTGTTCTTTGGATAACAAGACTTACCAATTTGAAAGTGGATTTATGTTAATAGACTCTGAGATAGATTCTTTGAAATAATAATAATTTAATTATGTGTTTTTAATCCCAGCTCATTTGTTCAGCATTACAGTAGCAGGTTGCAGCCATGTGCTGTGATTATGGATTAATGGATCAATGGATAGATTAGCATAGTCTTCTAAACATAATATGCAACTGTGCAATGTGCAACTTCTGTGAACATTGTATGAGCTATTATGAACTGTGTGAATCAATGCTCTACTTTTGTCATTTTCTTAAATTCCATAATTATTTATACTGCATGACTTATTTCAATGTATTTTTTTCTCCTTTACCTAGAAACTAAACAGGAGTTGGAAGACCTTACAGCTGATATAAAAAAGACAGCCAATAAAGTGCGCTCAAAGTTAAAAGGTATGGTTTCATTTGTTATACTTACTTAGCAACCAGCCATGCTTCTCATCTGAAAATCCCTTTTGACAATTACACCAAATCCTCTGAAGATCACTATAAGTAACTGATCTGATGCAAATCAGTTATTCGTGTTTATTTTAGCAGTCTTTTTTCCAAAGCATCATCCATATTCACACAAGAAAGCTGTACTGGGGGGCATTCAGGGGTCCCCCTTTGTATGCTGGGTTTCTTGCTGCTCAATTCTTGAGAAATTAATATTTCCTACTTTTATTTCAGCACAGATATTGAAGAAAATACACATTTAATGATGTCTTTGAAAATAATTTGGAGCTATTCTGAACTTTTCTTCTTCATAAATATTTAAATTTGTGTATTAATACATTTTACATATTTGAAGAAGCTGGCAGAAATGAGTGTTCTACACTCTTGTCAAAAGTTTGACCAGTATTCCTCTTTCATAGCAATTGAGCAAAGTATTGAACAGGAGGAGGGACTGAACAGATCATCTGCGGACTTGAGAATCCGTAAGACACAGGTCAGTCCCTCATTTGAATTTTATTTTACCTTAATAAAAATGTTTTATTGGAATTAAAATTTATCTCCATGTTTTAAGATTTTTTATTGATTTAAAATGCATTGTTGGCTAAGTACACTGCCACTGTGTGTCAAATGTGGAAAAGCAAGCTTTATTTCTTTTGTGTCGTTTTTATATATCCTGCCGTTCCTCTCTTCCCTGTCTACCATTAGCATTCCACACTGTCACGCAAATTTGTGGAGGTTATGACCGAGTACAACACCACACAATCCAAGTATAGAGACCGTTGCAAGGACCGCATCCAGAGACAGCTGGAGATCAGTGAGTGGCTTTGCTCTTTTATTAATCTATAAAATTAAGCCAAAAGTTTGTGGCACTGCTTAAAGAACATTTTTATGTCATTATTCTATCATTACCTTGCATTCAGGGATAGATATATTTTGAGGGAAACTGATGGGTATAAAATATTCAGTTAAAATTTTGAGATTCAGAATATTCTCTGCATTCATTTACAGGTTACATTTTCATCCTGCTCATGTTTCTTAGAAAAACTTACAAATATAAATTTATGTTTGGAATTTAGCTGTTGCTATCTGTATGACTTTTATCATTGTTGTAAAACTTTCATCAAGGCACCAGAGACTTGCATTTTGGTTCAAGACATAAGTGGAGAATGGGCAAAATGAAAGACAAAGGCTCTGAAAATTGAAAATTCATTAATATTCTACTGTCATTCAGTTTCAGCATGTGCATAAATACTTCTGAGTATGATAGTCAATGATTAGCTGTGTGAGTTCCAGGTTACAAGTATGCCATATAAGAATAAGTACAAAACAATTCGAGGCATGAAGCTTATTTGGATGTTGACGGTGTTATATTTTGTTACTCTTTGCTGATCCTGATATTTATAATAAGGTCAACAAAGTATATAAAAGCTTCTAGAAAGCTCTCTGAAGGCCTGTTAATGATGCAGTTATGGTCACTCTCTTTGTCACAAGAGACTGATGTTTTGAGTCTTACAACCAGATTAAACCCAGCCCAGATGCTCATGTACTGTAGAGAAAGCAATGACAAGACTCCTGAGAAAGTTGAGAAATTACAAATTCACAAATAGGTTTACAAATTCACCTTTTCGGATGCTTCATTATTGTCGTTTGACATGGTTAGAATGAATCATCTTCTGTGTTTACTTTTTTATGATAATTGGTAAGAATTCTATGCTTATAAGGGTAGATGTATGGGTTTTTATTAACAGTGAATAGTAATTTCTTTATTGACCCAGTCTGGCAGTAATCAGGCCTGGTTGTGGCTAGTGAAATTGAACTTAGCTTTCCAATAATTCTGGCTGATCGCAGTTAATTCATTATTTACCATTCTCTGGAGCCTTTTCAGAGTGAATGAATCAGTTCCACCATACCAGACTATGACAGAACATGCCAACATGCTCTCTATGATGGAGGTGAAGATGTGTACAAGGAGGCAACAACTGACACTTAACTTCTTCAGTTACCTGAAGAAATATGATCTCTGGTTTGCCTTCTTGATGAGGTAGTCTGAACTGATCTTTCATTTTAAGTAACTGCAGATGGAGGTGCCAGGAAATTTGGAAGAATGTGTTACTGGTATTCGGTGATCGTTGATACGGAGTGGGGCCTTCTTCTTCTGTGGAGGCCTGACATCCACAGTGCTCTCAGAAGTTTTGGTAAATTGATGCATATTGGTCATTGCCAGTACACCCGGCAACTTCTCTGTCCACATCTAGGTGATATTATGCTTCATTGTTGTCAGATGGTATCATCTGCATATTTGATCATTTTTATAGCACGGTCCTGTGATGAGCCCATTTGTGAACAAGGAAAAGAGAAGTAGGAATAGCAAGTCTTGTAGTACTGCAGTGCTGATGGTCAGGGGAGTGGGCATTACACTGTTCACCTTGACGGACTGACGTTGGCAGAATAGGTTCAGAATAGAATAAGTGCAGAAACCAGTGGTAGAGAGTGGTGTCAATGTCCATCTGCATTAGATTTTTGAAGATTGTGGCATGAGTATTGAAAGCTGAACTAAAGTCCATGAGCAGTGCATGTGTACTGTATATGTACTGGGTGTCTCCAGATGCTGCATAATGTAGTAGAGTGTAGTGTCTTGAAGTTGAAGTTTATTGTCATATGTACAAAGAACATGAACTTGGAAAAAAAACCATTCCTCGTAGATAAAACATAAGACATGATACACAGAAGACAAAGTGGTGTAGCAGCAATAAGTAATTGGCTAAGTTGCATAGTGTGAATGTGCAAATGTAAAGTGTCAGTGCATAGTGTGGAGTAAGTTGCATAGTAAAGTGTAGTTTACGTTGTTTTTGTTCCAGTATTACACATAGTGTGAAGAACAGATTTATTGCAAATGGAGAGAACTACAGTTACTGAGTGTTGAATAGCCTGATGGCACTGGGGTAAAAACTGTTCCTCATCTTTAGCCAATTTAACATCGGGAGGTGTGTCCTCGATTTGAAATTCGCATATGACATCGATGTCAATGCGCAGTGACATCGACGTCAAAATGACGTCATGAAATCTAATGTAATATTACACTAGTTGATGGGAGCTGCAGAAGTGCAAAATCAAAGCCTTTTTCGGCACAAGGCCGCCCCTGTTCAGTTTAACTTTTAATCCTATCGGGCTAGTTTTTCTCGCTATAACGTAATATTTTCATGTTATAACGCGATACGGTTTCACGTTATAACATGATAGTGAGAATATTTTTATTGTGTCGTGGCAGTAATACGCTTCCGTAATGAATTACGCCTAGTTGCGATTTATTTTCCACATAAGCCGGTTTAAATCATCATACATTTACATCGATTTTTAACCAATTCTCGATTCATCGTTACATGCCTAGTCTTCTACAGACCTTTTGGGACAGTAGGCACAGAGGATCCAGTAATGAGGAATTCAAGACTTGCAATGACACTTAGCAATAAATTCAAATGCTTTCATAGCCACTGGCATCAGAGCACCAGGTTGATAGGTATTCAGAGAGCTGGGTTTTTTCTCACGCCGATTATGGAGGCCATTTTAAGCCAATGTGGCACTATGCACTGGTGGGAAGAGAGGCTGAAGATGGCTGTATTCACAGAGGCCAGCTGAGAGACACAGCAGCTAAGTACAGCAGGGGTTACATTGTCAGGACTGGCAGGTTTTTTTGTTCGGTTTTCTGAGGGCAGTTCACACCTCTTCCTTTGTGAGAAGAAAAGGGGGTATGGAGGAGGTAAGGATCCAGAAGGTAGTAACATACCCTATGGTCTTGAAGCGTAGAAGTCATTAAACTTGGTTGGTAGGTCTTGGTCATCTTCATGAGGAGAAGCTACAGTTTTGACAACCTCTGGAGGGTACACTAGTAAAGGTAATTAACTTCATAGTTAAGCGATCTGCTCTAACATACATTGGCAGTTCCAGTCCCTACTCAAAAACATGAACTGCACAAACAAGAACATTGCTCTCCACCTATTGGTTAGATGGCAAAAACTTTTGTTTTTCTAGGATATTATCGGACACCTCAGAAAGCTCAATGTCTGACTGCAAGGTGCAGGGAAAAATGTTTTTGGACATGTATGTTAGATACATAGGGAGCTTTTGTTAGCAATCTAGCATCTTTTCAAATGATGTGGCTACCTCCACTTTCCACTACTTAAGATACATGAGGGAGCTGTCCTCATGGCACAACATGAACACCGCTGAAATTTGAAAATACAGGACCCAGCTAAGTTCAGAGTTCACAACAGGATTGGTGGATTTTCAGAAGTATGGCCCTACGTTTCCTTTCCTTTCCTGAACAAGGCCAATGCCTTTGATGGATATGAAATTAGTTTTTCTCTGATAGAATGGTTAGATGCAAAGCACATGGAAATGTAGCTGATTGAGCTGAAGAGTAGGTGGGTGAACAAGTTTGCAGAGCTACAGAAATAGCTTGAAATCATGGCAGTGCAAGATCCTGTAGCCTGCATCATCACCTGTTGGGCATCTTTGCTAGAGAAGTTCAGCCATCTCCGAAACGTTGCACTGGCTTTGCTGTCTGCCTTTCAATCAACATACCGCTCTGACAAAAGTACTCGGACATACCTCTTAATCATTGAATTCAGGTGTTTCATTCAGACAGGTGTATAAAGTCAAGCACCTAGCCATGCAGCCAGGTTTGCAAAGTTTTGTGATAGAATAGGTTGTTTTGGAGAGCTTGGTGAATTCAAGTGTGGTACTGTTATAGGTTGCCACTTTCCCAATAAGTCAGTATGTGAAATTTCTTCCCGAATAGCTATTCCATGGTGACACCGTTTAGGAACAACAGAGACCTGATTTTCCCAGTGAAGGGAACTCTTAATGCTTCAGCATACCAAGAGATTTTGAACAAATTTATGTTTCTAACTTTGTGGGAGTAGTTTAGGGAAGGCCCTTTTCTGTTCTAGCATGACTGTGCCCCAGACCTAGAATGGAGATAGTGAGCCAGGCCTTCATGTCCAACATCAGTGCCTGAGCTCACAAAAGCTCTTCTGTGCCTCATTTCCTCCAACATGGTGCCAGACCTGGTGCCAGGATTTTTCCAAATCCGGAACTGGTTCTGCATGTTTCCACGGCAAAAAAACTGGCCCTGGGCCCGAAAAAAATGCTGTAGCGCAGCCCCAAAGAAAAGCTGATCTCAAGATTCGGCCGTAACATCAACAAAAATAGAACAGGCTATTGCACCCAAATCTTCTGCATACCCAGAAAATTGAATCCACAACCAATATAGATTTGTCTAATATCGCAAGTGGCATAAATCCCACATTCTGAATTCAGTTATATTCTACATGTAACTGCACCTGCCTGACAAATATCCTTATTCATATTTGTAATATATTTGCAATATATTTTGTAATATATTACAAAATATTATTTATTTTGTAACTGTATTTTGCTATTAAGGGATGAAGTTTACAAAAAATCAGGTGAGGTGGATGTAAAAAAAAAACAAAAACAGGAATTGTTTGACAGCTTTCCCAGCTAACAGAATAAAGTCTCCTGAATATCCTCATAAGTGAAAACTGTAACAGTTTACTTAAATCCATGTTTTTCTGGATTTATAAACACATTCATAACAACTAATAATTATAAACTCATAAACATGGCTATAAAAATGTTCATGTAAGTATGTAAGATTCAATGTAAGAATTTAAAAACAGTGATATTGTTATTGTGGGGCAAGATGTGGGGCAAGGAAGGATGTGAGGTATGCAGTGGCTTGAACAAGCAAAAAGGTTTAATTAAACTCAAAAAGCAAGTAATATACTTTTGCCAAAAGCAGAACAGAATGGTGATCTTCTTCTTTAGTCCTTTGCTGATGATTGGGGAACAGGTTGTCCTCTCAACCTATATGGTGCTGTAGATGCAGCTGGATTCCATGTGC
Source organism: Brevimyrus niger (assembly GCA_015164015.2). NCBI lineage: Eukaryota > Metazoa > Chordata > Actinopteri > Osteoglossiformes > Mormyridae > Brevimyrus > Brevimyrus niger. The sequence continues at coordinate 7,898,188 of JAABNY020000045.1, read as the reverse complement.
CATTCACAATACTCTTCCACTTTTAGGGATTAGTGGCAAAATTTTTTGCCTCGTTGATATCTAATCAGTCACTGGTTCCTTAAACCCTACATTGGACAAGTTGCTCTTGCCAGAGGAGCTTGTGTGGCAATCAACTGGCGTTCATTCTGCCGATATGGCCAAATCATTGCAGCCAGAATTTTTGGAAGTCAAGTCAAGTCATTTTATTTATATAGCAATGTTAAAAACAACCAGTGGTTGACCAAAGTGCTTTACAACAATAAAAATAATATGCATAAATTGTGGGCAGGAAAAGCAAATTGCATTAAAAATAAATGAGTTTTTAGTCTCGACTTAAAACATTCAGTGGTTGGGGATAGATTAGACACGGAGAGCTGGGTTGTTACTCAACTTGAGCCCAGCCATGGAGAAAGCTAGGTCACCTTTCCACCTCAAATGACTGGTTGGTATGGTGAGCAACAGCTGATTGAATGACCTCAGTGCTCTCCGTGGACAGTCAGGATGTATGAAGCCACAGATATTGGCTGGCGCTCGCTCATACAATGATTTAAAAATGAACAGTAAATCTTTTAAATCTATTCTAAATTTCACTGGGAACCAGTGTAAAGATGCTAAAATTGGACTGAATTAGCATTTTGCTCCAGCTGCAGATGAGACAGTGCAGTCTGGCTGAGCCCAAAATGAAGAGCAAGTTAATAAAACCCTGGATTAATGACTCAAAATCGATAAAAGACCGGTAAATACATCGGTAAACATATGCTTAGCTTTGCTTAAAATTTTGAGATAATAAAATAGAAGGCTTCACTACCATATTTATTTGTTTGTCAAATTTTAAATCCAAATTAAATAAAAAGATTCTTAGCCTGTGGTCTAATGTCTCCTACTGGCCTCATATCATAAACTACATGCCTGACAGCAAACAGGGGTCCAAATATTAAAATCTCCATCCTGATCTCGTTCAAATTTAAGAATTTAATTAATTTGTTTTTTGAATTCTTGGACTTGCTCAGTTTAGACTCCACGAAGATGAATGTTAGCTCGTGGTCCATCCATGGTCATAACTTTGAACTTGTCCACATTGATCGTTAGACCATAAGATTGGGCAATGTGGGCTGTGTGATAAAGGATGTCATTAACCTCTGCCCATGTGCATCGCCGTCAAATTCATAATTATTCCTTTGGACCCCCCCCACACACATTTAACATATAATATTAATTTTATGCCAGTGTCCCCCCCCCCCATTTAAAACAGTAGGCGCCCTCTAGTGGCAGAATGAATGATCCCCCCCCCTTTTATTTCAGTAGAGACGTGCT